>JAFBJR010000102.1:0-198567 GCA_016785285.1 Brachirus orientalis | reverse complement strand
TTCTTTGTCATTTCTAACTGCAGTTAGTCTTTCAGGGTAGTGTATTTTTCACAGTCTGTACAAATAACCTGATGAAAGGTTAAATAACAATCGTGTTCTAATATGAGGACACTGAAGGTGTCAAGGCTCTTTTCCACTGAAGTGAAACGACAGATGTGATGAAATATTCAGACTCAATATTAGTCAGTGGTAACCAAAGGAAATTGGAATTTGTTCTGCTTATTGACAAGTTCTACATTTTCCAAATCTGGTTATGTGTGTGTGTAAATGTAAAGTTGAAACCGCAGCAAGAAATAACCTTTACTTTAAAGAAGTAGAACAAAATTAAAACAGAAAATACCCATTTTGTTTTATTTTGCAAAGTAATAGCAGCTGTGATGTTTGCGGTAGACTCTCCTCTTCTGTCCCAAATATAATTTTGTTTTCTCTGGTGCGTTTGCTATAAATTATCGCCATCATTCACTGTCCTCATAACATGAATAATGAAAAACTGCTGGTTCCCTGTTATCTTGTTCAAGTTTAGAAGATGATGAAGAGTTTCTTGGCAGGTTGCAGCTCCTCTGTGTAGCCACCAGAGGGCGCTCGTCTCCCACAGAGCACAATAGTTTTGACGTTCCTGGTCCTGGTTCATTGTTTCTGCCTCAGTGAACTACATTACAGTACCATTCTCTTCATGCACAGCAGTATTATTATGAAGGTTATTTAAATTTTAATCCCTTTATTAGCTGAAATGTTTTCAGCTACTATTTATTGTCTGTTACTTATATAAGACTTCAGGGAAAAATGATTATACCTAATGTAACATGCAGCATTTTATGTGCAACTGTAGTCAATTATTCTGTAATTTTATTTATTTTACTTATTTTGAGAAGTGACAAACATTGGATGATTGAAGATTCTTAAATGCGACAATTTGTTTTGTTTGCTTTTAAATCTAATGAGCAGAAAAAGAGAAAACAGGATTTTTAGTATGTATATACTGAATTGTATCCATTTAATCTCATGGTTAATGTGACAAGTGAAGCTGTTTTATTTTATGCCATAAGCTCGTGTAAAGCCTTAAAACACTTCTCACTCATTTTGAATGGAGCAGCATTAAGTGTTACTGAACTGCATTGTGGGCGTTTTTGCTGCTCGAGATGGCTTGATACCACTTTTTCACGTATAATCCGATACGGGTACCAAAATCTTGTGATTATTTTGATTAGGGCTGAAACAATTCCTGGATTAATCGGTTATTAATCAATTACCAAATAAATCGTCAGCTATTTTGATAATCGATTAATCAGTTTGAATGTTTCGTAAAAAAGAAAAAACAGACTTTCTGGGTTTTTTTTTTTTAACCCCTAAAATGTGAATATTTTCTAGTTTCTTTACTCCATTTAACAAACAAATCAAATTTTGGTTTGTGGAAGGGACATTTGAGAGCGTTAGAGCGTCATGCGCGTGTGAAGGCAGCGTCGAGTATAACGTGTTGCTCGTGTGTCTGCAGGTAACGTTTCGTACGAGGATCTATCACTGCAACATCAACAGTCAGGGCGTGATCTGCCTGGACATCCTGAAGGACAACTGGAGCCCCGCCCTCACCATCTCCAAGGTCCTGCTGTCCATCTGCTCCCTGCTCACAGACTGTAACCCAGGTAAGACAATCAGAACACGTGTGTCCCTGAAGACTGAGTCAAGAAAATCACCACATTCACACTCACTGAACTCCTGAAGTGATGAGTTCTATCTGTGGCAGCGTGTGGAAATTCTGACTCATTTTCAAAAAAAAAAAAAAAAAAAAATGCATTTTAGGGATGTGATTTCTTATTAAATCGCTTTTCTCAATAAATGGCATCATTTCCCGGATCTAAAGTGATAGTTCAGTCTTTTTTAAGGTGCGGTTGTATGAGTTTATTGACCACGAAGTGCACACCCACAGATGCTCACATGTACTGATAACAAAATCGCCACACGTCTTACTGAGTTAATAAAAGCTCCACGTTTTAAGACTATGTTCACAGCTTTATTTTTGCTGTTGGACGCCTCTGTCAACTTTAAAATGAAGTTAATTTTGTTTTGTACACTGCTCACCCCCGCACACCAAAGTCCATAGAGAAAATCAGCTATTTTAAACCAAGGCACAGCAGAGGTTTTGTTTCACAGCTGCCTCCATTAGTAAGTGTCACATGTGTAATTTTTAATCTTTGCTGTCTGAAATGCTTTGTTCAGATTTACTTGAGTGACGCAAACTTACCACACGGGGCTGCAGTAGACCAGAACCTCCCGAGTTCCTATGAGCTAAAAATGATGATTTTCTCTATGGAGTTTGGCACAGGAGAGTGAGCAGTTTACAAACTTAGATTTCCAGTAAGAAATCACTCGCCTGTTGCGAGATAAAGCAGCAAACATATTTTTAACATATCACATATTTCAATTAGGTGAAAAATTTGTCATAGATTATAAATGTACAGTACTGTGCATAAGTCTTAGGCCGCCAGCAGCTTTGTTGTTTTTATGTCAGCTTTGTGATCGTTGGCGTTCAGATTGAAACGATGTGACTAAAAGTCAGTCTTCTACTATATGATCAACCTGTCAGTGAGTTGAACTTGTGCAACATGTGTATGTAATGCTCCAACATGTCTGGAGTAAACCAGGTATAATAGACCTTTTTCACAGCAGCTATTTGTTGGCATGAAATAGTAGGAGAAACACAGGTTTGACCAATAACATTAGGGTTCCATTCCAGGTTTTAAAGAGCCATGGTTGTGTTATTGTTCAAGTGGAAATGTAGGTCACACTAAATATTTGATATTATAGAAGCATTATTGTTGATTGTTGTTTCTGAAAAAGATGTTATTTTCAAACTGCATATGTGTTTCTCCATATTTTCAGGATATGTTCCAATAAAGTGATTGAGAAATAATTGTATAGGATGGTCATTATAGCATTGCTAAAACAACAAATCTAATGGTGGCCTAAGACTTATGCACAGTACTGTATATGGTTTATATGAATGAAAGCAGCCACAGAGGCCTTTTTTAAGATATATTTTTACATTTTATTTTGTATTTGTTTTAGCCACTTGGAGTCACAAAAGTTAAATTTGTGCCGCCACAGTCTCACGTCTCACACTTCATTTGTCCTGACATCTGAGTAATGGGTTTATAAAAGATTCTCTTATAAAATATTCACCCTTTTTAAATAAAGAGTACTTGTCTGCTTTTGTCATTTATTATACTGTAAAAGGAAAACTAAAAATCAGAGTCTATAAAAATAAGGTAGATTGTGATAGTTGGGATTATTGTTTTCTTTATTTATTCAAGGTTTTTTTTTTTTTTTTTAAAGACAAAAAAGGAAATTTAAATTCATGAGACACATGCACATGTTTTATCAAAATTAAAAATTCATGGTTTATTTATTTATTTATTTATTTATTTATTTTTCCGTCCAGCTGATCCCCTGGTGGGAAGCATTGCCACCCAGTACACGACTAACAGAGCGGAACATGACCGAACAGCCAAACAGTGGACAAAGCGATACGCCACATAAACCCTCAGTGGACGTCAGTGGTGGCAGCGGCGGTGACGGTGGTGGTGGGAGGGAGGGGGGGTCTGTGTTGGGCGGGGTGTGGGTGGGGCTTATTTTTATCTCAGATTTTTAGTACTTTATTGTCTGGTATATTTTTTGCTTCCTGATTAAGTTATCTCCGCAAATATGGTAATAAAGTAACAGAATGGAAAGGAATTATTTACCGAGTCTGAGCAATTTTTGTTGTTTTGGTCGTTTTTTTTTTTTTTTTTTACATTGTTGATTAAAGGGCAGTTTCCACTTTTAAGTGGCTCGTGGTGAAAATACCCTGAGCCACATTTACAAGTGTTTTACTACAGGAACGTTTTAATACACCGGTAAATGAAATGTTTCTCCTGGTGGATTTAATTTAAAAAAAGAAATATTTTTGTAGCATTTTAACTCTTTAAATGCCAGTATTTTTAATTAACAGTTATATTTTCCACATACTACATGGTTATTGGATTTACTTTGGAGGTTTAACACAATATGGGATACATCACTGATTATCAGCAACACTGATATTTTTTTTTTTTTAACCCCTGCTCTGCACTTTTTTGTGCCAGAAACGTCCCATCGTACGAACTTTAAGCATTTTTCCTTATATTTATTATATAAAACAACCAAATTAAATCATCAAAATGAGGTAATGTTTAGGTATTTTCTTCATTTATGCTACAACACATTGACAAATAATAATAATAATAATAATACATCAATTTTTTATAGTGCTTTTCAAGGTACTTACAAGGTACTTTCAAAACTTACATACACAGAAAACACACACAGAAACACAGTAACAGATGAATTAGAAGAAGATGATCAGTGGTAAAGGTGATGTGTCAGGTGTCATAAGCAGTCTTGATTGACCTGCTGGATTACAAGGAAAAGTACATTTTAACCAAACAGACAAAATGAGGTTTAAAATGATGATGAAAATTGAAACTTGAGAGCAGGATCTCAGATTGAAAGTGTAATTACGTGGGATGTAAATATTAGTTTATAATGGGTTTCAGTGGAGGCACTTTATGTGCCTAAGGTGAGGAACGTAACAAAAATACAACTCTTTGGCAGATTTCATGCCATATGTATTGACACAAACAAAATAATCAAAAAATACAAAAATGAAGTGCGAGCAGCTGCCAGATGTTAGCATTAAGTTAAAACAGTTAAACTACCGTAAATTCCGCACTATAGAGTGCATAGACTGTAAGCCGCTCCACCCAAATTTCATAAAATTTAAGAAAAAATACACATATAAGCCGCAGGTGGCCACGCTGAAACATGAGATCTTTATGGTACACAGAAATGCCAAGCTTACGTGCAGCGGCTCTGTTTCCTTCTTGGACAGCCAAATCGATCGCCTTTAACTTAAAAGCTGCATCATAAGCATTTCTTCGTGTGTTGTTCATGACGGGGGTGTGTACACAAATCACCAAAAGACTGTTCAAAACACAATTAAACTAGCGTCTTCCTCGGCACATTACAGTATCTCTTCAACCTGTCTGTCTTGCTCTTGCGCCCTCTGGTGGCCGTAAAAATCCATTCAGATTCAGAAAACTTTACTCCCGGTGTGGCGATTGAGGAAATCATAAAAACCCATAAATAAGCCGCATCACTCTATAAGCCGCAGGGGTCAAAGCGTGGGGAAAAAAGTAGCGGCTTATAGAGCGGAGTTTACGGTACTTTTACTGTTCAATGCAGTTATGTCTAGTTTCAGGTGAACGCAGTCGTACACGTAGTACTGTTCAGTGCCAAGGTGTAGGCGTCAACAAACATGGCGACCATTGAAGCGGTTATTTCACTGTGTTTGGACAGAAGCGCAAGCACTAACATCACAACGATGGCTGTACTTCCGGACCATCTATTTCCTTCAGAACATTCCACCCTTTTTAAATACTCATCTTTAACGTTTTCCTGACTGAAGGGACACCTGACTCTATACTGCCCCCCCACAATTTCTGGTGGTATCGCTTCATTTCATCCTTCATCGTAAGCTCAAGTGTCCAATGACGGGCGAAATGAACGCAAAGTGCCGTCTCCGTCTTTTGCATAGACTAAGTCCTCATCACACGTCATCTGGGGAACACAAAGCAGGATTACTAGTTACCCAGTTTAACTGAATAACTGGTAACCAGGTTTCCAGCAACAGCAGGTGACATCATGATCCACATTTGTGACCCCTTTCACACAGAGTTAGTGAGAGTGAAGCTGCTGCGGAAACATGATGCCTGACGCTCTGCACATCCTGTAACGATGCCAAGATAATAACGTTCACACACACACACGGTTTATCCTGTCAACAACACATATCATTCCATTTATAGCTTTATGTCAGCCTTTAGAAACTGGTAATTAATACATTATGTAGATCAGAGACGTGTGTAATACAAACATCAACAAGGGACGGTTTTATTTGTTGTATACTGGGGAAACTTGCATTTAGAGTAAAGGTTTGTTGATGTTTACTGCTGTAATAACAAATGATTTGTGGCCCCTTTTTACTACTGACTCAATGGCGGCCAAAAATAGCCAGGAGGTGGACTGACAGGAAATGTATTTATAAGTGTAATCGATACTGCAGCGTAGTAAAATGAAGATAAATGCCACTTGCTGTGAGTAAAGATAAAATGCTTATCACGTGAGTCACACAGAGAACAGCAGATGTGACATGATGTCCAGCTTTAAGGCTGGGTCATGTGTAGTGTGTTACACATCCATGGAGACCTGCTTGGGCAGTGGTTCCCAAACACTAGGTTGGGACCCACAAATGGGTCACAGGAGAGTTTTTACGGGTCCCCAAACAAATTTGCAGAAATTTCTTAATCTTTAATCTCCGAATTTATGTTCAAAATGAAGTTTATTTTGAAGTTTTATTTACCTGTTCAAATTAAACACACTTGGCTGTAAACTGGTCGTCAAATGATAAAAAAAAAAAAAATAGCCCTTTGTGTCACCGTAGTTTGCCATCTTTAAAAAGTGAGTCCCCATGTAAAACACTGGGTAACACTATGCTAAACACCCACTGACCACAGTCGGTACAAACGCAAAATTTGTGACCCCATGGACTTTATACAGTATGTTCACTGCTCATCCTCTGGGTAGGATAGTAAACTAGAATGAAATGAAGGATGTGGACCCTCATTTTGCTGAGTGGAAAGAGTGGGACAAAAATGAAAAACCGAAAGTATGAAGAAGCCTCCAGACTAATGAACAGCACTATCTGGCCTGGCTAAAGCCAGACTAAAGCTATCTTAATGAAATTGAGTATGGGTCTTCCGAGAAGCGTGACCAACGTACGTGGATCAAAATGCCTCAGGTGAATCAAAATGATCAAGATGACGTATGCAGAGCAACGGAAAACGTGTCAACAAACGTGCTTGTTGTGTTGTTTTGTCTACTAATGGCTTCGAGCGGCTTTTGCCCCGGGCAGCTCTGTAGAGCAAGTCACTGAAAATGGAGGCGACAGCCATGTTGGAGGTCGACAAAAGCTGCTCGACATCGACATCTCTCTCTCTCTCGTCGTTGTGTTGAGCTCACCTCTGGCGTGATCCTGTGGTTGGCCAAAACTGAGTCTTTACCAGATGTAGAGCACATGTGATTCGGCCATATTCTGGACCGTATCTCTTTGGGTAGGATTCTTGGACTGTCATGAAGTGGGTAAAAAATTACTCTTTGGATGGGAAATGTGTAAAAACAAAGTCGAGGAAAAACTCCAAGGCACTCTCCTTATACTATTTAAATACACAATGTAGGGTTTCAACCTTCAAATAATGTCTCCAAGATTGTTTTGATGATTCATCAACTGAGTCCAGTTGATGACAACTGTGAAAGTCATCTGTGTCAAAGCCTGAACAGGTCTGGCCTGGTTTCAGGTCTGTGACACCAAAATAACTACAATATTCTACTTTACGACATATGTTACAGCCAGCCAACGTTCTTTATTATTTCCAGTATAACATACAGTATTTTAATGTACCTGTTCTTGTTTGTGCATGTACTGCTTTAGAGTTCACGATCACGGGTTGTCAACAAATGCACATGTTACTGCAACATGTTTTATGACACTTACTGTATGACAAACAATACCGTTAACCAACTGTAGGGGGACCCTGACAGCAAATTCTCCACTGTGTTACATAAGTACCTACTGCTTTTTAACAACAATGCCCTGTCTTATTGTGCTGTTCCATCACATCACTAATTATTTCCCACTTGAGACATGAGGTAGTGGTCTAGAGAGAGTGTGTAAACAAACAGAAATCCAGTAGATTGCACCAAGTTTGGCCCAACAGCATTGTCCTTTCTTTTTATAAAAGAGAAACTACACAAAAAGAGAAGGCAACATAAAAAAATAAATATAATAACATTAAATTAGCCATAATAATGTGCCCCAAACTGCAAAAAAACAGATGACCACGCTCATGAAATAATGGGGTTTGGGGTTTAATCCCCAGAAGGAAGTTTGTTTATATGAACAAACAATTCTGTAAATGTGTGTGCTTCAGCGTTCAGCTCTTAAAATACTTTTCATGGCTGCCATGGATTTCATGATCTTATGTTCTGCCAAGAGCAAACCATTCCTGCGAGGCTTGAACTCTGGCCACACCAGCTGAGTCTGGGAAATAAATATGCTCTCACTCCGCACAAATGTTAGCAGAACTCATGGGAGTTTTATTTATTTTAGTTTTTTTTTTTTTGACTTTCTGACTTTCTTATTTATTTGAACAATTTTCTTACTCTTTTAGGAAAACAAATATCCACTATTATTCAAAAGACAGTTGAACACGTGCAATGACAAATCTTCTCACTGGATTAAATGCATTCCTGTGGTTTGCAGGTGTGTAGTGCGGTTGAGTTTGAATCACACATTTACTCAGCTGGTACGGTATGTAGTTCATCCTGTCCGAGTTTTCAGACAGAGAACAGCGGAAATATAAATACCTTATTAGAAGTAATGACAAGGAAGAACACAGTGTTCTGTACCTGCGGTATGGGAAATACCAGCGATGTACTCACGTTGAAAGTTGTCAAAACAAACTCAGGCTCCATTTACTGCAATCAAGTATTTAGTTTAAATTTACATCTAACATGTAAGATATCCGATATTTTAGGAACTATATATTGAGGACATGACTAGAATAATTTTGAATTAAAGAAAATATCATTTTAAATGACGTTTTAGTACACAGAATATCAGATTAGATATTTAAACTGATATTTTGAACAAAGAAATCTCCACCATCATGAGGGGTTTTCCAACTTCAGGATTTCCTGTACCGCAATATGTTCACAAATGCAACAAGTAACGACAAACTCCTACAAATGTTGTGCAGCTGAATGCGACTCTCTGGATTGACCTCCTAAGAAACCCTGTTCTTTGGTTAAAAACACTTGAGATGAATAAGACCAGCATTCATTCATTTGTTCACCACATTTGTTTCCCGGTACTGACATGTGATAAACACCTGAGGACACAGCGCATTTCATTTGAACACGCACATTCTTGCATGTGAGCAAAAATAGTGGTACATGTAGCTTGGCAGGCGTGTCCTGATGTCCAGGTCATGGTTGTTGAATGATTGTTAAATGGCACAGAATGCCTGTGAATGTTTGTGTTGGCCCTCAGTTTCGCCTGTTAAAAAAAAGAAAAACAACAACGTGAGGATGTCAGTGGGAGAGAACCGGAGACACATTTAAGTTTAGAAAAGACAGAAATCAGCCAGAATCGCTGCACAAACGACAAGTAAATACAAAAACTTAGTGTCAGACAAGGATGACAGTGAGAGTCTATGACTGGAATATTGTCAGAGTGATGAAAGAACACATCCCGGGCCGATGTTAACTCTAGGGGTTAGGAGTTAGTTAGTAGCATTAAATGGTTTGTTCCTAGTCTTGATGACCACTCCAAGCTTCTTTACACTACAGTTTTTTCCATTCACCCATTCACTCAACACATCGTTCATATTCTTATTATTAGGGACTTGAACCCACAATCTTCACGTTGAAAGATGACTCGCTCTCCCAGTGAGCTACTGTTGCCCAAACAAAGTTTGTCTGTTCCCTCTGTTTCCATACGCTGGGTAAAATGTGACATACATATGTCGTATAACTAAAGTGACACAAATACGGACAAAGGTCCACATTAATATGGACACAGACCAAATGATTTCTGCTAAGGAATCCGACAAAAACTATATCAAAGTATATTTACATCGCATAATATTTTTATTGCGATTATTTTGGGCGGTTATGTGACATTTTCATATTGTCCCACGCTTAGTAACTTAGAGGATCTTCATCACTCAGGGACAAAACACTGCTGTAAAAACAAGAGCAAACAAACAAACAAAGGCCACATGAAAAAAGAACTGTTGTTTTTGTCAGCGAGTCGTGGCTTTAAGACAAATATGCAGTCAAATAATTAATGTGGTCTGATGCTTTATTTTGCTGTTTGCCTTCATAATGGGTCATTTTGACACAACAGCGTTTGTTCGTACATGTGTAATTAAATCCAGACATTTCCTCACATATTCGACCATAAAAAGTCTGAAACAAAAACAACTTTTCTCACCATTCCAGTAAATTTTAATTAAGAGAAAAATAAGTAAACTCCCAGAGTTTCTCTTCCTGTAATAACACTGTAACGTTCAATGAACTCGGAAATGTACTCTTGAAATTTAACCAACTGAACGTGATTTCGGGCGCCGAGCCAGCCCTGCCTGTTTGATACTGTAAGCATATTAAATGTCACATAACTACATGTAATTATTATCAGTGCAAGTACAGAACGTTCTAACCACAAACAGTATGAACTGCCAGTTCTATTTAAAATAGGTCATGATGATGGTATTCACATTAGTACAAAAGGTGTGGGAAACAGGGCGGGTTCATCCAAACAAACAATGACAAAAACACAGTTCTTGTATTATTATTTATTATATTGCTCTTGCTCCAGAACACATTAATTAATTGAGTTAAATGTCACTTTGCTCAACTATGTAGCCCAGCCAATCATGTGACAGTATGGGCCGGGTCATGCTCGACATGTCCACGTGGGCGCGGAGGACCTTTAGGGTCCGTGTAACGAGACTTTTGTCATCCTCACACTGGAACGGTGCAGGGAATTGTCCACGCAGAGTCCACGCAATACTTTTTTTAGTTCATTTGGTGGACGCAGACTGTACCACGGGTTTGAACACACGTGGAAATACAAACTAGCTTTGTCAGGACCTGATCCTTACTAGATAAAGAGACAGATACTGTAGATAGATATGGCACCGCTACACTTTACAGTCCCAGCACGGCTATTAAATATTGAGTTTTTAGAAATTTCTTTGGTAAATGTTGGAGATTAACGCATGTTTTCAGGGTTTTTAAGTTTAAATTCTTAATCTAATCTAAACTGATCTACAGTGCGGCATTGTTCGCTTTGGTTCTTGTGTCGGACGTTGCGCTCATGAGAACTGAACTGTAACTGTAGTGGAAAAGCACTGATAGATAGATAGATAGATAGATAGATAGATAGATAGATAGATAGATAGATAGATAGATAGATAGATAGATAGATCAATGATCAATGATCAATTGATAGACAGACAGACAGATCGACAGACAGAGAGACAGAGGTATGATAGATAGATGATCAATGATTGATTGATAGACAGACAGACAGAGATACAGATAGATAGATTGATTGATAGACAGACAGATAGATAGAAAGACAGACAGACAGGCAGAGGTATGATAGATCGATGATCAATGCTTGATTGATAGACAGACAGACAGAGATACAGATAGATAGATTGATAGACAGACAGACAGAGATACAGATAGATAGATTGATAGACATACAGACAGAGATACAGATAGATAGATTGATAGACAGATAGATAGAAAGACAGACAGACAGGCAGAGGTATGATAGATCAATGATCGATTGATAGACAGACAGACAGATACAGATAGATAGATTGATAGACAGATAGAATGACAGACAGACATGCAGAGGTATGATAGATTGATGATCAATGCTTGATTGATAGACAGACAGACAAAGATACAGATAGATAGATTGATAGACAGATAGATAGAAAGACAGACAGACAGGCAGAGATACAGACAGACAGATAGATCGATAGATAGTGCCTGAAATGGTGCTGTTGTAATAACAATAACAACAACAACAATAAATGTATTTGTACAGTGCTTTACAGTAAATAAAACAAAGTCTAATAAAAATGCTCACAGCACAGAAATGTAAAACTGATATGAATGTAATAATGTTCATTCTCCAGTTTTGGGATCAAAACATGATGAAAGCCATAAAAACAGAGAGCAGAATAAACATTAGACTGAAGTGAGGAATGAATAAGTGAGTTCCAGCAGCAGCAGCAGCAGCATGTGCGTTTGCCCCTCACGGTGCTTGTCCCTCCTGCAACGTGACCGCCCTCGACACCAGTCCAGCGTTACGTCGACGGGACGCTTGGCTCCGCCCCCTCGTGGTCCTGAAAGTGTGTCACTGGGTTAAAGTGGCCAGATCTGCCTTCCAGAGGGGCGTGGCCTGCACTACTGAGAACATTCAGTTCCTTTGAGTCACACACACGCGCGCGCGCGCGCGCGGGGGGGGCGGGGGTTTCCTGTGCTTGACTCCTGGAGACTCACTCACTCTGTCTCAGTGTCTCAGTGTCTCGCAGACGTCGCAGGGTCTCGGATCTGCAGCCGATTTGCACACGTCCCTCTGCTATGATCTCCACGTCTTCTTCTGGTTCTTCTTCGCTTGCGTCCACACGACTTTAACCCGCATCGTCCTCGCGCTTCATCGCCGTGAATCCACTTTTCTAACCCGCAACTGAGCTGCCTGTGTCGGTCAAAAAATGCCTGAGGACGTCGGGACAGCCAAGCCCGGTAAGGAAAAATAGACTTTTAGAAGAAGTCGTGTTCTCGTGACATTTGTGCAAAAAAAAAAAAAAAGACATGCAGCTGTTATTGTTGTTGTTAATGTTGCAGCAAATGTTGGTGTCATTCACTGAAACACTTAAAACCCTTTAAACTATGTGGACGTGAAGTGAAGTGGTGCAGAGTTATGACTGAAACACACTGCGTGCATAATAATAATAATAATAATAAGTGTTATCCAGTAGCTTTAGACACTAAAGTGTGCATTCTTTAATGATGTGGCACAGCATGTGTGTGTTGTTCCACAAAAAAATGTCATTTTCTGAAGCAGAATCTGTTCAGTTGCCCAGTAACAGTCATGTACATGTACACACACACAAAAACTTGTTCACATCTAAATGAATTAAAGTCAATTTACATTATAAAAAATACACAAGTGGAGTTTGAATGGGCCAGCTATGGACAGATATACTTCATTTTTCATTTAGTTTTTAACCCAAACAAAGTTTTAAGAAAATAAGGTTTAGCATCAATAATCTAATAATTTAATCTCTCTCTCTCAGGTTTATATGGTTTGGTGTTTTTTATTAATTAAAGCAGCTCTAATGAACAAAAAAAATATGCAATTATTGAATGAGAAGTGGCAAAAAAAACAAACAAAAAAACAACTAGTGTGTAAAATCAAAGATTAGTTGCATAAAAATAAGTACAAGTAAACACCGTGTGTGTATTTTTGAATCCCTGTAAAGTTCTACATTTGAATGTGTTGTAATGACAGGCCTGTGTGGCGACATGGTGGTTGCTTAAAGGGCGGTTACGGTGTTTTTTAAGAACGGGGTTAAGCAGCAGCAGCAGCAGCAGCAGCAGCGCAACCATTTGACACAACAACAGTGTTCCAGTTCGCCGCTCGCGCTCACATGGCCAGCGTGGCCTCGCCATGTGCCCGTGTGTACACGCTGCTCTGGAACACGCCTCTGATTGGCCGAGGGGCGGGGCAGTGGGCGCACGCGCCGCACCGGCGCTCGTCGCCGATTGGCCGCAGCGCGGCCCGTGACGCAGGACGTTGCATAATGCGGCGTGTGCGCGGAGCAGGCGGCGCGAGGCAGAGCTGCAGGGTCCACGTGAGAGCGGAGGGAAGCAGCGGCGGCGGCTGACCTAGTTTTTTTTTTTTTTTTGTTTTATTATTTGTTCTTCCTCTGCTGCTGCTTTCACAGAAAGACATGACAGGTCCACGTGTGGGTGGGCCGTGAAAAAGAACACTCATGGTCGAGGTTAGGTAACCAGTCTGCCCTTGGTCTTTGAGTTCACAATGAAAAATAACAACAATATTCCCTTTTTTTTTTTTTTTGTCTTTTTTAAAAGCACAATTCAAACAAAAGGAGACACCCATGCTTCATTTTAGTTGTTTTTACATCAGCATTTTTGCAGGAAAAATACCTTTAAAACATATTTTAAAGCCTCGATCATCAACCGGTCAATTTCTTTAACCCAAGACACTTTGCCTCTTTGCTCTCGTTTTTGTTTCCACGTGGAAAAAGACCCGAAACAGTTGCAGATCTAAACTCCTTAGAAACTGCTTTCACTATACGTTCACAATGAAAAAACACAACAATGGAGCTTTTAATACGACCCCCTCTCAAAAAGAGACACATATCTACTTACTTTTTACTTTGTTTACTGATGTTTCATTAAAATACACTGAATATGTTTGATTTTTAAGGGTCACTTTGCTTTAGCCTCAGGGTTAACATCAAAAAAGAAACATTGAGCTTTCAACACAAATATTCAGAACAAGATAAATTTATGCTTAATTTTGTACTCATTTTTTTTAAACTGTTTTGCATTTAAATAGACTTTTAAAATGTTGGTGGCTTACATGACAAAAACAAAATGATTGTTTAACACAATTTTCCAAAAAAGCTGCACATTTGCTTACATCTTTTTTTACCTTTTTCACAGCTTTTTGCATCAAAATAGACCTGCGAATCGTCTATTTTGATTTGGTGATCAACAAAGCAATTGAGCATTTTAGGCAGATATTCAAATAAAGATGCACACGTGCTTTATTTTTTACTAAATTTAAAAAAAAATTTTTTGCATTGAGAAATACTTCAAACATGGTTGCGAGTTTAGACAATCAGTCACCTTCTTTGGACTCAAAGTTCACAAAGACAAAAAACATTTTTTTTTTTACTTTTAACGTAAATATTCTAATAAAGATGCACAGACGCTTCATTTTTACTTTGTTTAAAACATTAAACCATTAAACCAACTACAATAATTCACAATATAAATCATGATGAGGTCAAACTTGGGCAAAACATGTTGTTTCTGACTATTTTAATGTCATGTTTGTTTGTTTTTTCAAAATCTATTCCAGTTACCATGATACAAAACAAAAAGTGAAAGAATAAACAAAAAGGAGAAGCAGTAATTAGACAATACTTGATGCTGTTGCTGAGAGAATTTTGGCCTAAAATGACAACAACGAAAGCCTAGCTAATGTGTCATTTGTAATTGTGACTCATTATGCCTCAAATAGATCTTTCGCATTTTCTCTGTTTTCTAATTTGTCTTCAGCCCCCTGCCTCTTCCAACCATGGACTCAATAAAAAAAGGCTCACTGGATCTTTTTCCTGGCCAAACATGTGGTTATATAACGTGGTGCTGCATGTTTCCCCCACCTCACAACTGTGTTACGTTGCTCCAGTGCTACAGTGACCCTGTCTGGTCGTCGTGTTGCTCCTGCCGCACACAGACCCCTGCCTGTTATGTAACCGTGTTATCCAACCAGTTAGCAGTGGAGGTGATAAAGCAGGTCAATCACAGCAGTGAACACACACAGACACCCTGGGTGTGTCAGAGATACAGTACCTGTTCTCACTGTACTGCCAAGAGTTTGTTTATTTGGCACTTTTTAAAAATGACTGTGGTTTACTCTGTAATTCCCGATCTAGTCTCAGAGTTTACGTAGAATACGTAGTGCAATTTAAAATAATAAATATATATGAACAAAAATACCACCGATACCGCAACCTTGACTATCTACTGATTGCAACAACAGTCGGACATGGTTGTTTAAACATTTTTGAAACTACTACGATGAGCATTTATCACCAAGTCATAAATGTCAAATGTTCAAAACACTATTTACACTTGACTTTTGATTACAATTTAAGCACTTTTCCCGCCATAACATGTCACAGTGGGCCACGTGGCGGCATAGTGGGTAGCACTGTTGCCTTGCAGCAAAAAGACCCCGGTTCGTGGCTGTGTGTTTGTCCTACACTGAACGTGTGACCTTTCACCCTATGTCAGCTGGGATTGGCTCCAGTGGCAGACAATGAACGAGCATGTCACCATCTCTCCACAGGAGGCGTGATTGCCTACATTTCCTCCGGCTCCGCCCCCAGCCCTGACTCCTTCATGAGCACCAGCCCCAGCAGCGGCTACCTGTCCACATCGCCCACTCTGCCCCGCCCCTCGCTGCCCAGCCGGGCCGTGGGCATGGTGGTGGACATCGCTCCGCTAGCCAAGAGCGGACTCCAGCGCTCCTCCACGTCTGCGAAGAGCAGCATCACCAGTAAGTACAATTATCAGCGCTCACGTCAAAGGAATGAGAGAACATAAATCTGCGATCTGATGCACGTGACTCACTGGTCTCTGTTTCTGTAGAAATCAACGGAATGGTGCTGTTGTGCAAGGTGTGCGGCGACGTAGCCTCGGGCTTCCACTACGGCGTCCACGCCTGTGAGGGCTGCAAGGTGAGAAGAGCTCCTGGAGTGAAGCTCCGCCTCTCTGCTAGTCCGTTTCATGTCGAATGTTCGTGCTCATTTATGTTAATTCCGGTTACGCAGGGCTTCTTCAGGAGAAGCATCCAGCAGAACATCCAGTACAAGAAGTGTCTCAAGATGGAGAACTGCACCATCATGAGGATCAACAGGAACCGCTGCCAACAGTGTCGCTTTAAGAAGTGTCTGGCCGTCGGCATGTCCAGAGACGGTGAGCTTCCAGCTTTGTTAACTTTATTGTTGTACTGTTGATTGGGCCTGAAGCTCCATGGAGACGATGTCCTGCTTTTGCTTAAACCACCTGATTTGATTGGCTATAGCTCGTGTTTTAATGTCTCTCAGCCACAACCAAAGTGAAGTCGCAGGTTCACAGATCAGTTGGAATGAGCAGCGTCTTAGTCAGAGCCCACTCTGTGTTTTTATTGGCGGAGTGTGTCGTCTAACAGAGGTCATTTTTCACCACCAGCTGTCCGATTCGGCCGCATCCCCAAGAGGGAAAAGCAGAGGATGCTCCTGGAGATGCAGAACGCCATGAACAACATGATGAGCAACAACAGCCAGCTGCACGGTATGCTGCACGGCCACCAGAGCCCGCCGCTGTCCATGGAGGCCATGACCAGCGACGCCGGCTCCTCGCCTTCCTCGTCCTCTGCGTCCGATTCCCCGCCGTGCTCCAGCCCCTCCTCGCCTCAGTGCCCCCAGGACTCTGAGTCGGTGTTGTCCATGGACACCAACTCCAGCTCTGCCTCCTCCTGCGCCTCAGACAGTGGCGAGGACGAGGCCGTCGTCACGCCCGGCAGGCAGCACCAACTGGCACAGAGGCGCGGCCAGGTCTCGCCGTCCGCCGTCGCTGTTGCCTTGGAGACGCGGTGTGGAAACCGCATGGAGGAGCAGCCGGAGAGCTGGAACTTGTGGAACAGCAACCGAGGTTATCGGCACAGTTCGTACAGCAACAGCCATCACGTCACCAACGCTGCTTACAGGGACGAGAGGGGAGTTTACCAGCAGCGGCTCAACGGTGCCCCCAGCTGTGAACCAACAGAAGACAGCCCAAAACGGCACAGGTTTAACGAACCAGTTGCCTCAAATGGTTATAATGGACCAAGCAGCTGTGTGAACAGCAGAGCACACTTGGTGAGTCATTTGACGTTTTCTACTCCTACACCGCCTGACGGGCCAGACGCGCGTTTGAACTCTCGTTGAACTCCTGTCGTCCTTGTGGTTTTTGTTTTGGTTCCAGGTCTGCCCTATGAACACCTCGCCTTACGTGGACCCCTACAAGCCAAGCCAGGAGGTCTGGGAGGAGTTTTCAATGAGCTTCACCCCCGCTGTGCGGGAGGTGGTCGAGTTCGCCAAGAAAATCCCCGGCTTCCGCAATCTCCCCGAGCACGACCAAGTCAGCCTCCTGAAGGCCGGAACCTTCGAGGTGAGAGAGCAGGAAATGCATCTGCCGAACTGCCGAACCTCAAGACAGTAAACGTTAAAAAACGTAAGGAAAAAAAAATAACTTAACGTTAAAATTTTCCTGCTCTTGACTTTCAGGTCCTCATGGTCCGATTCGCCTCTCTGTTCAACGTGGTCGAGCGGACGGTGACCTTCCTGAGCGGCAAGCGCTACAGCCTGGACACGCTACGCTCGCTTGGCGCCGGCGAGCTGCTCAACTCCATGTGCGAGTTCAGCGAGAAGCTTGCAGCGCTGCGGCTCGACGCCGATGAAATGAGCCTCTTCACCGCCGTGGTGCTTGTCTCAGCTGGTAAGAACTCTTAACACGTGGGAGCAAATACAGCCTGTGAATGTGAATGTTATGTTAGGAAGAATTATGCGACATTAACGTGCATCGTGGAAAGAAGCACCTGTTTCCGACTGTATTTTTAGTTGCATGTTTTTACAGCATTACAACAGTTTGCGACGTTGTAGTTTAGATTGTTTTGACATTTCAACAATTTTTTTGGTCAGGTTAGTGGCGTATTCTTGTAAACTTTTTTTGGTAGTAGTTCTTTTGTTGCAAAAGTTGAATTCATTTTGTAACAATAGTAAAGCCTTTTTGTAACATTACAACATTTTTTAATTAAAAAAACAGCAACGTTAGTAACACATTTTGTATGGTTGCAATATTTTATAAAGATTTTTGCTGCTGAAGTCATTTTCTGTAAGCTTTTTTTTTCT
This sequence comes from Brachirus orientalis, assembly GCA_016785285.1. Classification (NCBI taxonomy): domain Eukaryota; kingdom Metazoa; phylum Chordata; class Actinopteri; order Pleuronectiformes; family Soleidae; genus Brachirus; species Brachirus orientalis. The sequence goes on along the minus strand of JAFBJR010000102.1, from coordinate 180,160 downwards.
GTAAGCTTTTCTGTAGGCTTTTTGCAACATTACAACATTTTCTAAAAATATTTTAGTCGCTTAAGTTAAGTTAGTAATGTTTTTTTGGTAATGTTGCAAAATTTTGTCAGGTTATAACAGTCTACAAAATTCTTTGGAATACATTTTTATATGGTTAAGGGTGGACAATGGTGTACATATTTAAACAATATTTAAATAATATATACATACAATTGTTCATGATTCGCCCAGTGCCTAATCCACAGAAATTTACACAACCGTGTTTTCCCTCAGATCGCTCCGGGATCCAGGACCTGAACTCGGTGGAGGCCCTGCAGGACCGACTGATCCGGGCCCTGCGAGACCGGGTCATGCAGAACCACGGCGACGAGGCGGCCACCACGTTCACCAAACTGCTCCTCAAGCTTCCCGAGCTGCGTTCGCTCAACAACATGCACTCAGAGGAACTGCTCTCCTTCAAAGTGCACCCTTGAAAAGCTTCCTGAGGGGACAAACCTCCGCCCTCTTCCTCCACACAACTCCGCCTCCACCAGAACCTGCCTCTCAGCGCCGCCACCTCCTCACTCCTCTGGACTCGACCAACCCTGTTCTGCTTTTTTTCCCCCAGAATGTATTTTGAAAGTTGTTCAGTTGAGTGTGTGTGTGTGTGTGCGGGGGGGACACACTTTTTCGGACGTACTGTATTTATAGAAGAGAGAGCTTGAGCTCGTCGCACACAAACACATGCAAGTGTACGTGTGTCAGAGGCTCTTTAAGTTTTTAGCACTTGGCTATTTTCACGACACAGAAGGAGACTTAACTGGCTTCAGAGGTCCAGTGTGCACGAATTGGCGACACCTAACCCAAACACATCAGGAAACTACGGTGGCCTTCACGCACCACAAGGGGTGTCGTTGCCAAAAAAGGGCATGGAGTCGAGTAGCAAATGCTGGGTCATGCGTCACCTTTATGTGGGCTGGGCCGTCATTCTTCGTGTGCGAAAGAGCTTCCGCTTCCAAACGCTGGTTTGTCCTTCCTGAGCTGCTGTAGAAACTCAAATACAAACAAACACGGTGATGTGTTGCATATTCAATTTCTGCCCATAAACACTCCAAAATGTTACACACTGGACCTTTTTTAAGAAATTATAACCAATTAGTAAATAAAATTAAGGACTAGCCCCGCTCCCACCCCCCACCCCCCGCCCCCAGTGTATTCTCTGATTAGCGGGTGAGCGGGTGAATGTTTGTGTGGTTAACATTTTGACTGATACACGGCAGCAAAAAAAAAAAAAAAAGGCAAATTTAAAAAAATTGAAGAATGTGTGAGCATCGCTGCTAAAGCATGGCTGTACTTAACGCCCACAGCTTGCGACTGTCTTGGATCTCCTCCCTTTTGCCTCAGAACGCGTCGGCTCATAGTTTGACTGTGTAGCGTTTGTTCGGACGCGTCGACGTCTGCCCGGTGATTTCTGAGCGACGCGACATTTGCACAAGTTCTGGAGCGGAAACCCAAGTAAACACAAAAACACAGATGAGTGTGAGGCGGCACCATGTAAAGCTTTTTGTTTTTGTACATATGTTTTGGCGTCACTGTTTTCTCAATTTTATGGTTTTTACGACACCTTTTTTTTATTTTCAAAATGAGATTTTTGTGTATGTGTGTGTATTTGCTTTCAGCATAGCACTGAACTTGACTTGTTTTTTGTCTGTTCACTTTGTTGAAATACCTGTTTCTTCTACTGGCAACACTGCCACATGTAAATATCTATATAAATATAAATATATAAATATCTGATGAAGATAGAGTATGAAGTGGTATAATATGAATAAATTCAAGTAAAAGAGTCATCGTTTGTTTGTGTTTTTGTTCATGTCCACTCCTCTCAGTGAATTGTTGAGGCAGCAGTAACTGTGCTTCTCCACAGGGTGGCGCTGTTGGCCTACATCAGCCTGATGTCAACTGTGAAAGCTCACTTTGACACTTTGAGAACGTTGAAAGTACATCTGAGTCGTCATCATGTTTATACAGGACTTTTAAAAACAAAACAGGATGGATACAGACTCAAGACGACACAGAATCCTGAAATTCATAAGAGAGATATAAACCAAAACACAGCCTCTCACAAAACCAAATGAATGAATTTATATGCAAATACTGACTAAAGAAAAGTAAATAAAAAGTAATAAAAGCAATAAATCTCAAGATAAAATGAAGACGCTTGCCAGTCAATATTTAAACTCAATTTGTCCATCTAAGATTAGGTTATATAACATAAAACTAAACTTAACTCAACCAAACTTTGCTTTACATTATGAAAATAGTATAGTAGTAGTAATTAAAAAAAATAAACCCTAAAGGACATCAGGGTAAAGTCGGTGTTGTGGAGAATGACCATGAGTCAAGACTTTGTCAAGTCAAGCAGGAAACACCACACACCACTACATCAGACTATTAAATAAACAGGATTTGTAATGAACATTTTGATTTTGGCAACGTTTGTGTACAAGAATGAAAAACATTTAGTAAAGCTGCCAAACCCCTTGGTCAGAAAAGTAGATGAAATAACTCATAAGTCATGATAACAATAACCGACTGGAGGGCTGCGAGTCTGAGACCTCTGATGGAGATGTTAAGTCGGTGTAATTCAAAGAAAGAAGGAAGGAAGGAAGGTAGGTAGGTGTAGGTAGGTAGGTAGGTTTATTTATCCCAGAAGGGAAATTAAGTTGTCACAGTAGTCCAGTATTAATACAATAGAAATACAATAGCACAAAATACTTGAGTGGAGTAAACTAGGAGGTATGAATAGAAATAAAATATATACAGAGTGGGACAAGGGCATTTAGAAAAACAAGTTAAGTAAGCAGATAAGGGGCAGTGGCAAGATGATGGTATAATAGTGATGTCATGGTGGTAATGTCACTGATAATAACAGTACATAATAACAGTATATAGTAGTAATCAACAGAATATAGTAACAACAGTATATAGTACTCATGGTAGCAGCAACGGTGTATAATGGAAATAGTAATAATAGTGATAATAAAAAGAACACCTTTAGCCTTACACACAGATATGATATATGATATATATGGGATGTATAGTGTAGGTATAGGTGTAATATATGCATGATAAATAAATACTTGACTAAGCAAGATATAATACCACAAACAGTAGCTATGAATATGAATATATAAATAGGATGTGCAAAGGATACACATATTATATGAATATAATATATAATATCAATATGATGGTATTCACACATATCACTTAATAAGTAGTGGTAGTATCTTAACACCGATTATACAAACACACAAATAACCAATGTTAAGTTTAATATGTTTTAATATGTTTGCAGTGACCAGTGTTTGTCATTGTTGTTGGAACTGTTCCCGCTGTGTGGGTCATAATTATTGTTCCTGTGTTAGAGAAACTGTCAGATGACATCAAAATAAGGGGGCATTTACAAAAACTGCATAACCTGCTTATCAGCCACAGCCCTGAGAATGTCACCCATCCAGAAATAGGGTATACTTCACAAAAATGGTGCAGAAACAGACCGTGGTCATTTATTTCCGTGCAACGGACAATGCAGATTCACATGTGTTTGGTAGAATTTTGCACAAAGGAGGAATTTGAATTTAATTCAAATGTCTGATTTACTTATATCAGACACGTTTGGAGGCTCTGTCCAGCAGTGGTTAAAGTCATTTGACTCAGTAGAGGTTCTTTCATGTCCGCAAACCTACGTCAGACTGGCAGCACACTACAACACTGTTGATGCAAAATCTGACTGCTTTCTATGTTCAGGCAGATGAAACTGTCATTTTGGGATGCGGTTGTACTTCACTTGAGTTTGCATGTTCATACAGTTTTCCTCATGAATTGTCATCGCATTGTTAGTTTTAGAAGGGGGAGAGATTTGGTGGCCTGACACAAATCACGGACACATTTCCACACAAACCCAGGTGTTTAGGATGTTATGTATGATAGAGTTCTAGTCTACGGAAGAGGAAATGGTGACAAACGACACCTGAGAAACAACAATGGCTTAATTCCTCTGTGCCGAGGGTGTTGAAAATATATATATATAAAACTTCCTCACCTACCAATCTACCTTACTTACCTATATACTGCTTTTACCTACCCACATACTGTGTATATATATATATACATACACAGAAGCAGAGTGGCGCAGCGGAAGAGTGCTGGGCCCATAACCCAGAGGTCAATGGATGGAAACCATTCCGTAATTCCCCAAAGGAAACAAATACAAATCTGCCTTACTTACCCACATATAGCTTTTACTTGTTTACACATATGCCTTAATTCCTCACCTACCTACTGAAAAGCTTCGACTGTTTGTTAGGTTTTCCCTCCAAAAAGATTTCTTGCAGAAAACCGAATGGATTCAGGCAAAAGATTCTGAAAAGAAGGAAGCCGGTTGGCAGAAGATCCGTTGAACAAACAGCATCAACACACAATGTGTCGACGGTTGTCAAATAAAATGGCAACTGGAGAGTTTTACTTGCAAGACACTGGAAGGTTTTTGGTCTCCTTTCTTGTCTGATTCTCCTACAGACAAAACTCTGCTTTCTTGAGGCAAAACTCGAAGATGGAATAATAGTTCATATTCCCATTTGGGGAGTGTTACCTGTGAGGGTGTGTCAGGGAGGTGTAGAAGGTCCGAAGGTGGGTGAAAGGACAAAGGATGTATATTCCACATAGCTGAGTACAGCTGTAGTGTGGCTGTGGAGTGTGAAAAGAGCAGAAGGGCTTTTTAAGTGTACGTTCGTTAACACTCAGTGCTGATGGATGTTCACATCCTGGCACCAAAAGTACTGAGAACCACCAAAATCTAACACTACCTACCAACTTATATTCTTTGCCTACATACTGTTTTTACATACCTTTTTTACGTTTATGTTCAATATTTAAGTATTTTCAAGTACGATAACAAATATTGTTCATACTCAAGTACAGCAAGCTGTAGATGCATTAAAAACATCTGCTACATTTGGGCTCTAATAAATGTCGATAATGAACATGATCATGTGCATTATGTAAATATTAGGCTGATACTCTCCTATTTTATGTTCTTGCTTTCATCTTAATTTAGTATTATAATGTTTATTCTATTTGCATTTTTCATTTGTATTTTCCCATTGACATTTTATTGAAATCATCCCTTTTTTCATTGCTAATTCTATCCATACTTGTCCATCTTTGACCTTTTTCGCTGCTGCAATAAAGTCTAATCTAATGTACTTTAATCCGATCTAATCCCAAAGGTATTATCTGGAACTTATAAGTGTGTTTTTGCAGTTCGTCATGTGCAGCACAGCCAGGAAGAGAGGGACGACAGACAACCCAGAATGAGTGGGAAATGGTCGCAGCTGATTAGGAAATAGTGAACAGGTGCAAAGTGAGTTTACTGCAGGTGTAAAATAGTAATCTAGCAAATGCAGGCGGAGAATGAATGGATGGATGGATGAATGGATGATGTGGGACTAGTTTTCTAGATCTGCAGAGAAATGAAGACTTTCTCATCAGTAAGTTTTTAATTTTATTAACATTTATTTTTTGTCTTAAACATGTTTAATTATTTCGATGATTATTAGCAGGTGCAAATGTTTGTACTGTACGTATTTTATATTAAAGATGTAACGGGGAACATTTGGGTTAAAACTTGTCATGCTGTTAACTGTGCTTGCACAGTGTAACATTCATTTTGTTGTTTTCACCATGTTTTTGTCTTGGCCACTGGGACAATGTTTTTTTCTTTTAGGGAACGCTGAACAATTGCTACAATTTATGTTGCAAAGTAACTGCATAAAGTCGGGACGTCTGGAAGTTAAGATTTTCTGCATATTCACTTTATTGAGTATGAGGGCACAAGCTTTAAAACAAACCGTACAAAGCATAAACATCAAACCACGCAAACTATCTACACTATTTATTGCTGTAGTTTTGTATGAGCTAAACTGTAACACCACAGCAAAATCACGTGGAAGCAGTTAAATAATTTCTCCACTGTATTGGAGACCAGATAAAGATCGTCCTCTCAGATCTCCGTCTGGTTTGAGAGAAGATTCTCCCACTGAAGCTTGAAGTCGTTCCATCCCAGGTCTGTTAGCCTTGCACCGACCTGAGAGGAAATAAAGATCCAAGAGGAAATATATCCAAAATATCCAATATAAAGGTCCAATATGCAGCAAAAGAGAACAATGATGCCTGTTCTAGCTTCTCACCAATTAAAACAGGAATCAAACATGATGTAGTTACACTCAAAGTTATCTGGGAGCCTTTTCATGTCTTGTTACGTTGCAGAAATGCCAGAACAATAATCTCTATCATCTCCCTCCTTGTCTGATGCTTTTTTAACCAAAGACCAAACTTTCTTTGGAGGCAAATCCAGAGAGTCGCCCTCAGGTGGACACTTTTGCCTCATTACTTGCAAGGGTCCTTGAAATCCTTGGAAGTTTGTGAATTTGGAAAAAAAAAAAAAAAAATGGCACTAGAAGGTTTTTGAAAACCACCCTAAACAGACATGGGTCATTGAATTTTGTTCAAGAAAGAAGTTAAGTTTATATTTAGGTAAATGCCTCCCATGTCTGTTTTATGCATTGATTTATGTACATAGATTAGGACTACACGGAACGAAAGTCAAGTCCTTATTATCAGCCGTGTTGTGGACACTGGCCGCTCTCTCTCTCCACTGGCGGAGCTAGACTTTTATCCTTGGGGGGGTCCAGGGGGTGGCCAAGTCTATTTCAGGGGCTCCACAGATTTGTTTCCTGAGCGTTCTAGATGCTTGTCCGCCTTCTGCATCTTTTGAGATGTATTCTATTACATCTATTCACATTCGATCCACAGACCGAATTTATTGAACTTATGCCAAATTTTGGCATAAACTGCGGTCGTGTACTCGCCGATATAGATCAGTCCAGAATCCAGAATAAAATCCATCTCTGGCTGAGTTTTCACAAGGAGCGCGCCGCCTTTTCTGTTTCCTGAACGGTTCCTTCTTCTTCTTCTTTTCCCATGTCTTCTAATAGTAAAGTGGATTGCAGCGCTTTGTGGTAGCCTGCATTGCGCCATCTACTGTACAGGAGGGACCTAGCAGTCACAGACTTCAAAATGCAACTGGCTTTTCTTGTGCGGTGCCGTAGCATGTCAATTATCTGATTGGCCACCCCAGGTAGCCAATCAGATTTCAGGGGGTCCAGTGAACCCCCGCCCCACCCCCACCCCCAACTCCGCCCATGTCTCTCTCCACAGTTGACGTGGGATTCCATGCAGAACAATGAGCGAGTAATGTTAAGCAAACAAAAATTCCAAGATCTGTCTCACCAAAGAAAATGACAAAGACTGACTTGACCAAGATCCCAAGGACAATCACTTGTCCAGATACAGAACTTGCTGCAAACCGATAAAAGTGGACGCCATGGAGGAAGCAGCTCTTACAAGTTTCCCTCCCAAGTCCTTCAATTTGATGTCATCTTGACTGACTTGTATTCCTGACATATGTACACATCGCACATACAGGATATCCTGAACTCAGAAATTTCATAAAACGTCTCTAATGATATTGAGATACAGTCAACAACAATAAGATGTTACCTGCTGGAGAATCTGTTCAATAATAGCTGGATCTGTCAGATTTGCATCAGTCTTGATCCGCATCCTCACCGTGGTCTTCAGTCTTGTAACTGAAAAGTACAAAAAAAAAAAAAAACTCTGAGTCACTCATGGACTGTAAAATGTAACTGAATTAAAAATAATTATTTGTCTCATTGAACTACTGTATCACCTTGATGACAAATGAAAGGCAGCTCAAAGTGACAAGGCATGTCCCCCCACAAATGATCATATTCTTCGGCCACACAGTGCTCTTCAATGTCGAGGTTTTCATTTGGTTGGGAGTAATGCCAGTTTCTGTAGGAACTGGGAGACATGTCAGACCACGTCCATGGCATTCGGTACAGACCGATCCAACACGTCTGACCGCCAGTTACTGAAAAGGCCTCAGCGTTTTCTTCAGCGTTCTTAATCATAGCAAGGTCCGTGTGGTATTGTCTGCAGTATTGCTGAGCAGAATTCCACGATCTTACACCTGGGATGAAATTATAGACCACCTCGTTGTGGTTTTTGACTGCAATGGACAGAAGTGAAGTCAGTGTATTTATTATTTTTCATCTTCTCCGTGAAAAAAGGCACAACTACAATTTATGTGACTTTTGTTTCTGGCCTGCAGAAAATGTCTAAAATCATCAGATATGAGAATCAGTGCAAAATATGATGAATCAAAAGAAAAAAGGTGAGGCACAAACACAAAGTGGTCGTATACAAAAATGTACAGTATTATTAAGTTAAAGTACTGTGTTGATCAAGAATGAATTTATGTTGCATTCCACCAATTCATCTGTGCAAGTTAAATGTACAGGGAATCATATAGTTAAAGGGGTAACGTAAGGAAAAAGCGATTTAACAAAAGGCTGACATGGAAATTTTTGACTGCTAAAGTCTGGGATAACTTATGAATGTGTTGGTTGCTTAATCTCACCATTAGACAGACTTTTCTGACTGGAAACTGAATTTTGTGTTGCTCTGTAAACCACTCACTCCATGCACCAAAGTCCATTGAGGAAAATCTAAAATTTTACATCACTGCTGCCTCCATCAGTAAGTTCAAAGTTGCTATTTTGTGACTTGTGTGTTGAAATTCCTTCATTCAGATATACGTCAGTGACACAAACTTTGTAAACAAGGCAGCAGCAGACAACCAGCTCCTGTGTCTCCTTGAGCTAAAATCACTGATTTTCCCTATGGAATTTGGTGTGGCAGATTGAGAGGTTTACAAACTTTAGTTTCTTGTTGAAAAAGCCCATATATTGGTAAATTTCACTCTACATTACCTTGTGTAAAGTACATTTCATGAAATGATACTTTATTATGTGGCTAAGATCCATTTTTTTCATTGTTTCTCCACTGACAACCATGTTTTTTTTTTAACTGAGAATGAGTGACCATTTATTTATAAAACCACTTTCTCTGTACCAAAAATAAACGTAAACAGAGCTGATGTAACCTCAAATGTCTTCTTACCAGTGAAACACATAAAAGCAAGCTTTGTGGAGCAGTCAGTGTTTTTCCAAGTTCCACTACTACTCATGTGTACACAGACTTTTGGGTCTCTCCAGTTAGAGGGCTCTCCACTCGCCCAGGCCGTAAAAGTAGTTTTGCCCGTTTCACCAGTCACTGACCATCTCCAGGAGTTGGGGTCATTTCCAAGGTTTACCTTCCAGGAGTTTGGGTCATCCCACAGTCCGATCCAGGCCAGCGCATGAGGTTCCAGCATACTTACATCGTCGTTGCTTTCAAAGGTTGCCAGGTCGGTGTAATGCTCTCTGCAGTAGCTCTGAGCTACAGACCAGTTTACTCTCTGGTTTATGTAGTAATATTTACGTGGGGGAAAGTGAGAGCAGGAGCTGAAGCTACATCCTGAAATTTGATGATAGAAGGTATCTTTAGTCTTCCATGAATAGCTACACATTGTTCAGGCAAAAAGTAAACCCAATACCTAAAATGCACACAAAAATTGTTATTCTACTTTCTATTTTTGTTTTGAACTATTATACAGAACAAACATATTTATAAGCAGTATATTGAGTTTCTGCAAATAGATCTTCCTGGAAGTTACACACTGAACCTTTTGTGCCAAGCAGCCAATTTAATCTATGTACAAATACATGTACAATTCACCATATCATCAATGAAATAAAATAATAGTTTAATCTTTTTCCTGTCGTAATTATTCTCATGTGAGTAAATATGTTCTTGCTCCATCACATTTAGTCCATGTAGCCTCTTTTATTTTTACTATTTGCCTTAAGTAAAAACCTTAACTGTGGTGCGTCCACGTAGTATCGGTATCCTCTGTACTTCTGTTTATTAGTTTTAATAGTTTTTTACATTAGAATGTGTTTAAACTCTTGAACTTACCAGAAAAAAAGGTAATTTGGGTGTGTATATTCAGTTACACATACAATTCATTAAATTATCAAATAAAATACCTTGGATAAGCGGCAGAAAATGGATGAATGGATGGATAATTTACTCTTTTTCCTGTGGTAAATCTTCTAATGTGAGGCGCAGGATCAAAGATGTTGTTGCTCAACATCCACGTAGCCTCTTTTCATTTGAATATTTGCATTAAGTAAAAAAAAAACCTTCACTGTGGTCCGAACACGTCAGTCTCCGCTGTACTTCTGTTTCTTATATTTCAATGAAATTCTTTAAAATAGATATATTTCTTGACATTAACAGTTCGTGTAAACTCTTACCAAAAAAGAGCAGAGTCAACATCACATAACAGCCCATCTCCGATGTGACTGCAAACAAGAGGGAAAAAGGCAAATAATACACTCTTTTTAATGTTTATGGATGGTTTTTCTAATATTCAGGCACACGTGCATAATAATCATATACTCTTTATTCAGCATCTTGATTTGTTTCACCTGCCAGGTGGATGGATTATTGCAGTAAAGGCATCATTCTCACTAATATAGATTTTAACAAATTTGTGAGCCAAATTTGAGAGCAATAAGCCTTTTGTTTACAACATAGGAAACATTACCTCTTTTATTTCAATTCATCGAAAATGGGAGCAAAAAAAAGTGTTCAGTTTGTATTTTTATTGTTTCTTTTAAAAAGACAAATTATTCAATCATCAATCTAACAATTGACTTGACCTATAGTTCACTACAGTGGACTATGATGTTATTGTTCTAAGAAGTGTAAAGTAAGACAATGTAAACTGACAATAGTTAGATTCACAATACTTACAAGTTTGAAATCCAGCTGTGGAAGGATTATGAAATGTTGAGATCTGAACTCCAGAAGAACAGGGGATATTATAACACCCTGGAGAAACAAAGTGTTTGGACTATTTTCATATGTAAAGCATGACTTTAGTCTTACGACCTTGAGGACAACCTGAACACAAGACTCAACCCACAAACCACCAGACACACACACATGCAAATCATTTCAAAGTCTGTCATTAAGATCAGGTCAACATATCTTCAAATCAAATCAAATTAACTGTATTTGTATAGCGCCACATCACAATATTATCTCAAGACACTTTACATAGTGAGACAGAAACCTTACAATATTATAGAGAAAAGAAATCCCAACAGTTCACACATACTCTCACACTTGGTGTCAGTGGAAAGGAAAAAATTCCCTTTGAACAGGAAGAACTCTGTGACAGAACCTGACTCAAAGATGTGCAACACCTGCCTCAACTGGTTGTGGTGAAAGGAAAAAAAAAGGACAGACATTTCCCCGGCAGTCTAGGTCTATAACAGCATAACTAAGAGATGGTTCAGGTTTCCCTGAGCCAGCTCTTTCCCTGAGCCAGCCCTGGTATAAGCTTTATCAAAAAGAAAGGATTTCAGTCTATCTTTAAATACAGAGTGAGTGCCGGCCTCCCGAACCGACACTGGGAGCTGGTTCCACAGGAGAGGAGCCTGGTAACTGAAGGCTCTGCCTCCCATTCTACTCTTATGGACTCCACAAGTAAGCCTGTGTTTTGGGACTGAAGTATCTATTGGGATGATATGGTGAAAGATATGATGGGGGCCTGATTAAGTGCTTTGAATTCTAAACTGTACAGGGAGCCAGTGTAGAGAAGCTAACACTGGAGTGATGTGGTCTATCTTTGTAGTTCCCCCACAAGTCAGAACTCCTGCTCCAGCATTTTGAACTAAATGGAGGTTTTTAACTTATTGTCGAGTGTGGAGCTCCAGTAGCTGTCCTTCCTCAGTCAATCCTGTCATCCAATATTCACAATCCTGACGGCAACATTTGGCAGAAAGCCATGCTGTTGAAATTCACAGATCTATATCCCAGTGAAACAATCAACCAATCATTAAGTGAAAGACGGTGTATCGAAACCATCCAGGACAAATAAATTAGCAAACAGTTTATTGGATCACCAAAGATCCTGAGAGACAGCAGAGGTGGAACTTCCATAAAACACAAGACGGAGTGAGGGGGATCCACTAGCAACAGATTCTGCTTGTGCTGTGATCACTCCATGTAATATATAACATTGTGTTTATTTCTCTGTGTTCAGTAGATATTAGATTATTGCAGGTCTGGAATAATGTCCTCTGCTGTTGTTCCCATCCATCCATCCATTGTCGACCGCTTATCCGAGATTGGGTCCTGGTAGCAGCTCTACCAGAGAGTCCCAGACTTCCCTTTCCCTGGCCACATTGTCCAACTCTGACTGCGGGATCTCCAGGTGCTCCTATGCCAGCCGAGGGATAGGGTATAATCTCTCCACCTAGTGTTTCTGAGGTCTGGTGCCAGGGAACACCTCCCTAGGAAGGCTCCCCAGTGGTCTCCTTACCGGGTGTCCGAACCACCTCAACTGGCTCATTTCCATGCAAAGGAGCAGCAGACTCTGAGCTTTTCAACCAATCTCTAAGCCACCCATCTGAGAAAACCCATTATGGCCACTTCTACCCGCAATTTCATTCTTTCAGTCATGACCCATCGCTCATGAACATAGGCGAGGGTAGGAACAGAGACCGACCGGTAGATCGAGAACTTTCCTTTTGGCTCTGCACCCTTTTCGTCACAACGGTGCAGCAGAGCAAGTGACCTGAACAAGACCCCGAGATATTTCTGCTGTGCGCATACCTGTAAAAACCACCAGTGGACAGTATAAAGGTTAGGCATCTTCAATCTGTCTAGTTCTGTGATATATATTGCTTGATATAGATATCCAGACATCATGTGACTCGGGTGATGTTCTCTCCCTTTTCTTTGTCCCTGATTGATTTTCATCACAGGGCACAACAGATATCCACCATCTTTACCTTCTATGAACACAGCCAGTGAAGAGACCAGTGGCCTGACGTGTATATATACTGTGTGTTGTCTGGTATATACATCTATAGATTTAAACAGCATCACTTCCTGCCTACATGGGGTTTTGATTCTGATTGCTGCATGCGTCAGGTCGTAGAGCTCTACAGCTGACTCCTGTGTGCTTGTGTGCCGCCGGTGGTTAGTTGGTAGTCCAAAAATAAGATTTTGATGCTTTGCATATGTAAATAGTCCAGGGCTTTATAACAGCCCATTATAAGTCAGTTTCTTTGAAGTTCAGATTTCAATATTTTTCAACAGCTGGATTTCAAACTTGTGAGTATTACGTGTCTTTGTTGTAGTTAGTTGTAGTAGTTGAAATAGCACTGCACTTGAAAAATGAAAAAAAAAAAAAAAAAAAACTACAGAGGAAATAGAAAAATTTCTTTTAACTCAAACTCATGTTGGAAATGTGAGGGTTTTTTTTTTAACAGAAGTAACAAAGTGATTATTTAATCTTATTTTGCTCAAAATGTCAGTCTTTTTTGGTCCCTGTGACTGTGATTGATAATTTAATGATTTGTCTCTTTTTTAAAAAAATTAATCACACACAATACACAATAATCAATACACAAAACCAACAATTTTGTTGTTGCTCCACTAAAGTCATGCTTTACAATATTAAAATAGTCCAAACACTTTTCTTTTCTCCAGGGTGTTATAATATTCCCTGTTTTTTTGAAGTTCAGATCTTTTATAATCCTTCAACAGCTGGATTTTAAACTTGTAAGTATTGTCAGTTTTAATTTTCTTGCTTTACAATTTGTAGAACAATAACATCATAGTCCACTGTAGTAAGTTGTAGGTCAAGTCAATTAAAAGCTGAAAGATTTTTACAGAATTATTCAACCAAATGATTAATCTTTTTTTGACAAAATTGTTAGATTGATGATTGAATAATTTGTCTGTTTTTAAATAATCAGCAAAAATACAAACTGAACACTTTTTGTTTTGCTCCCATTTTCCATGAATTGAAATAAAAGAGGTAATGTTTCCTATGTTGTAAACAAAAGGCTTATTGCTCTCAAATTTGGCTCACAAATTTGTTAAAATCTATATTAGTGAGAATTATGCCTTTACTGCAATAATCCATCCACCTGGCAGGTGAAACAAATCAAGATGCTGAATAAAGAATATATGATTATTCTGCACGTGTGCCTGAATATTAGAAAAATCATCCATAAACATTAAAAAGAGTGTATTATTTGCCTTTTTCCCTCTTGTTTTCAGTCAGATCAGAGATGAGCTGTTATGTGATGTTGACTCTGCTCTTTTTTGGTAAGAGTTTACATGCATTGTTAATGTCAAGAAATATATCTATTTTAAAGAATTTCATTGAAATATAAGAAACAGAAGTACAGCGGAGACTAACGTGTTCGGACCACAGTGAAGGTTTTTTTTTACTTAATGCAAATATTCAAATGAAAAGAGGCTACGTGGATGTTGAGCAACAACATCTTTGATCCTGCGCCTCACATTAGAAGATTTACCACAGGAAAAAGAGTAAATTATCATTTTATTTCATTGATAATATAATGAATTGTATGTATAACTGAATATACACACCCAAATTCAATTCAATTCAATTCAATTTTATTTGTATAGCGCCAAATCACAACATACATTATCTCAAGGCACTGTACATAATAAGGCCAAAACCTTTACAATATCATAGACCAGGAGCAAACCTTTACAATAATATAGACCAGGAGCAAATATACAACAGTTGTATCAAGTTTAGAGTCAGTTATGTCATGTTTATAGAACTACAGTGTCATTTATACAAGCAGCAGCAAACATTATTGATAAGAAATTATACTGATGAACTTTAATCAGAGCATAGTAGCAATGACAGCAGTATTATTGTTACTGATAATAATAATAATAACATCATCCAAACTGGATCTGGATCCTGCAGCCTGCAAGATGAGGACAGAGGGAGAGACATAGACTTGGGAAGGGAGAAAAAAAAGGTTAATGACACATAATTAAGTCACAAATTACACTGACGTTGTGTAAAACATGAATAAAAACAAAATAAAATGGTCTACAAATACTTTTCAACCTACATTCAATTGATATTTAATGTTCAAACTAATAAACTTTGTTTTTTTTTCTCCAAATATTTATTCATTCCCTCACTCAGTTGTGTAACTATTAAATCATGGAAGACTAAAGATACCTTCTATCATCAAATTTCAGGATGTAGCTTCAGCTCCTGCTCTCACTTTCCCCCACGTAAATATTACTACATAAACCAGAGAGTAAACTGGTCTGTAGCTCAGAGCTACTGCAGAGAGCATTACACCGACCTGGCAACCTTTGAAAGCGACGACGATGTAAGTATGCTGGAACCTCATGCGCTGGCCTGGATCGGACTGTGGGATGACCCAAACTCCTGGAAGGTAAACCTTGGAAATGACTCCAACTCCTGGAGATGGTCAGTGACTGGTGAAACGGGCAAAACTACTTTTACGGCCTGGGCGAGTGGAGAGCCCTCTAACTGGAGAGACCCAAAAGTCTGTGTACACATGAGTACTAATGGAACTTGGAAAAACACTAACTGCTCCGCAGAACACGCTTTTATTTGTTTCACTGGTAAGAAGACATTTGAGGTTACAGCAGCTCTGTTTATGGTCATATAGTAAAGGATAATTACATGAAATGTACTTTACACAAGGTAATGTAGAGTGAAATTTACTAATATATGGGCTTTTTCAACAAGAAACTAAAGTTTGTAAACCTCTTAATCTGCCACACCAAATTCCATAGAGAAAATCAGTGATTTTAGCTCAAGGAGACACAGGAGCTGGTTGTCTGCTGCTGCCTTGTTTACAAAGTTTGTGTCACTGACGTATATCTGAATGAAGGAATTTCAACACACAAGTCACAAAATAGCAACTTTGAACTTACTGATGGAGGCAGCAAAATTTTAGATTTTCCTCAATGGACTTTGGTGCATGGAGTGAGTGGTTTACAGAGCAACACAAAATTCAGTTTCCAGTCAGAAAAGTCTGTCTAATGGTGAGATTAAGCAACCAACACATTCATAAGTTATCCTAGACTCAAATTTTCATAATGTCAGCCTTTTGTTAAATCGCTTTTTCCTTACGTCCCCATAGAAAGCCATCAGTGAAAGCAAACACCCATGACTCAGGCTGGTTCCTGGCAAAAACACTGAACTACCCCTTTAACTATATGATTCCCTGTACATTTAACTTGCACAGATGAATTGGTGGAATGCAACATAAATTCATTCTTGATCAACACAGTACTTTAACTTAATAATACTGTACATTTTTGTATACGACCACTTTGTGTTTGTGCCTCACCTTTTTTCTTTTGATTCATCATATTTTGCACTGATTCTCATATCTGATGATTTTAGACATTTTCTGCAAACCAGAAAAAAAGAGAAGATTAAAAAAAATAATAAATCCACTTCACTTCTGTCCATTGCAGTCACAAACCAAAGCGAGAAGGTCTATAATTTCATCCCAGGTGTAAAATCGTGGAATTCTGCTCAGCAATACTGCAGACAATACCACACGGACCTTGCTATGATTGAGAACGCTGAAGAAAACGCTGAGGCCTTTTCAATAACTGGCGGTCAGACGTGTTGGATCGGTCTGTACCGAATGCCATGGATGTGGTCTGACATGTCTCCCAGTTCCTACAGAAACTGGAGTTACTGGCCTTTCTGGTATTACAGTGAAAGGCACTGTGTGGCCAAAGAATTTTATCATTCGTGGTTGAACATGCCTTGTGACTATGAGCTGACTTTCATTTGTCATCAAGGTGATACAGTAGTTCAATGAGACAAATAAATAATTATTTTTAATTCAGTTACATTTTACAGTCCATGAGTGACTATTTTTTTTTTACTTTTCAGTTACAAGACTGAAGACCACGGTGAGGATGCGGATCAAGACTGATGCAAATCTGACAGATCCAGCTATTATTGAACAGATTCTCCAGCAGGTAACATCTTATATAGTTTTCTAGCCTGACTTATGTCAGACTGCATCTCAGTCTCATTAGAGATTGAGTGTGACTCTGGTAAGGGTGTTTTCACCTCCTACTCCCAAGAACCATGACTAAGGGATGTTGATGAAAATGCTTCTGTATGCGGTTGGGTAGACCTACAACCAGTCAGACCAATGATCAGGATGACGTATGCAGAGCGACATAAAACGTGTCAACAAACGTAGCTAGCTGTAGCTATCCTAGTATTGGCGTATAATGGAAATGGAAGCGGCTGACAGCTACCTCTAGATTATATGTATCCACAGTAGAGTATTGTGTGCTGTTATCAGTCATCTGTTTTGTTTGTTGGTAAGGAATTTGAATACCACATTAAATACTAGATCCTGCTTTTCAAATGTGGTCGTTTACCATGTTCACGAGACGAGCTTGTTTCAACTGGAGTGTGGCTCGGACTGCATTTTTTTTTTTTTTTTTTTTTTGAAACCCGACCAACTCGGCATGCCAGACACATTCAGAGAAAGCTGAAGCATTGTTAGCATTTATTTATGGTTAGAGCAATTGACAAAAGTTATTAGGAGGAAGCAACTTCTAGCCAAATGAATGCCCACTTTTAACGACTCCAACATTGTGGTTTATCTGAGATGTTGTTGAGGAAAAGGATAAACATCCACCATGGATGACTTCAGTAGACTATGTGTTACATTCCCTGACATTTCATAACTCAAAAACCCTGTTTCTAAACAGGAACACAATGTCAATCTGTTTCTACTTATCATTATCCCTTATTTTTACACATTAATCATTGTTTATTAAATGTTAACACCATATGTTCAATTAAGCAAATTCCATTTGAATTTACCCCATTTTAGTCTATCTTAAACCAAAACAACTTGAAATGATGGTGTCAATTTAGTGACTGAACCCAGTCCGGTATCCTTGTTCCTTCCCCGTCATAGTCACTACTGTCCAGTTGTCCATCAGCTAATAAGGTTTCCTTAGATACAGATGTTTTTAAGTGTTATTATTAAACCTTTAGGACAGTTTCGTGTGAGATCAGGAGTCATTCTACTTCTTTTGTGCTGCAAGCTTTTGTTTCAGCACGTGAAACATCCACTCTGGCTAATTTCTTCATTGGGGCAGCTGGAACAAAATCTTGGCGTCCATTTTAAAGGTCCAGTGCCTAAGTAATAGTGACATCTAATGGTGGAACTGCAGATTGCAGCAAATGGAGGACTCCACTGCTAACCCTCCTTTTCCCAATAACATCAGGGAACTACAGTGGCCCTCACATACCAGAGAGTTATGTGTTCCTTTGTTTCTGTGGTAAGCCTTTACTTGGAAACACCCTGGTTGGTTTGTCCATTTGGAATATTGCCAAAACCAAATTTGTTTTATGTGAAAGCTATTATGTATTCATATAAACATGCTTAAATATGAAGTTTATTCAAATTCTGACAACAAACTGTCCTCAATGTCACACATTGGACCTTAACTTTGATAAAGTTTTATGAAAGTTCCGAGTTCAGGATGTCCTGTATATGATGTGTACATATGTCATGATTACAAGTTTACAATTTCCACTGGAATGCAGCAATAGACACAAGAAGCAATGAGGTCAAAGTGTCCACTCTGGATTTGCTTACAAAGAAAGCTTGTTCTTTGGTTGAAAAAGCATCAGACAAGGAGGGAGATAATATTAGATAATATTGTTCTGGCATTTCGGCAATGTAGTGCTCTACAACATGTAAAGGCTCCCTAATAACTTTGAGCTTGTCCTTCTCCTCAATTTCCACTTGTGGCACTCGTGTGTTGCATATCAGACCTTTGACTAGCAACAACAGCCTTGCACATTTCTTCATTTTTTCCTCAGGTCGGTGCAAGGCTAACAAACCAGGGATGGAAAGACTTCAAGCTTCAGTGGAAGAATCTACCCTCAAACCAGACGATGAACTGAGAGGACGATCTTTATCTGTTCTCCAAAACAATGGAGGAAATATTTAACCAATAGTAGTCAAGTGGTTAAGCTAATAGAAGACAATAACATAAGTAATGTTTTTAGTTTGTGTGCTGTAATGTTTCCTGAGTACCTTCTGTAATTTGTGTCCTCAGACTAAATAAAGCACCTGATTAAGGGGCAGTCCACACAGGTGTAGGTGAACACACATGCATAATTTTAATTGGCATTGGGTCCACATGGAAACAACATTTTGGGGAGGTGAAACGTTATTTTATTGAAAATACCTCTCAGATTGCGAAAATCTCAAAATGCCAGCCTTGCATTTTTGTGTAGACAGCGAATACTTCAGGAAAACGATGATATCATAGTCCCACCACGGTCTTTTGATGGCATACACTGTTCCTATCTTTGTCACTGTTATCGACACTCTTTTCTTGTGTTTGTATTTGGAGATTTCTCTTTCTCTGTGTGTCTACAGCCAGATCGACTCTCTCTGCAGTAAATACAGCTAGATGAAGCTCAATCCTGCAGCAGAACTGGACATTTCATTCTCAGAAAGTAGTTAGGTTTATGTCGGAAAGTCACTAGATTTGTCGGTAGTTGTTTTTGAAAAAATGCTGCAGAGGGTCTGTGAAGTCACTAGATATAGCAAAAAGTTGTCAAAATTGTTATCTGGTCTGTTTATGATAACTTTTATTTTCTTTCTTTCTTTCCCCTGGTTCATTTCTGTCTCCATTTCTGTTACCTGTAATGTGTATAACATCTTCATCTATGATTTTGGTGCAGCGTTACAGCACCACTTACAGTCCTGGCAAATGTACTTCACCGTTTTGAGTCATGGTTCCATGAAGTTTTCCACAGGAAACTTTTTCAAAACGGCAAAGACAATTGTAGATTGCTAACGTTTTGTTAACGGAGACCGGCCGGTAGCTCGGGAACTTTCCTTTTTGGCTCTGCTCCCTTTTCGTTTGATTTTCATGCTAATACACTTAACTGTATGGACATTGTCGCTACTTAATTCCAATTTGTTGTGCGTGTGTGAAAAATGCAGCTACTTCCTGTGAAAACAAGCTTCCTGCCAAAAACAAAACACAAAACTAAGACGGGGGATCAAAATAAAATAAGTTAAAATAATGTTAAAATATTACATTTTTTAAAATTATTTTTATTAATATATAGGGTTACAGGAAGCAGCCACTCTTTCACACATGCATAAAACAAATCCGGTTGATTAGCATTAGATCCACTCAACATTGTATGTTATAATCATAATTGTTAGCATGTTAACACAGTTAACCAAAACCTTTGACAAATTACGCCTGCTTAACATTTCATTGGTTGCATGCTGCTTTCAAACTAAACTGCAATGGTTGAAATGTAAAAAAAAAAATAATAATAAAAAATAGATAATACACCATAGTGTGCATTCATCATCATTTTGTGCATATTCACGCTAATGTTGGCCTAGGTAAGCTAACATAGTTCTCGTCTTCTAATTATGATAATTTAGCCAAACCGTCCACATCACAGAATGAAAACAAGATGGAGGCCAAGAAAAGAATGTATAAGCAATACTAAATGAGACAGAAGGAAGAGGAGGATGACAGTGAGCCACAGGAGGATGGTTGACAAAGGAGGACAGGAGAAGACTGAGTAGGGAGGGTAGTCCAGCAGCACGCTGCAGAAATGTGTCTCGTGCCTGTCCTTTCTGTGACCTCGGCTCCCAGGAGTGTGGGAGATACTGGGAATAATTAGCCCCCTTTAACATTAGCACTGTGCCGCCCCTACACCTCGGTAACAGGGAGTGGCTTTGGCATTGAAGGTGATCAAGTGTGTCTTTTTTTCAATCATTATCATATTATTTTCAAATAAAATAGGCAAATGGCAAACCCTGTACACATGATTGGCAAAAGTGATACAATTCAGACTAGTAAAAACTGAAGGATGGCTATCTGTGGCATCATTTTGACAAGTAAAAACTAAATTACAGATATCTGTGATGTAATTTTGACTAGTAAAAACTAAATTACGGATACCTGTGAATTTAAAAACTGAATTATGGATATGTGTGACGTCATTTTGACCAATAAAAACGGAATTACAGCTATCTGTGACGTGATTTTGACTAGATCAAACGGAATTAGGAATATCTGTGACGTCATTTTGAGTAGGACAAACTGAATTATGGAGATGTGTGACGTCATTTTGACCAATAAAAACGGAATTAGGAGTATCTGTGACGTCATTTTGAGTGGTAAAAACGGAATTGCGGATATTTGAAATTGTAGTTTTGACTTAGCAATATTGACGTCACAGATATCTTCAACTACAATTCGTTCTAGTCTCAGTGAAATTACGACTCGTCCAAATGACGTCACAGTCATGGTACTTCCAGACGGTGAATCTTACAACAAAATAATACCTTTAAACGGCTTGCCATATCCGGGGCTTCACAGCTGGTGACGTCAGCTCCCGCCGGGGTCATGTGGGGGTCAGCAGCAGCAGAGGACGAGGTTCAGGGGAGTTCAGCGTCGTACATGAGGCATCAGCCATGGCTCCCTGTGACGTAACGAGTATGAAGGAGGCTGACATCCGTCAACGGTGAAGAGAGGAGAAGAAGACGTGGAATAAACTTTGTTATTTAAAGCAGAGTCCTGATCTGGAGGAAGTCAACATGCAAACTGTGTCTCACCGTCTCTGGGAAACATAGGTGTGTTTACACACACACACACACACACACGCAACTCCAGGATTTTCATCATCATCATCATCATCATCATGTTCTACCACATGGAGTTTCCGAACTTCGGCTCCGGTGAAGTCCTGGATTTCTGCAGCTCATCCAGTCTCGTCCGCGTGTTGAATTTGGACCAGGACCAGGACCGGAACCAGGAGCTGACAACCTTCTTCCCCGACCTCATTATGGAGTCGGACTGGCGGAAGAACCTGTGCTCACAGTGTAAGATCTATTCTCTGTTTATATATATATATATATATATATATATTTATTTATACTAGTTGTTTTTCCATTTCTCTTTTCCATTCTTCAAATCTGACATTTTACATTTAGTCATTTTGACGGGCTGCAGTTTACAATTATTTTTTTAAAGATTCATTTTAATCCTTGTAAGTTTTTGGTCCATATAATTCTTAAAAATGTTTGCCGAATTTGCCGAAACTCGAATTGACAACATCCTAGAATGTACACTGTAAAACATTAGCAGCACACTAATAAAATACACAGGTTTTAGTGTCTTGATAAAATGAATTTTAAGTTGCATTAACAGTAAATACTTGAGCTACTTGAATCAGTTGTTTAAAGCACTATTTGGACAGGATTAGTTTAACATAAAATTAAATATTGATATTGAAATATTAAAAATCAATTTAGTCATATATCGTTGTCGTTCCTCTTGCAGTACGGTAATCATAAAATATAATATTGATATTTTAATTAACAAAATGCTCTTATGTAAACGGTCCCTGCCAGTTTCACTTGCTGGGCGTAACTACTTTATGTTTCCATGTGGTGGCGCTGCTTAATTGAATGAGGGGGAACTTGGGCTGGAGTTACCTGACTTTAAAAGAGGATAATGGAGGTGAAAGCTACGTTAAGAGATGTCATATTCACGCTCAATACATAGACTCTATGCACTTTGTTCTCTATGTTTTTATGCTTTTCATGGACGTTTTGTTTTCTTCAGTTAGACAGATATTGTGATGTATCGCTATATTATTGTCTTGCAGTATATTGATTATCACAGAATGGTCGTATCGTGTCGTGAGGTACGCTGTGATTCCCACCCCTAAGGTGGAGTGATGAATTTTACTACAGGACATCAGTTATATTAATGGCCAATTCGCACAGGATAAGAAATCTCACACAGGTTCTTCATCCTTGTCCTCTTTTATTCTTACCTCCTCATCTTGAGAATTGTTTTACAGCCTTAAACCTCTTTGTTGGTTAAAACACTTGACACTTCGCACAGGATAAGAAATCCCCCCCCCCCCATCACTCACTTGGGCTTGAGCCCTGCTCCTGCATTGTTTTATGTTGGGAGAGCACTCAGGCTAATGGGGCAGTGGTGGGTGTTCCACATTACATTTGACCCGTCGACTCCAGGTTCAGCCAGGGGCCACGGGTTCAGTGAGATGGAGATGAACAATTTCTCTCTTTTCTCAAAATGGATGTCCTCATTTTCTGCCAGTATTGGGGCATCAGAGGTGGTCAGAGTGCAGCCAGTCATCTTCTTCCACACCAAACTCAAAGTCAAACCATGTCTTTATAGCCCTTGCTTTGTCCAGTTGGACAGAGTCATGTTGCAATAGACCTTCCCAAAGTTGGAAGCATAGCATTGTCCAAAATGTCTTGGTATGCTGAAACATTAAGATTGTCCTTCAGTGGAGATAAGTGGATGAGCTCAAAGCCTGACTGAAACAAGGAACTTCACTACTTAACATGTGTGGCCAAATACATTTTCTATCTATCTATCTATCTATCTATCTATCTATCTATCTATCTATCTATCTATCTATCTATTAAAAATGCTTTTTGAGGGTTCAGATGTGGTTAGAGGTTTTGTTTACACTGTCCAAATAAAATGAAAGTCAATGCAGTGTCCTAAGAAGAATAACAGTTATATCCTGTGTGTGTGTGTGTGTGTGTCTGCAGCAGTGGGCAGCCAGAGCTCCAGCTCCAGTTCCAGTTTGGAGGACCTGTTCACCGGCCCCAGTTCTCGACCGCCGCCTCCCCTGTTTCATGTGTCAGGCTCCAAGGTAACAGTGTCACAACATGTCTGTCACACAGAACATGTGCAGACGTGCTGACGGGATAATTAATTGAACATTTTCAGTGAATGTGTTAAAGCTTAATCCAGGATATGTACAGAAAAAACACCAGGTGGTTGATTATTGATTGTTTGATTGATTACAGACCCTTTCCAAAAAATTAGAATATCATGGAAAAGTTTATTTATTTCTATAATTCCATTCAAAAAGTTAAACTTTCATAGATTATAGATTCAGGGCCCACAATTTAAACTATTTCAAGTATTTATTTGTTTATTTTAACATAATTTGGGATTCCAGCTAGTAAAACCCACAAAAACAGGAATTCATAAAATTAGAATACTGTGGAGAAATCAATGGAAAGTCTAGTTGAAGGGCAAAATGTGGCAGGAGGAGATGCACCAGCAAAAGAGATGACTCTGGGCTTCAGCGGATTATCAATCAGAGAAGATTCAAGAATGTGGCAAGTGGACTGAGGCAGGAGTCACAGCTTCAAAAACCACCACATTCAGACGAATCCGGGAGATGGGCTACAGCTGTCGGGTTCCTCGGGTCAAGCCACTTAGGAAGCATCTCATCTGGGCTAAGGTGAAGACGGACTGGACTGTTGGCCAGTGGTCCAAGGTCGTCTTTTCCGATGAAAGTAAAGTGTGCCTTTCATTAGGGAATCAAGGTCCAAGGGTTTGGAGGAAGACGGGTGAGGAACAGAACCCAAGCTGCTTGAGGTCCAGTGTGAAATGTCCACAGTCAGTCATGATTTGGGGTGCAATGTCCAGTGCAGGTGTTGGTAAACTCTTCTTTCTTAAATCCAAGGTCACCGCAACAGTCTACCAGAATGTTTTGGAGGACTTCATGATTCCTTCTGATGAGGATCTGTATGGAGATGCAGATTTCATCTTCCAGCAGGACCTGGCCCCTGCTCCTACTGCCAGAAGCACCAAAACCTGGTTTGATGCTCATGCCATCACAGTGCTTGACTGTGCCAGCCAACTCGCCGGACCTAAACCCCATTGAGAATCTATGGGGTATTCTCAAGAGGAAAATGAGGGGCACCAGATCCAACAACAAAGAAGAGCTGACAGCAAGCATCAAAGAAATGTGGGCTTCCATAACTCCTATGCAATGCCACAGCCTGATTGCCTCAATGCCACGTCGCATCAAGGCAGTGATTAAGGCAAAGGGATTCCCAACCAAGTATTGATGATTGATATATCATTTTGAAAGTACCATATTTTGATTGATTTCTTTTTTTCTTTATTTATTTTCTGCAAAAACAGTATTCTAATTCACAGTATTCTAATTTATTGAAATCCTGTTTTTGTGGGTTTCATGAGCTGGAAGCCAAAATTATGTAAAAAATAAACAAATAAATACCTGAAATTGATTAAATTGTGGGCCATGAATCTATGAATATATGAAAGTTTAACTTTCTGAATGGAATTATGGAAATTAAACAACTTTTTCACGATATTCTAATTTTTTGGAAAGGATCTGTATTACCTCCAACAAGGAGGTTATGTTTTCATGTGTTGTTTTGTCTGTCTATTAGCAAAATAATTTAAAAAGTTAAGGACGGGTGTTGATGAAACTTTCAGAAAGGGAATGTAACGGGACAAGATGATTAGATTTTGGTGGTAATTCAGGAATTTTTTTTGAATGACTATGTTTTCATTGGTTGGTGGAGTTCTGTGCTCTCAGAGTGCTTCTAGTTTTTATAATTTTATATTTTACTCTTTTTTTGTGTGGCTCCTGGCATAATTTCTCAATCACAATTATGAAAAACCCACCAAAATAGCAAAGGGCTGTTTCCTCCGCACTTCTCCCCTCACTATTGTTCCTTGCTCTGAGTTTATTCCATGATCGCACTCCGCTGCACCGACCGTACCAGAGGAACAAACTCTTGTCAAAACCCACAAGTGCCGTGACCTAGATGAGTGAGTGGGAGTTACACAGAGGCAGCTGATGGCAGTCATAGGGCAGCAGAGAAGGATCCACCCAAACACATGCTCTCATTGTTGGTGGTCACACACGTTACATAAATACAGCACATCACATGTAGCGGACGGATGGATGCTATGTAACTGCTCGCCGCCGGCTTTGGTCAGCGTGTAATATGAGCTGAGTTGGAGAGTTTACACAATGTGGACTGGAATTGGAGCATTCAGAGACACAGTGGAGGATGGGTGCAGTGGGCGTGGAAATGAGGAAGCCAGAGATTGAGGTGTTGCGTAATCCTGAGCTTCCCTGACATGTGTGTTACGAGCACACTGTAATGTGATGACATTGTTACAGAAGCATTTATGAAAAAGCTAACCTGGTTCATCTGCGACAGTCTGCTTCACATGCCCACTCTAGTACAGTGGTCAGCAACTGTCGGCTCGTGGGCCAAAACTGGCCTGCCAGCATTAATATCCGGCCCGGTCATGCAGAGATTAGACCCTTTATTCTGAAAAGGATCTGAATTCTTTGGCAAATTCAAGTAACACATCTCTAAAATTAGCAATTTTTGTACATAATCGAATAGTTTCGAATGGAAGAAAAAGGGTTAGTAGAAAAAAATCACATTTTACCTGATGAAGATATGATATTTTGTCTCACTATTCAATTTCTTGGAAAAATATTGGCCAACGCTTGCTCTAATATAAAATAATCTTCATCATTGCTCACTGCTAACTGAACTGTTTGCTGAGGATTGGGAGGATTGCTAAGTATTTTTTTTTACCTCTGTCAAGGACTTTATGTTTTCATGGGCATGGATTTATCTGTTAGTTTATCCAACTCCCTGTCTACAGTTTTTAACAGATAAATCTGAATTGTTTGTGATGCATTGGATTTGAATGATGTGGTAAAATATGTAAACTGAGTGAATAACAGTAAATTATATTTTGGATAAAACTGTAACCCCACAGGACATGCTGCTGTTATATTCAAATTTTCATTAAATTTTCACAATAAAAGCCAGAAAGTGACAGAATGACACCAAGCCAACATCAGTGACCATATGCATTTTATGAATATTGTTATGTGGAATCGTGGCAGTAAACGAGTTACATTTATAAAAAAGAGGGCTTCATTTATTAAAAGAAAATACATTTAATAAAAGAAAATAAAGAGAATACAATTTACCACATTAAGCTAACTGTGCCTAGGTCTAGGTCTTCAACAAAAGGTTATAGGAGTAATAGGAACGATCAGAATAGCATTGTAAAGATTTTACAGTCATTTGCACTCGTATGTTTTTGGCCTCAGTCCAAAGGTTCGAATGGAAATAGAGCGGTGTCCAATCTTGAGACTGTGTCAGAGGTAAATCCAAGGCCAGAGATCACAACAGTGACCAACCCGCGACGTCCTCTGCAATCCCGGAAAAGTCTGTGCAACCAAATATTGTGAACCGTGTGAAGAGTCTCCCCCCCACCTCAAAAAAACAGAAGGAGAAAATGTCCCTCCATCACAATATTACAAAAATGCCAGAAATCAAATGTTGACACTTTTCCAAAAACCCTTGTGTTTCCATCGTAAACATGTCATAACTGGTGTCACTTTTTTCTCCAGCGGGGAGAAACGACAGGAACAGGAGGAAGGGAAAGAAAGAGGCGGCGACGATGACCATCATGGAGACGTACGAGCTGACGGAGGAGCTCGGACTGATGGTGGAGAAGATCTGCAGGGCTCACACAGAGACCTTCCCTTCCCTCTGTCTGCTGGGAAAATACACCACAGTGAGTCATGAGGCCTGAGTGTTAATGGAAAAGAATAGATGCTGTATATAAGTTTTAAGATTATCCTTTATTAGCCGTGCAGAGGTAATAAACGACCAACATGCATTTCCTCATCTATGAATGTACAGTTATTAAACCGGAAATTTGCAATTCTGGTCACTTTTTCGCCTTTTTCTCTATGGAGCTCCCCCTACGGTTTTAAAGTACATATTTTTATAACACCACCAAAAACATATTGTCTACTGCAGCTTTTCCCAAACTTAAGATTTAAGGTGAGAAAAAGTGTAGGAAAGTGTAGGAAGAGATAGACTTGAATTAGATTTAAATCAACAATACTCAGTATTTAATGGCAGATGGCTACTTTTCTCTTCTTCCTCTTGCCAGTCAAGCAGAGCGCAGGTTGCAGTGTGCACTACTTTTGTTGCCATTGCTTATCTTAAAGTATTCACGAAGTGCTGATATTGCAACACATCCGCTTATTTGCGCCGACACCTGCTCAACTCACTTAAAGCATCGGTTCATCTTTAAAGCTAAGCTTGAAGAAAACTTAACATTAACAGTCATGAATATGACACGGGAGTGTTTGAATGTGCTTGTCTCGATGTCTCATAGTCAAACGAGCCCATTTGACTGCAGCACTTTAATATAAAGGGTCTAGTTTTTCTAACAGCACTCAAATGCAAATGAGTGGCAACCAAAACAGAAGTTTAAATAAAAGTACACAGAGATCACTGCTAAAAATAGCATTTTTTTCTTTCTATATAAATATATTTTAATAGGACATATTTGTTTCCTGATTGTTATGATGCTGAGTGTTATAATGGACCCTTAATTTTGACTTAAATTGATTCCATAATTATTTCTTGAATTACCCACCTATAGATAAATTAGTTTCTTTTACCCATTTGTAATTATAATTGTAATTTTTTTTTTTTAAATATGTAAATGTGACAGTTCACACTCACAACAGGATAAAATCATATTCGGACACAGATTATACTGTATGTAAACAGAATACTTAATGAGGCAGAAATGTTTCAGATGATGTATTAATAATGTTTGTCCCAGATTGCACAGGGAAATCATTTGTGTGTGAAGTTCAGAATAATTGAGTCATCTTGGAGCCACACTCACACAAAAACTGCATGTCCCTTCATGAAAAAAATAATCCATTATCACATATCGGGGTGTGGCTGTTCTAAAAAATACATGAATGTCCTTAACGTCTCAAGCTTGTGGTTTGGTGAGTCAGCAGAGCTTGAGTAATGCCAGTGTACAAAGATGGAATAACAAACAGCTCCAGGATGTAAACAAAGTAAAATTTTTTATTGGTCAGGAGTTGGTCACTGTGGGTCAGGCCACAGCGTTGTAGTGGTAAACATGTTCTCCCTGTGTTCCGTCTACAGTCCAGAAACATGTGGATTAGGGGATTAGGCATATTGGACACTCTAAATTGACTGTAGGTGTGAGTGTGAGAGTGGATGGAACCCCCCGGAACCCTCATGTGGAGGATAAAGCAGCAGGCGATGTATGAATGAATTTAGCAACAGCCAAATAAACGGGTTTGTTTCACTGCAAATCTAAAGACAGTTAGTTTGTCAGTAAACAAACCTGTGGTGCTATGAATAAATAGTTCAGGTAAAATCACTTGAAACATCCCTACAGTATCCACCACAGTAAAAACAACAACACAAAGGTGTGATTTTCTGGACTCTGCCCGTAAATATTCCTTCCTCACCCTTTCCTCTGCGTACAGAACTCCAGCTCAGACCACGGGATCCAACTGGACCTCGGATTGCGGGATAAACTCAGCGACCTCGCTACCAAGTGCATCATCAAGGTGGTGGAGTTCGCCAAGCGAGTGCTGGGTTTCACCAGTCTGACCATCGCTGACCAGATCACTCTGCTCAAAGCCGCCTGTCTGGACATCCTGGTATGAACATGATTCTGTCTTCAGCATTTGAGTCTTATGATTACGACTCTGTCCAAAAGTGTATTAAACAAAGGCAACTGGACGTAGTGGAATTTCAATTCAACTAATTCAACTATTCAACTATAATTCAACTATGTCCTTTTGGATACCATGACCTGGATGACTGAGAATCTTCACAGACATTACGACTCGGAGTGACTAGAATTACACGTTAGAGCCAGGGTAGGCAGGATCACTTAAAGAATGGTCGATGACTCAGTCCCAATTCCAGTATATCCTCAAAAACGAGGTTCTGCCTCATCAGGGCCAGGTTTTGGTCCAAATGAGGACAAGTGGTCCTGACATGGTTGGTGTTTAATGCTGAAGGTGCACACAAATGTGCGCACAGACTGTCTTTGCACTTCCATGCCAAAGACAAACTGACAGGCAGGCTGGCAGACACAGAGCAGCCCTCAGGCAGAATGTGCTGCATGTTTTATTTTCTGACATTCTTGGGCGCTCAGTGCCAGATCTGTCAAATCTGTCTGCCGTCTTCACACAGACTGAGACACTGATCATTTAGCTGACTTTGTGTATGACTTTTAATACCCAAATGTATATTTAGAATTGATAAAAGTTCAGTGAATACTGTGTATTTTTTTTTTCTAATAAAATGTTCTTCATTTAACAAAATGCATCAGTATTAATATTTGTTTCACTTAATCAAAGGCTGTAGGAATAATTGCATACATTTTTGTAAAGTTAACCACATTTTGTGCCTGAAATATGTACATTATTTTAAGTGTTCATGTAAGTGTATGAAATATTCACTTGAAATTGCGGAACCCGTCATCTCTGCCTACAAACATTTTCCATGTCTGGGAATTTTCCATGTATTTTGTCGCCTTAATGATCTCATTCATGTCTCGCATCATTTAAGATGACTTGTGTGTGAGTACATATGAAGTCTCTGATCAGGTTTCATGTGAAGTAGAACTAAACAGATCATCACATTCCTGTGTTTTGTCCATAAAAGTCTTGTTTTCCAGTCATTTGCCCTTTTGTGTTTCCTCTGATGCTGCAGGATGGACGGCCAAGGTGATAGCGCCACCCTGTGTCATGTCATGAAGCTTTGAGGAGGTTGTTTCAGGTCATCTCACCTTCTGCCAAAAGAAAAGGCTCATACTGCCCCCTGTTGGTCTAAAACTGCACTGATTCAATATTCAGTGATTTATTTATTTATTTTTATTTTTTTGTATGAATTAAGATGACTCCACACACATCTTAATCTGATTACTGCTTTCTCTGAGTATGACCTTAATCAGATTAAGGTCATCGGAAAACACTGCTTAAATGGCAGCCATTTTGTCACATTTGAGAAGCACAGGCCTTAACTGATCATCTTTCATTTCACTTTCACTATTAACACTGTGATTTGTGGCTTAGTGTGGTTGAAATTATTATATATTATAAAAAATTATATTTTTTATATTTATATTATAAAAATATTTAAAAAAAAACAGTTATATATTTTGTTTTGTAGTGTACTAACAATAGCCAAAATATTTCAGGCAACATTTAAATCCATAAAAATCCTCTCCGATAAGGTTGGGAGTATTCATTACAACTAGTTGACCAGTGTGTTGTCTCTTGTTTTTTTTGGTGTATTTTTTACTAACAGATCACATCTACTCATGGCCGCTTGCTGAGCGTTCTGCGGCCGAATTCCCATGATTCCACGCTGCTTCCCGACATCATCAAAGTAGGTCTTTTGTAACTGCTGCCTATTTCACTGACTATTAGGTAATATGAAATCATTTTTATTTCACAAGTTCAATGTACTCCCCTTCACAGTGCAGCCAAAGAGGACTTAGTGTTAAATATTAATGAGAAGTTATAAATGGGTTTCTCCATTAAAAGACATTCATTTAATGCATATAATTTCATGTAACTTTGCTTTTCTTTGTACAGCTTATACTGACAATTTCCCTGTGGTTCAAAGTACACAACAAAGCTTATTTTTAAAACCGATCTTAGCTCTGAAAAACAATAAAATATACTGGTATTAATGCACAAACATTTATATTTTAGATGTTGATTCATGTTGGGCCACACGGTTGGTGTAGTGGTTCGTGACCCCTTTGAAAATGAAGTGAACAAGGGAAACTGGATCGCAGCCACTCGAAAAAGCGGTAAAGTAAAAACATGCAAATTTAAACAAGAATAAACAAAAATTAATTGAACTTTGACGTGAAATCAGACTGAAGGTGACATAGTCACATAAACATGCTGCAGCAGCCTTTTAATTTCTAGCCACAACTTTCAAAGATTTATATGTTCCATAAATTAAAATGCTATTGTAGTGAACATATGCAGAGGTGTACGGTCATGTGACCACTGACACAGACCGAACCAGGTGCTTCTGTGACTCATGAGGACGAGTATGGTCGATGGTCATTTCTCTGCTCTGCAACTCTATGAAGATACAAACAAAACGAATACATTATTATAAATGTCTTTTTCAAATGTAATGTTTTTAAAATTTTAAAAAAAAATTTGTGAAAAGTTGTTTTTAATCCGCTAGTCTTTTGAGTTTTTTCCTTTTTGAAAAATGTGGGAAAAGAAATTTTAAACAAATTTTAAAAATTCTAACATTCACTTTCATTAAATTTCAAAAACCTGACAGTTTACAGACACAGTAGGTCCTCACACAAACTGTGTGGGGGAAAAAAAACTCTTTCTTAGAAATGTTAAATATAATAAAACAGATTAACAACAAAGTAAATAAGAAAAATAAACTTCATGTCACCTTCTGTTTGTCGACTCATAGTAGCTGTTTTTCTCCAGCAGCTCCTCAATGATTCCCTTTAGAGAAACATTAGGAAATAACTTCAGCAGCACAAGCGGTATTAGAGGAAGAACAATTAATTGGTTGGTCTGATATTTGCTTTTTTAGTATTTGGTTTTGGCCAATTTACTTAAATAAATTGAATTAATTGGCCAAGTATTACACCTTATGCCTTTTTGCTCTCAGACACTTGATAAATGTTGCTAAAAGTCACTAAAACTTTATTTTTGCCATCCAAAACTTTTTTGATTACCTGTTTCATGCATTAAATATTTAGTTTAGGCATATATTTAATTGAAAATTGCACTCTAGTGCATTGTTGTTCTATATCTGGTTTCTGAAGTTAAGCAATTGCTTGTATTATTTGTTATCTTTAAACAGTTATACCGTATTTTATCAGATGGAAGAAATAAGGAAAATTGACTAAAATATGCATTTAAAAAGTGTTGTTTGGCTGAGAGCCCCCTTTCAGATATCAGGAGTAAGAAACACAATCTGTGGTAAATGATAGCAAGTCCTTCTTAAGATTTATCACATAACATAACCAGTGTTATTTGGCCCCTTCAGTTATCTATCCTGGATTATCAGCCATCGACTGCCCTGATTTCTAAAAATTAGCATCAACACATATTGATCACAAATTCAATAAAATAACAATAATATGTCCTAGAGAAAATGACCTGCATCTGCTGGTAGGTGATTCCCTCTTTGAGATTCCAGTCATCTGCCAGAGAGACAAAACACGCTCAGATTTAAAGTGTGTCTGTGTAAACATGAATCTGAATATTTGAGGTGATTGTCAGTGTTGGTGTCTTTACTGGTACATGCTGCGGTGACGTCGGGTTAAACTCTACCTGCGCTCTCAGCAGTGACGGACTCTCCTGTGAAGTGGTGGACCAGTGGCCACCACTCTGAACTGGACGAGCCCAATTCCATCAGCTCTGGAGATGACTGGAGCAGCTACAAACACGGGAATCGTTAACCCATTGTCTCATTGCTGTCATTTTTTAATACTGCGTCATGTAAAATTTTTTATTTGTATGCAAACTCATCTCTCAAAAAAAAAAAAAAAAAAATCCTTGCTTCTCTTCCTCTTTCAGCTTCACCACAGCGCATCATAGCCATGTTTCCACTGAGTGGAACACTTTGGTTTGGCACAGAACAGTACAAATTCTTTTGCATTTCCATTAGGAATATTACAGAAATAACCAGCCCCCAAACAAACAAACAGCCACAAAACAAGCAGGAAAAAATGAGCTGCTAGACGTTCCATTGTTGTCAGTTGTGGCGCGTTCGTTGTCATCGTTTGTTGTCATCATTCAATGTCATCGTTTGTTGTCATCGTTCGTTGTCATTGTTTTATGTCATAGTTCGTTATCATCGTACGTTGTCATTGTTGATCAACGTTTATCATCATTCAATGTCATCGTTTTTGTCGTTCGTTGTCATCTTTCAGTGTCATTGTTCAATGTAATCATTTGTTGTCATCGTTCAATGTCATCGTTTTTTGTCGTTCGTTGTCATCTTTCAGTGTCATTGTTCAATGTAATCATTTGTTGTCATCGTTCAATGTCATCGTTTGTTGTTGTACGTCATCATTGTTCGTTGTCATTGTTCAGTGTCATCGTTCGTTGGCATCACATTGCTACGACGTCACGGCCCACACCCTACCTACCAGGTAAAGGTACTGTTCTCAATCAAAACGTAAGCCTGGTCTAAGGTTTTACCATTCCCATTCACACTGTACTGTACAAAACCGAACCGTAGCATGATAGAAACAAAGCACACGTTTCTCCATCTTGTCCTCTTCCTTGTGTCCTCTTCTTTAACACCAACTGTCCTCATTCAATTTAGTTTTATTTATATAGCGCCAAATCACAACATACAATTATCTCAAGGCACCACATAGTAAGGCTGAAACCTTTACAATATTACAGAGAGAAATCCAACAGTTCCCACACAGAGAAAAAGGCAAAAAAGCAACCAGACTTGCAAAGGTCTGCTTCAACAATTATAATTTGTTGGTACAAACCTTGCTGAGCTCCACTTTCAGGTTGTAAGGGTCACTTCTGTACTGGAACAGAGACTTTTTGAACCTTTCAATGACTCGTCGTTTGACGTTGTGGTGTGGAGCTGGTGGAAGCTGGAGATGAAAAGTAAGATAAGACTGAGTCGCTGGGATTTTCTGTGTTTTAAAGTGGTCACTAATGTAATTCTAACATGGACTTTTTTGTTACTACACCTGAGAGATGTAGATGATTTTGTGCAACTGCAGGAGGAGCCTCTGGCTGGGATCGTCAATCTGTCGCAGCTTCTTCTGCGAGACGCAGATCCCTGCTGACGCTGAAAGAAGGTTTCCAACTTTTCAAAGTTCTTGTTTCAACTTCAACGTTATTTGTTGTATTTTCTTCTTATTGTTAAGACATTTAAAGGCTTTTGCATCAACACGGAAAGATACCTGGTCTTTGTTTCATCCGTGCTGCAGCATCATCTCCACTGAGAAAAGTAAGAAAGCAGATAAAGGGATTTAATAAAGAAAATGTTAAACTGTTAGTTTGGGTCTGGATACTGTAGGTACAGTCACAGCTCTCCAGCACCAAAGTCCATTGAGAAAACTGATGATTATGCATCACATTACGCAGGAGTGGTTGATTTATTGCTGCCTCTTAAAGTAAGTTCAAATGTGTTGCTTTGTGACTTTGATTTTTGAAATCCTTTGTTTGGATTTACTCAGTTACCCAAACTTACCAGACAAAGCAGCAGTGGATCAGCAGCTCTCGCATCCCTGTGATCTAAAAAGGCAGATTTTCTCTATGGACTTTGGTGTGGCAGAGTGAGAAAGTTCAGTTTCCAGATGTGATTTTAATGAAGTGAGCCTAAAGTAAGTAGCTAAAGGCAGTTTTTCTACTTTTTCCTGAGCAGTCAATGGTCTTGATCACTAGTTTCCGCTCTTCTCTAATAGATCTTGATGTTAATTTTGTAAATTATGTTCACATTTGGAGGAAAATAAAGTTATACAGGTAACGTCCAGGAAATTATGACGCTAGTAAAATTGTAAAGCCTGAGGCTACAAAACAGGAACAATGTACCTCAAATGAAAAATCCTGAGCTATCACTTTAAATGTAAGTCTACCTCACTTACCTTGATATAACTTGATCAGCTGTACTAGACTTTAGTCCTTTCAGTCAAAAAACAAGCAAAAAACCCACGTTACATTTAATTATTTCATCTAAAAAACTCTTGTTATAACAGATATTCTCTCAGTGATCATAGAACATACCATTGTCATTTCCTGCACAGGTTGTGGTGATGTTCTGACTTTCAGGAGGTTCGGCATCGTCGTCTGAGGCGTCTTCTAAACAGACACATGGTATAACAACGTGGGATGAAATGGAAATGCAAACCCCCCCCAGTTTTTCTTAAAACCTCAGCAATGTGAACTAAAAAAAATCACCTGCACAGATTATTCTGCATGCTGCAGAAGAGTGTGGAGTCAGATTTTCGATTGACGTGAAGGATGTTTCCTAAAAACAGAGCAGCGTGGCATGTATGTCAACAAAGTGTTCAGAGAAAACCGTTTTCAACAAAATATCCAACACCTTCGGATACAGTAGCACACTAACAGCCTTTTCAATAACTTTCCACATTATTTACGTCTTATAATGAAGTAAAAGGATTCTCGTTACCTGCTGTGAGAGGTGTGACATGCAGCAGTTCCTCCCACGCTCCAGGAAATACCTCTGTGCCCGTTTCCTGTCTCTCTTGGCTCTTTTTTCCAGTGCATTCTGGGAAGTGCAGAGGTCGTCCATCTGTCTCATCATGAGGTCACAGATCCTGGAGCTGATGGCCACAATGTCCGGCCTCTGGTCCGCGTCTGGACTCAAACACCTGATGGGTCGTCAGAGTAGAGTATCACAGTTCAGAGTTCTTAATCACTGTACAAATTTCTTAATCACAGAACAAATTTCTTAATCACTACAAATTTCTTAATCACTGTACAAATTTCTTAATCACTACAAATTTCTTAATCACTACAAATTTCTTAATCACTGTACAAATTTCTTAATCACTGTACAAATTTCTTAATCACAGGACAAATGTCTTAATCACTAAAAATTTCTTAATCACTACAAATTTCTTAATCACTACAAATTTCTTAATCACTGTACAAATTTCTTAATCACTGTACAAATTTCTTAATCACTGTAAAAATTTCTTAATCACTGTACAAATTTCTTAATCACTGTAAAAAATGTCTTAATCACAGAACAATTTTCTTAATCACTGTATAAAATTTCTTAAACACTACAAATTTCTTAATCACAGGACAAATTTCTTAATCACAGTAGAGCAACAGTGATTTTTTTTCATCACAGTTGAAATTTCTGTCTCACATCCAAATATACTCAAATCATGAATCCATAAATCATATCCATGATTTCAAAATAAAAGTCTCACCATCTGATCACGTCAGTCACTCTCTCTGAATAAGCACCTTCTTCAATCGGCTCATAGACGGCCTCGACGATCTGGCAGCACAGAAGCGGAGGGAACAGTCAGTAAGTGATGACAGAACCGAACATTATTGGTGAGTAAAATATAAACTTGGTGTGCGTTGTGTGTTGTATGTGTCTGTGTTGCCTTGCTGGCCAGGGACAGCATGTTGCTGCTGTAGAACGGAGGACGTAACGTGACCATCTGGTAGAGGATACAGCCTAAAGCCCACACGTCCGCCTTCTCTCCATATGGCTCGTTCTTCACCACCTCGGGACTGACACACACCATTAAGACTCTTTAAAGCTGTGGTCTGTAACTTTTAAATACAAACCAATGTGTTTTGCATTAAAACAATTGGCAAATGGGTTCACACAATGATGACTATGTGTTGTCGGTGTCTGTGGAGACACTGAGGGATGTATTTGGGAGCATAACCTCTATGCTAGTAAAGTGAGATGGCAGTGGATTTTTCTCTAAAACAATATTAAGGGGTAACAAATGTGAGTGTAAAGCTGTAGGTTAAGGAATTAACCTAAGTTCTCCGAAACATGAGTTAGATAGTGAGATTCAGTCATGACTTAAGTCAAATTACTATTGAAAGATACCATTAGTATAAGGAATTAACTAGTTCTCTGTAAATGTAGTGAGATAACAAAACAAAATGTTGAAAGATGACTTTATGTTAAGGATTTAACCCTGTTCTTAGAAATATGACTGTAAGTGAAATGAATATTGAAAGAGATCTTTGCGTTAATTAACTAACCCCAGTTCCCTGAAACATGAGTGATGCAGTGAGACAAAAAAAAAAAAAAAAAAAAGGTTAGGATAGAATTTTAGGTTAATGAATTCATCCCAGTTCTCTGAAAAAATAGTGGGATAGACGTAAAGAAACAAATTTGAAAGAGGATTTTTAGGTTAAGGAATTAACCCTAGTTCTCTGAGAGTCATAGATGGCAAAAGTTGCATACTGGTCCTTTAAAATTTAAAACTTTTCTCTGATTCTCCTGCATTAGATTTCAATAAAAATGTGTTCCCAACAGTTCTACAGGAATAAAATATAGGTCAAGCTAATTTTAATGTTTTTATTTGAAATTTTGAAACCCAAATGCTATTTTAAAACTGTGAAACCACATGAAAATTTTGTTAAATTTCTAAAAAAAATTAAAAATAAATTAGCCATGCCCAACCACACACCCCCTAAGTTATAAAAGCCAGCCCCAACCCCTCTTTTTCCCTACAGACAATCTCTAGAACAAAGACCAAGCTCCTGTGAGTTAATCTACAGGAGCCCAGTGAAGTCTATTGTGATTTTACAGGTACCACATTGCATTATGGTGACAATATTCACTAATATTCTGCATTAAAAAAAACACAAATTATGAAAAAAGAATGTGTTTTTTTTTTTTCAAATAAATGTAGCATAATCTACAGGACACTTGTAAAGTCTACAGGGATTTTACAGGCACTACACTGTATTATGGTGATGATATCAACTAATATTCTGCATAAACATTTTCAAACATTATGAAACAAAGTATGTTTTTTTTTCCCCAAAATGTGAGCAGAAAAATCTTCACATATTAAAAAGTATGATTTATTTTTCTTCTAAATAGATGTTGTAGTATTATCTACAGGAGACCAGTGAAGTCTATAGTGATTTTATAGGTATTACCTAATATTCTGAATAAAAACATTGAGAAATTATGGAAAAAGTATGTATTTCTTTTTTCAAATAAATGTTGTATAACCTACAGGAGATAAGTGAAGTCTATAGTGACTGTATTATGGTGATAATATTCACTAATATTCAGCATAAAAAATGCCCAGAAATATGAAATATAATGGGCTTTTGGGAGTCTTTCACATAACAAATAAAAATAAACAATACAGGCTCCATAGTTTACACCAGTCTCAGTGTAGGTTGATTTTCACTTATCATATTTTTTTTTTTGTTTTGTTTTTTTTTTTAATATCACTGAAACCATTTACATCCAGAAATCAAGGCTTACGTTACTCTTGAATTTTTCCTCACCAGGAGTAAAGGATGGTGCCAACCACCGACGTCAGCTTGCTGCTCTCCTGCTTCTGCTTGGCCAGGCCGAAGTCGGCTTCACACAGAGGGGAAAAGGAAAAAAGGTCATACAGTCACAACGACAGGAAGTGATGTGATCTCACGGAATTCTCCAAACGTACGCACTCACTGATGGTGACTTTGTCCTTCTCCCCCAGCATGATGTTGTTGGGTGTGAGGTCGCGGTGGACGATTCTCTTCTCCTTGTGCAGGTACCGCAGTGCCAGGCACATCTGAGGGAGCGTTAAACACCGAGATGTTAGCAGCCGAGCAGGTAAGGAAGGAGAAGCACCGGGGCCCCGAGCTGAGAAGAGGGAGGCCCCTGAGAAAACAACTGATTATACTAGTCCAAAAAAATCACAGTTTTGTTAGAAGAGAAAGTTGTGGTACGTAAACTTCCTCTGGTGGAAAATCAGAAATACTGTTCTACTCTATAAACCAGGGTATGTGATCGGAGTGGAGCTGAGGAATTTTGACTGGAGTGCATAGAAAATGAAACAAATAAGAAAATAATTATAATAATAATAATTAGCTCAATCTTAGTTAGGAAAGAGGAGGATGATGAGAGAGCAGATTATCTTATTGGGAATAAATCTGCCTCTTGAGAAAAGTCTGTAGCTGAATTTGCTCGGCCTTTTTAAACCACTGTATTTTAACGGTGATAACGGTGTTACTTCAACGGCTCAGGTGGCACTTGATATAAAAAGTTCAAGAACCACTGATCTACATGACGTATGTAGAGTGAAGGAAAATGTGTCAACAAACTTGCTTGTAGTTTTCTTGTAGCGATGGCGATCTAGTAATGGTGCCTGATGAACTTTTTCTCTGGAGAGCGATTCAGCTTGATTCCAGGACAGGATGCCCAAGAGAATACACCAATAAATATTGCTAAATATTATATACTGTACTTTTTGTGGGTTGTTAATTTTGCGAGGAAACGTAACCATTTTGGTGGCCCAATTCGGCCCGAGAACCATATGTTGCATATGTTGTGTATACAGCGAGACATGGGTCACACGGGGGTGAAGTGGCTAGCATTGTTGCTGCACAGCAAGAAGCATGAGCGGCGGTTACCTGTATGAATATGTTCCATACTCTGTCTTCGGTGAACTGCTGCTGTTTCTCCTTCAGAGAGTTAAAATGTTCGGCCAGTGGCACACCCTCGATCAGCTCCATCACAACGTACAGCCTGTCGCCTTGAATCGACATCATGGGTTAGTATTCATAGATAATTCAAAAGTCTGGGGGACAAACACGGCTGCCAGGTCTGCAATTGTTGCAGTTGTTTGGGCTGGTTCTGTCACGCAGACCTGGCAACCCTGCAGTCAAGTAGAAGTCATAATCCTCACCTTCCAAAAATGTCTTGTAATATTTAACAATGTTTGGGTGCATCATCTACAGGGAGGAAGAACAAAGAAATACAGAGCATAAGTGACACTGAACAAAATATGTCTTTACATGTTATTACAGTATGGAGCAGATTACCTTCACACAAAAAAAAATCAGATTTTCTGAATTGACAAGATATTTTTTCCTAAAAATGTATCTTTCACAATAAAAAAAAAAATACTGTATGAAGCAGGAAACATAATGGGACAAAAAATAGCTTGATTTATTAAAAACAGTAATCTTGTGATAAAAAAAATACAGAGTCGGGAATATTTGTTTAGGTAAAAGTATTTCATTCATTCAGAAAAACAGGACAGAAAATTATTTATTTAGGCAGACATTAACTAATTAATTCATAAAAATGGGGCAGAAAAAAGTGAATGTCAGTGACTTAAAATGAAAT
This sequence comes from Brachirus orientalis, assembly GCA_016785285.1. Lineage (NCBI taxonomy): Eukaryota > Metazoa > Chordata > Actinopteri > Pleuronectiformes > Soleidae > Brachirus > Brachirus orientalis. The sequence goes on along the minus strand of JAFBJR010000102.1, from coordinate 139,661 downwards.
TCTGTGCCTGTTCTTTGATGATTGTCAGCTCAGAGATGATTTTCTCTACGTTACTGTCTCTGGACCTCTTGTCTTTGCCGAAGGCCGGGTTGTGCAGGTTCACCTCCTTCAGAGCCAGGAGGTTCTGGCCACTCTGCTTTCGGACCTGTTATTGAATTAAAAAGGTACCTTTATCAGCGAACAACATGAAGGAATGTCATTTGAAGTCAGAAGGAATCCACACAAAAAGGTGGTTTATCGCACCTTGAAGACGCTTCCAAACGCCCCGGTGCCCAGATGGTCCAGTACTGAGTAACCGTTGATGACTCTGAGCGGAGGTCGGTTCTGGTCCACAGCCTCGATGCTCTCGCTCAGACTGTCCAGTTCCTCTTCCTGCAGTAGAAAGCCAAACACCAAGATTATCAGTCTGTTTTAGTTTATGAAAGGTTTTAATTAAAGCTGCAGTACATACGTTTAAGTAATTCTTTTTATTGTCATTGTTCTGGACCTGTTTCAGCCCATAGTCAAGCGGAAAGAGAACTTGGCTTGTAACCAGCTCAAGTCCCCATCAGGTGAAGGGCTGGGATACCCGTGGACAAGGTGTCTAATTCCCATTGCTCATTGTTAATTGGACACTTTGATTGACCCCAGCCACAAGGGGGTCACATCTAGTCTACAGTCTAAAATAAATGGGAGTGTGCAGCATAAATTGTGTCAGAAAGGACATGTGGTATAAAAATCTCTGCCCAATCAAATGTGTGTATCATCTGCTTCTCTTAGAAAGGAAGAGGCCTCTCTGCCTCAGTTTGGTCTGATTTTTGAATTCATTGCCGGTTGCTGACCACTGTTCTATACCGAGGGCCTCCAAGTGCTGCAACACTGGAAGAAGAAAGTATTGTTCCCAAGTGTTACCGACATTTCTTTTTATTTATTTTGCAGCTCCAAAACCAGCTGGACAAACCAATGTAGAGGCTGTTTTCTTACAGTGTAGAGTGAAACTTTGGTTTGCAGTCCCTCATAGGCAGCAAGGTCCCGCACATAATGGCCAACATCAATGAACATCTCAAAGAGATCTGTGGGAAAGAGCCTGCAAACGATAAAAGCTTAGGTTTCTTCTCAAAGCACATGCCCAAACAGAAACAAATTTTAAAAGGATTTATATGTGACGTCACCTATTTTCCCCCAAATATTTTTTTGTATCCCAATTTTTTAATCACCTTTTGAACAGATGCCTGTTTCTTTCCACACTGAAGAGAAATCGAAGGGTCCGGAATGCATAGCACTGTCAATATATTGGCATGTATGTTATTCTATTTGAGTAAAAATATGTTTACTTGCATTATAAACCAATTGTATACATACTGTTTACAGCCATATATACTGTACCTGCAAAGACTTGGCCTTTGCTTCAGAGCTTTTTGGTAAAATCAGCTTTGCGATAATAAAGATCCCGTTTTCCTGAGTAAAGCACAAAATGAATCACATTATACATGATGTGGTTAATTAGACATGAAGGACCGTGTTGATATTACAGGCTTTTCTTCACCTGCACAATGTGGTGAGCAGATGTGTCATCCAGACTGAGCTCAGTCAGAGCTGTGCAGCAGGCTGCAAAAAGGGATGAGAAGGGATTTGACTTCATTTAAAAGACTTGTAAGTTCTCAAACACAGCAATGAACAATAACAGCTGTCTCCACACATGTGAACAGAACAAAGGCCGGAAATGCCAATCTCTCTACTAATTTATTCCAGGAACATCTGCCACTTGCGTCATTTGCGCCGCAAGATCATTTTTGTGCTATTTTCATGCGTCTATTGCAAGAGTGGCGACCGGCCAACTCCCTAGCTGACTCCATTCCAAGCTTTTTCCTTTTTTAAAACCATCCCTGCAGGTCAAACTTCTCGTGTCACAGAGTCTGCCAGGCCGCCGGACAATGACATGACGTTGCATCACGGACGTGACATTAGTTAGGAGAATCTCAATGCTGATTGGTTTTCGCTTTGTCCGAAGAATTGCATAGAATTCCTTCAAAATCAAAAATACAAATGTTGCACTGATCTGGATTCTCAGTTCAGGAAAAACATTCTCAGCTGCTCGTTAGTGTTTTCACAATACTAGAACTGACTTGACTTGATATCATATCAGTGGGGATAATAATCTGCCACTGATACAAAATGTTTGTATCAGATTAGAATCTCTTACCTCAAATTTCTCGTCATTCTTGTTAAGTGTTCAAAAGCAGAACAAACTTTAAAGCGACACCATGTAGTATTTCAACCTTTGAATAATGTCTCCAAATCCAATTCAATATATTTTGAATTTATTGTCTACTTAGAACAGATTGATTAGCGCCCTTGTTAGAGCCTGAGAGGGTCTCCATCACCTGTACTGGCACTATGTAACTTTTTGGTTCGGGTCACCTCAAGAACGAAATTGAAACCAACTTCACTGTTTCTGTTTCACTGTTGCTCCGAGTGACCAAAGCTAGTGTAAGTTTGGGGGTGAAAGTTATACAGGAGTTGTTCTTTCATTGGAAATGGAAGACACAGCACAGATAACAAAGATTTTGAAGATTTTGTTAGAGGAAGTGGGAGAGTGATAGGATAAGACGGTGGACAAAAGGGTGAATATTGGTTCTGCTGTCACTTGCCGGCCTCAGCTGAGAGACGCCGAGGGATGTCGGAGTGATAGTGATACTCTACTGTTGGACTAGTAAGTAGACATTGTTTGCTTACAAACTAAACAGTGTGTGATGGAGCTTGCTGTGTGTCAGGTGGTGTTACTTGAAGTCATGGTTGTTCCTTGTTCAACTTCAGAATTCAAAGTTATTCACGTAGTAGTGAATCAGTTTTTCCCCTAGCTGCTAGTTATGGCTAACACGCTTGTTGAACACGCTTGTTCTTCTGTATCATTGGTTTGTCAACAAATGCACGTATGTTTAACGACAGTTGCGACAGATTTTTTTTCAAGTTTTCCATCTTTAGGGGCCTGCCGAGAGCAAAAACTACATTGTGCCTCTTTAAGTCTTTGTATTACACTACCAGTCAAACACACTTTCTCATTGAATTCAATGAGAAAGTGTGTCCAAACTTTTGACTGGTAATTATATATACTTTGGACTATAATTGTAACTATATATTCTTATGGCTCTGTCATACTCTCAGACCTGACTGCAGGGCCTCGATGTTGTCCACTTCCTCCTCTGGGCTGAGCTCCTCTCTGATACGTTCTCTCTGGATGAGACCGGCTGCATTAGCGCTGGAGAGTGTCTCGATTGACGAACGCTCGCAGACAAAGTGTCTGTCACTGGGCGAATGAAGACAAGATTTAAAACAACAACACAGCTCAGAGTTTAAAGCGACACTATGCATATTTTTTTTTATCAGCCCTACCTGACTCTCACAGCTGAACAAGAAGTGCAGATGTAAAGTTTCTGAAATGATTTTTTTTCAGTTAAAAATATACTAGATGTTCAGTGGGACTTCATAATCATGATTTAATCGTGTTTACGATTTGGATTTTCACTAACATGATCGTCCAATATTCAAAATGTATGCTCTGCCAGCCAGCGTGTTCATGAGGGCGCCATTAAGGGTTATATTTGGGCTGACAATATGGGTCCCGAGCAAATTTGTCTGTGGTTTCCATGGTGACCCCACCTGTTTTTGGCCACTTTAATCCTATGCCCATTTATGGTACTTATACCATTATACAGTTCCAACACTACTCTGCTTGACTCGACTCAGCAGGTTCGTGCAGCCGAGCTATGATGATCCCGCCCACTTTAAGGAAGCACTAAGTAACGGACAATGACGTGCCTGATACCCAATCCAAGTCAAGTTGAGTAAAGCCGAATAGTGCTAGAACAGTATGGAGAAGCACCTTTGGTACCCTTTCCAGGCTACCTGGGCATGGCTTGAAGTGGGTAAATTATGCTGATCCATTATGGTCTTAGTACCATAGGCTCCACATGGGCAAACACAGGCGGGGCCACCATGGAAACCATGGATAAACACGCTTGCAACTTATCCCAAACCTGTTGAGCAGCCACAGCAGCTGCTGTACGCCTCCCCAGCTCCGGATCTCCGTCCTGGTGTCAGGATCCTCACAGAGCTGGACCAGGACCCAAGTGAGGCTCCACAGGAGCTTGAGGTGCTGACCGTGCAGCAGGCTCAGTAGAACAGGAAGTCCCTCCAGCTCCCTCACCTGGTCTCTCACCCGCTGCACCGGAGACAGGAGCCTCAGCAGCTCAGCACTTATCCTGCAGGTAGATAAACATCACGTCAGGATGTTTATCGTGTATTGATACAGATAACGCTACAGCTTAGTGTTAGTGAAACTCATCATAAAGTTAATGCTACTCATGCAAAAGAAATGGAGACAAGATGTGAAAACATTCACATTTTTTATTGCTATTTCTTCAGAATTCCATTTTGCTCTTACAGGACCAGTGTGTCAGAATTAGTGGCATCTACTGGTGAAACTGCAGAATGCAACAAATGTGTAGGCCTCTGCTATTCACTCCTTCATTTTTATATGTTTATTCATTGGTTTTACGTGGGCAGAACCTCTTTTCACCATTTGCGTTGAATTTCAGCTTTAAAGTGCAAAACACATATCCGTTCTGGCCACGGAAACCAAATAATTTTTGTTTTAAAGTCATGGCAGTTCAATTTCTGCCCATAAAACCTCCCAGATGTTAAATTCTAGACCTTTCTAAATGATGGTAACTTTGACTTAGCGTTACCACCTTTACTCACAACTATCCAACTGAGTAACAAGTCACTGTATGTTTGTTAAATTTAGCAAAGTCAGTCCAGTCTTTTGCGTGCTTGACCGCCACAATGACTTGACATTAAAACAACGCTGGCAGCTTCTTTGTCAGTAGGGGAAAGTTTGGAATTGGTCATCGTTAGCTGTCGAATACCACCGTTGGCTTCCACTTTGATAGCAACAGGTTGTCCATGCAGTAAGTGATAATTTATAACTGGTTCCCCATAACAATCCCTAGTATTTTACATGATAATTACCTGATATTTTGAGGAATTCATTCTTTACAGTCTCACTTTACAGTTTTCATCATTCATTCATTCATTCTAGTTTTATTTATTTCATAGTTTTTTGGCTCTTTTTTTTACTCACACTTATAATGATTCATCAAACTATTTCCTTCATTTGTCCTTTCTTTTTTGTTTTCTTTTTTTAAGACAAAACCGCATAACCTCTTTTGTCTATTGTTTTCTTGCCCAGTCATTATTAAAGACTGGGTCACGTCCCACAAATGGGTCACAGAAGATATTTTTTGAATTTCTTGCAATCTTTGACTTTGGATGTATTAAGTAACAGATGCAGAAAATCATAAGTTCCTTAATCAAACACATATTGCTTGAAAATGCCTGGATTACCAGTGCAAAATAATGACTGGTGTTACAGAAGTGGCTGCAAAAATTGTGGCAAATGTTGCACTAAGCACCAATTTGTTCTTGGTGTGATTCATATTGTGGAAAACGGTGTCCTGACCTCTTTGACAGCATGTCATATTCCTGCAGTATATCAAGTAGCCGCTCTACTATCGGTGGCTCCCCGATCTCCTCCTTACAGTCAGGGCTGCAGAACAAGAGCATGTTTTAAACCAGATTAAATCCAATCTGGTTTTAATGCAGTATCGGAAGTATGTGTATGCGTTTACCTCTGGGCCAGAGTGGTGAGTGAGAGCAGAGCGCCCAGCAGGACACTGCTGTCCGCTGTGGACAGAAGCTTCACCAGAGTCTGACAACACAACAACACTGGCTTATAATCTGAGTTATGTCAGGAGCAAACACAGAAGTGGAATATGAGAGTAATAAATTACTTTCAATTATATAAAATCAGTTTAGATTACACTAAAGTACTTTCAATTAGACTGGATTAGATTAGATTACATTAGTTTACTAAAATTAGATTAGTTTCAATTACACTGGATTACATTAGATAGGTTTAGATTAAATCAAATTAGATTAGTTTCCATTGGAATAGATTAGATTTGATAAGATTAGCTCAAATTACATTGTATTGCTTTCAGTTAGATTAATTAGTTTTGATTGGATTTGATTCAATTAGTTTTAATCAGATTAGACTGGACTAGATTGGATTACATAAAATTAAGTTAGACTTTATTGATTCCACATGGGGTAAATTTCCTTTTTTTTTTTTACAGCAGCAGAATGATCAAAGCTAAGTGATAAATAATACCAAAAAGAGTAGGATATAAAATAAGCAATAACCATACAGGTATGAAAACACAAATTCAAAACAGAAACAGAATAATTAATACTTGAATAATCAATAAATGAAACAAAAATATAAAAGTTGTGTGTTAAAAATGTTATATTATCAAAAAATGTTCCACATATTTACATGTATACTTTAATTGTGTTATGATGGCACATTATTATTATTATTATTATTATTGTTATCTCACACATTAATATGATTTGCCCACATGACAGACGACCTCATCGTGAGCCATCATCAGGTACCTTGTGAGCGCCGCTCTCCATGACTCGGGCCCTGTGACTCTCGGCGGCCGACAGCTTCTGGAACACGTCTGCAGAGTTAAAAACGACAGAGGCGGCGTCGATGAGGACGAGGCCGGCACTCAGTGAGTTTATCAGTGTGTTTCCTGTGATATCACCGTCCGCGCGTCACTCACAGGTCAGCGTGACCAGCCTCTGTGCAGCAAACGCCTGGTCCCCGCAGGATAAATACACAGCAGTGACGGACTCCATGCACTTCAGGAGGAGAGAAAGACGACATGTGACACGTGTACATGTGGCGAAATCAAGCACATGCAGCCTGTGACACTTTACCCTGGCAAGTGAAGAGATGCCCTGCAGCTGATGGAGGATTTTCTGAAAAGTGGGAACAGGCGGTTACTGTTCAGTCACTCTCTTGTAGCAACAATATAACATTGCAGATTAAATCACCGTTTATTTATTTATATATATATGCGAGGAAGGTCACATAGATCACTTTTTTTATACCAAGTTCCACCTGAGAAAACATTGAGCTCTTAAAGTAACGCCGTTATCACCAATGTTAAAATACAGTGGTGTAAATAGGCCGAGCAAAGTCAGATACAGACTTTTCACAGGGGGCAGATTTATTCATAATAAGATAATCTGCTCTCTCATCATCCTCCTCTTCCTCACATATACTTCAGACACTGGTATAGTGACATTAGGTAAAGATGGCTCTTATTATTATAATTTTTAGTTATTTGTTTCACTTTCTCCTCACAGTCAAAAATTCCACAGCTCCAGTAGAAATGTATTTCTGGTTTTCCACCAGAGGAAACTCGCAGACCACTGATGGTACACGTACCACAGTTTGAGAACCATTAATAAACTATTATTATTATTATTTTGTTATGTTCATTATAGAGTGTACTCGTTTCTTTTGTTAATTCTTCTTACATTTATATTCTGGGAGCTAAATAATTTTGTCTTAGATTTATTATTCTGTGCAGCACTTTGTTCCAAAGTGCTTTGCAAATTATGATGGATTGGATTATTTATTATGATTGATTTACGATTTATATACATAAAACAACAAATTCAATTGGGTCCACCTGTGAAAATAAAAATTAAAAAAAAAACAAACTGAATTCTGACTTTAATCTCTGAATTCACGATATATATATATATATATATATATATATATATATATATATATATGGTAACTATACAATATATCAGTAATTTACAAAAGATTTTAGTTGTTGGGGGGGGGGATGTCTAGAAACGTATAATCTCTAACAAATCTGTCTGTCTGTCCATCCATCATCCATTCACCAAGGGTTGATTGACTCGTACCTGATATTGAGGATCCCTGATCAATAATCTCAGGCAGATGAGAACCCTAAGGACTGATTCAGGCGCAGCATGGTCAATCCAGTCGCTACATAACAAATAACAACAAATAAGAGAACAGATGTCAGATGTCAGTCACTCTCGTCTCGTTACGGTGACACAGACGATATTTGCGGGACATTTTACCTGCAGAGACGGTTCTTGACCAAAGACGTGAAGATGTCAGAGAAGTGTTTCTGCAGTGGGTGACTACTGAAGCATCTCTGGTCTCTGTATGTCATGCTGAAAAATGAACGTTATTGGGTACAAAAAAAAACTGGTTTCTGTTTTTTTAATATTGAGTCTCTACGTCCTGGTAAGTGGACGGTACAGGGTTAAGTAATCTTCGTAATTCATCTCGGGTTACGAGTACAATGCTCAAATGGTTTGTCATAGTCATAGATTACTTTAGAATCAACCAAAGAAAATACAAGTAAAATAATGCATTCAGAGAGTGTAAACCCTAAACAATCTTGTTCTCTTAGCATACAGTATATGCAAGTATAAATAAACTTGGGAGATGAACCTGAATTTTTCCAGTTCGGTGGCTTCACTGCTGTTGTCTTTCTCCCTCTGATGATGCAGACCTTGTGATCTGCCAACGCCACTGCTGCGAGCTTTACTGTGACTCAGAGCTGCGTCCTGCAAAAATACCATAACACAGCGGTGCTCAAGCTTTTTATACCAAGTACTAACTGAGAAAATATGTGTAAAGCAAAGCAGAGCAAAGTCACCTACGGACTTTTCACAGCAGGCAGATTTATTCCCAGTAAGATAATCTGCTCTCTCATCATCCTCCTCTTCCTCACATATACTTCGGACATTAGATTAAGATTTGTTTCATTTTCTACACACTACGGTCAAAAATTCTTCAGCTCCACTCCGATCACAAACCCTGGTTTAAACAGTAGAGCAGTATTTCTGTTTTTTTCTTCCAAGTACCACCAGAGGAAGCTCACGTACCACTGGTGGTACACGTACCACAGTTTGAGAACCGAGGCCATAATATACACTTGTTGTTGTCATTCACCTCTTGTCTGGGGCTGGTCTTGGAGAGCAGGGACTGAAGCCTCTTGAGATCATGAGACGCCCTGGAATTAAAGCAAAACAAGCACATTAGGTTGTTGCTTTTTTAATAGTAAGAAGCATAACATTAAAATTGTGGCGCAGATGATTGGCTTTAAAGGGGATGTACTGTGCGTACTGTATGTAAAATATGTACAGTGACCAGTAACTGCAGTTCCAACTCAAAAATGTGTCTGTGCAGGTTTTTCCGTCATCACGTTCATTGTAGCTTTGCTAAATCCTGAAGAACCAGTTCAACACGTGTCAGAAACAGAAACAAGGAGCTGCACTTGTACCATTATATTTATGAATGTATGTACTGTATATATTTTTTTTCTAAATTTAGTTCATTTTCACAATGTCAGCGACAGGTGGAAATTCCAGTTGTAAAAAGTCGGATTTCTAGCAAACAATTTGGGAGCAACCTCATCAACCCTGTTATACTCTCCCACTCATTTTCTATAGCGCATTATCCACTGAGGGTCGCGGGGGGCTCTGGTGCCTATCTCCAGCTAACATGGGGCAAGAGGCAGGGTTCACCCTGGACAAGTCGCCAGTCCATCACAGGGCCACATAGAGACAGACAACCATTCACTCTCACATTCATACCTATGGGCAATTTTGAGTGTCCAATAAACAGTAGATTTCCCCCAAATAATCCCCAAATCTGCATGTTTTTGGACTGTGGGAGGAAACTGGAGTACCCATGCAAACTCCTTGCAGAAGGTCCCTTGTTCCAACCGGGTTGTGAACCAAGAGTGCTAACCACTACAACCGTGGGCCCCACCCTGTTATACTTTCACAGTTAATTGCTCTTCTGTCATATTTATTTCACAGTGAGTCAGTTGTACACGTTGCTATGCACTTTTGGTGCTTAAAAAAACACACATAGAGCGTTTTCATCGAATAGCCCGAGATACGGTTACATCCATGTGTTTTTTTTCCTTCTGTCAACCAGTTTGATGGAGCGCAGTATCAACAATGAAGGGAGGCTGTTTATGGAACAAACTGAGATTAGATAAGGAATCACATTCAATTACAATCTTTACAAAAACTAATGGAAATGTCACATTTCTCTTCTCATTTTTGTATAAAAATAGATGCAATTTTTCTTTCTTTCTTCTCCTTTTCATTCTCTTTGGTGATGTTATTTTCATTAGAAAGGTCCATTTTATATGTTCAGTTTCTTAAACGAATGAAATAAATATAACAAACACGGATGTGACGCCCAGTTCTGACCTCTGACTCGTTCCATTGTTAACGGAACGCGTTAACAATTATGCAACTAACAATTATTTTCATAATCGATGAATCTGTCGATTACTTTCTCGATTAATCGAGTAGTCGTTTGGCCCATAAAATGTCAGTGTTTCCCAAACCTGTTAATTATGTCTCAAATGTCTTTTTTATTCAGTTTTAATGATTTTTTTTTTTGTCATATGAAACCAGAAAATATTCACATTTAAGAAGGTGAAAAATGAAAGAAAAAAAAAATTGTTTTAATTCCTAAAAAAATTAGACCAATTATTTGATTATCAAAATAGTTGACAATTAATTTAGTAATCAATTAATAGGAGCAACAAACCAAAACAAAACATAAACAAAGTTTTCAGCCCACAAACAAACATGTAAATTGATAATAAACTGGCTACACCACTGTTATCAGTGAGACTATTTCAATTTCACTTATTTATGTCTTGATATGATACATTTTTTTACAGAATAAAGAAGATATAACTCTTGATCTTACTTGATCTGGATTCCTGTGGACTTCAGGGGTGACTTTTCTCCTTGTTTCACTTTTTTAACTGATTTGGACATTTTCCACACTCCCCTCTGTTTCCATGAGTAACCTGTTATTCAACTTAAAGAGAAGAGGCTTTACTCACATAAAATCAATCAAAAGTTATATTGTATTTTGTGGACAGAGCAAAAAAATGTAACACTAAAATATCAATGTACATTTTACATTGTACAGCTGCAATTGATACGAGACACGTTTTTGTGGATAGTTGTCATCGAATCAAAAATTCTCCCATAGTACCGTATTATATATTATAACATGACAAAACATTTTGACTGTAAACAATGACAAGTCTATCCAGGCATGTCCAGTCATTTAAATATACTTACTTTTGAGAATATGGATTTTGAGCATGTGATGCACTTCTGCAGGCAATCCACTGTGTGGCGCTGTTTTTACAACTATTTTAATGACTGCACCAAAAAACAAAAGCACAACTGTCATTAAAAATTGCACAGATATTATTGTGTATTATTGTTATAATGAAAGCAAATGTACACTAATGTTTGTCTATAATAATGATTTTGACTTGAACAACCGCGAGTACAAAGTAATTTGAGAAAATTATATCTATATATGTATATATATGTGTACACACATATACATATATATAATCTTATTACATCATCTTATGTTAAAAAAATTATTGATACTTTTTGATAATTGTATTATTGATATATTATTGATATTTTTCACCTCATCTTACATTTTTTGTATTATTCTTTTGCTGTCACATTGTTTTAAGAGTTACATATTTTATTATTATTATTTGACCTCTTTGACACGCCATGTAATGGAGCTATGTATTGTTCTTGTAAATGCTTCTGTACAAAGCAAATATGATTCTACCTGTTTGGTTGTTTCTTTTTTTTCTTTTTTTTTTCTTTTTTTTATCTTGCCTTATCTTGCCTTTATTTGCCTACATTATATATGTTTAATTCCCTTGTATGTAGCACACAGTGAGATTTCATCTATTTTAAGGAGAAAATGCGTATAATCACGGTGTTAACTACAGCGTTAATGTTTACTGAGCTGATATAAATGCATGTGACCAAGGTTTGGAGGCGAATTTACCCGAAAATAAGGACAGGTGACGTCTCCTGCCTCTTCTCCGGCATCACAGACGAGCAGCAGGCGGATGTTGTGGATGGTGAAACGCGTTTTTCCTCATTAAATTCCCGGGTTCCAGAGAAAAGTCGACATGCCCGCGTTATTCTTGTAACCGCAGACGCTCCGACATTTGCGTAAAAGAGTCGGGATACGTTAGTTTTATTGAGTTTTTTGCCGACACAGGTGAGCTGTCGCTGACTGAGTCCTGGTTGCCATGGCTACAACGGACGCTGCTCCCATTCCGTCACTGCGGCGCAGGCAAACGCACACACACACATTCTGGTCCTTCTCCACTTGTGAGGACGCTCCATCTGGATTTCCGGTCATGTGACACAGGAATGTCGCGCTCCTGTCATAGTTGTTTCACGGTTAATCAGGTCTATGTGCAAAATACCATTTACAGCAGGGGTGTCAAACGTACGGCCTGCGGGCTACAATCGGCCCGCCAGAGCGTCCAATCCGACCCGCAGCGTGAGTTTGTGAATCTAATCATGATGTGGAATACTATATTTTTCAGTTCCAGATACCTGTGACTAAATGCTTTGTGCCTTTATAGATCCACTGTGATCTGTAACTTGTAATGCACATGTGTAAATGGTAAATTTAGACATAATATTTTTGAAATTGCCCCTTTTTTACAACAAAATTTCAGGTTTATAATACGTTTTATAAAAAAGATACTTCATTAAATGTAAAAGAAAAAGGGAAAAAGTTGGAGTTCCCGTATTTTTTTTTAGTTTACTATGTTATTATTTTACTGGTCCGGCCCACAGTAAACCCTGATTTAGAGCGTTGTTATTGACTGGTGTTGCTAACAATGGCTAGCATAGATACATGTGTTTCCGACTTCTCGAATTCCGATATAAATGGAACACAGCATAATGTCCACCTTCCCTTTCTCAGAACGAGATTACAGAAAGACACGCCCACTTGATGCTGATTGGATCGCAGAAGAAACTGTCTAAAATGTTAGTGGTGAGGGTTAATGGTGCGCTCCATTTACATGGGAAGAAGGAAACGGGTGTGGCATCGAGAAGTCAGACAAAAAAAAACAACAAAACAATGCAAATGTAACTTTGGCAAGCTATTATTAGCAGTAACGGTTGATAACAAGCCTCAACTTAGCATTTTGCTAGCATTTGCGTAGCAGCATGTCTACGGATGAAACTTGAACAGTACTGCGTGAACGACTGACTGAATGTGAAACAGGTACGACAGAAGTGCTAATGACGGTAAACGTAGCAGGTTTGGTTTGCAAGGTGGCTTCGACTTTCCAATGGCGTTCCGGTTGAAGCGTCTATTGGGAATTGGGGAATTCCAACTTCTGTGCGGAATTCACAATCAGGTTAGGGTTAAGTTTAGTGGGTGTGTTTTTCCCGGGGTGTGCTTTCCTGAGTGGCTGCAGCCGCCTGAGGGAATTACCCACAGTTCATAGCGCGTTGGTAACAAACCAACTGGCAACGTTGGACAGAAAGTAAATCAAGAACACAAACTCTGTTGTTGATATTACAGACAATACAACTCGTGTAATTATTTGTCCACATTTATTAAAACTTCCTGCGTTATAATGTTGACATTTTGCCTGAGAACTTGTTAACTGTTTTAAGATGATCCCTCATCCTCTTTTCAAGTCAATGGAAAATGAACCAAAAGAAAAGAAAAACTCCCACATTTGCCAAATTAAATGACATTTTTGGCACCATCAAGGAATGTTTGAATAATTTTTACACATTTGGACAGGAAGCCCTCACAATAAGTTGACTGTGGTGAGTTTCTGTTATCTGGATAATCTTTCGCACACAGTTTATGAACTCACATGATTTTCAAATTCATAAATTAAAGGCACACCAGAGGCTGGGAGTCGTTATCATTATACATATATTTGAATATATTACATTTACTCCAGAATACTTATGGGTGATGTTCTTTTGAAGAAGTCTTGGAACCGAGTACCTTAAACAACCAACCACGTGTCCAAAACCCAGAATGGTCCTTTTAAGTGCACAACTATACAAGATTTCTGTTTTAACTTTGGTGATTTAAAGTGACACAGCTCAGGATTATCAGGCAAACTTTCTGTTTGTTGTGAATTTCACCTTTAGCCCCTGAAGTGTGAGTAGATTTCCACAGAAAAGATAAATTCATTCATTTTACTGAAATGGTTTGTTCGATTAATAAAGAAGACCGTCTGATTCATTATGTTGTTGTTGCAGATATAATCATTTACAGAAACCAGGACGTGACTCGGACTGTTTGGGATTAATGAGTGATAAAGAGTGAAGGACGAACTATCAGTTCCAGGATTCCTGTTGGAGCTGCTCCTCCTCTTTACAGCAGCGTCAACAAGTTAGACCCAACAAAACCGGAATGCAAGCATTTTAGCCTTCAAAATAAAAGCACAACACAGAGTTTGCCATCTTTTGGTTGGGAAAAAAAAACACACACAATGGAATATTGACATTGGGTTTTAATAAATGAATGTACAGCACCATCTGATCCTGTCGTAGAGTCAATTATGTCATATTGTTTAAATAAAAACAACGACGGGCAGAAAATAAAAGATGAAATAAAAATGTTAAAGTCTTAAATGTTGGGTGAAAAAAAGAACGAGAAAACTAATAGAAAAGAAAAGGAGAAAAGGGAAAAATGGAAGGAAAACTGAAAATAATGCTTAAAGGATTGACAAGATTAAGTAATGCAACATCTTGGAGAGTCATTAAACCGCTGGAAGGAAGAAAAAAAAACATGAAAGGAAAAAGAAAGAAAAAAGGAAAGAAACTGAAAATGCAATGAAAAGAAGGAAAGACAAGGAAAATTGTCCAAAAATTAAGAAAAAAAAGGGAAATACAGCAGAAAATATGAGAAAAGAATAAAGAAATGACAATAACAAACACAAGGAAAAAGTAAGAAAGAAGAACAAAAATAAGCAAAAAAGGCCATATGTGTTCATACTAAATTTTCAAATAGAACAAAACGTGTACTGGGAACGTTTAATTTGAAAACCGGAAGTGTGCCGTGTTGCTGTGCCTCTGCTTTCACAGCTTTGGTTTGGGATCAGCTGATGGGAACTGAGTCACCAGCACTTCCCGGACTAAATTGTGGAAAGTGAGCGAGAAGAAAGGATCCGTTCTTAAATTCCTTTGAAGAGAGTGGAGTTTGGGACTTTAATGTGATCATCTGCAGTTTGATGTGATCATTTGGACTTTAAATGTTGTTCTTCCGGACTTTGTTGTGAACATCTGCAGGTAAGAAAAGTCGAAAAACTGATGACCCTCGAACTACTTTTCGAGTTTGGACGTGTTGCTGTTTGTTTGTTGTGAATCATGTAGCATTATCCTGTAAATGAACTTAGATTTTTGCAATTTATGATATAAACCCACAGCAGTATGTCTGGGTTAATGTTGTTAATTGCGAAAGAGTATCATTATTTATGGATTTTTATTATTTATTGATGTAGTTCTGTTTTTTTGTTTTTGTTTGTGGTTTATTGTTTTATGTATAAGGAGGCTGAAGGCTAGTATTCATCTGTAGTTTATGTTACAGTTGGCTCCCTTGAAAGCAGATTAAGAATAAACACACTTACTGGACTAAAGGTACAACTAGTAACTTTGTTTAAACATTCAAAAATTATTAATAAACGATGATAATAGGTATATTTTCAAAGTCGGGAGACTAAAGTTTGCTTTGTAATCCCCTCATTCCCCTACACCAAAGTCCATAGAGAAAATCACTGTCTTTAGCTCACTGACACAGGAGCTGCTGCTCTGCTGCTGCTTCGTGTGGTAAATTTATGTCACTGGGTTAAATCTGAACCAAGGATGTCAAACACCGAAAATTGACAAAATAATACATTTGAACATAATCTTGGAGGCAGCATTGGATCGACGACTCCGGTGTGCTATGTTGTAAAATTGTTGATTTTCTCTATGAGGTTTGGTACAGGAGAGTTTACTTCATTTTCCAGGCAGAAGAGGGATATCTGACGTTATAGCCGACACATAGCTGCAAGATATCATAGAATTATGCTGATGTGGCTAAAATCCTCGGGCAGGTTCACCCACATGACAAGTGATTGTCTTGTTTCCACGTCTTCCTCATCACGTCTGTTCAAAAAGCAGAATATGATGAAGTCAGTGTTTCCATGGAGCAGACCAATAAAATGCACATGATTGACAGTGTGATAGAAATGAACTCTGTTCCCTGAGATCTATTTTTTCAGTTTCAGCTGTAGGTGCTGTTTGTGACAAAATTTACTTCACTGACTCAAGCTGGGGCAATATGAGTGGAAATGGTTATTGTGAATAAAACGTTGCTAATTGTCGTGATAAATGTCTGAAAATTAATGATGGATTAAAGCCGCAGTCAGTCATCAAAGTTCTCATGTTTAGGTCATTTTGCTCTCTTTAAATGTGGAGCACTTAGGTATGGCCATTAGTGTGTTGTTGTTGTTTGTCAATATCAGTATCTGAGGTAAATGCTAAACGTTTGTCTGCTTATCTACCTACCTGCCTTCCTTACCTAACTACCTACCTACGTCCCCTACCTAACTACCTTTCGAACCTGCCGTGTCTATTTATATACCCACCTACCAACCAATCTACACTACCCTACTTATAAACCTACTATTCTTTCCTAGCTACCTATCTACTTACTGTACATACCGACCTACCTTCCTTACCTACTTATCGCTCTTATGTACCTACCAATCTTTCTACCTTCGGTCCCTACCTACCTACCTACCTACGGTTTTTACCTAGCTACTGTTTTTAACTACCTACCAATTTACTTACCTACCAACCTTCCTTTCTTATTTCCTTCCTTCCTTCCTTTCCCACATACCGACCTTACCCACCTTCCAACCAATCTACACAACCCCCTTACATACCTGCTATTCTTACCTAGCTACCTACCTACTGACTGTACATACCGACCTACCTTCCTTACCTACCTATCGCTCTTATCTACCTACCAATTTACTTACTTACCTTCCTTCCTTCCTTCCTCACCTACCTGCCTACCTTCATTCATACCTACCGACCTACCTTCCTTCATATCGACCTTTATTACATACTACCAATCTACTTACCTTTCTTCCTTAACTATCTACGTACTAACCTAACAACCTTTCCTCCTTTCCCACATACTGCCCTTACCTACCTACTGACCTGCCTTCCTTACCTACCTACCATTCTTAACCACCTACCAACTTTTCTTTAATTCCTCACTACTTATTTTACTTCCTGTCTCACCTGCCTACCTTCATTCTTACCTAGCTACACTCCTTACCTACATTCCTTTCTTACCCTCCTACTTACAGTGTATGTCTGTCTCTTTTTCTCTATTAAAGGCTCCAGTGTTGATTTTGTTATAATTTATTTGTTTGTTTCGGTTTTATTGTGCGTGTCTGGGGTATTATTGTATTTTTTTTCCTGCCTGACAGACTCAATGGCCGGACTCTGAGACTTGCTCCACCCACAGTCTGACGAACAGAGGAGGTGCAGAGAAGTTGGATAAAAGATGGCCTCCTCCTTCCCCCGAACGCCTGGGAAGGAGACTGCGGCACTGCAGGTCGACCCGGCCAACGTCCCCACCCTGGAGGTCAAACTGGGAGCACTGGCGGTGCTGCTGTCCATCACGCTGCTGTTTGGGTTCGCCCCTCTCTGTATCGTCCGGGTGACGGGGCGCTGCAGTGTGGACCCAGGTGATAAACATTTGAGCACATTTTACAAAAGATTTATGATTAATGTTGCAAAAAATAAGAAAGTTCTAAAATGCATCACGAAAAAATGTCTTATTTAAACATCACAAGCTTTAAAAAAAACACGTTAACATGACCCAAAAGAGTTGCATTACCAAAACATTTTTACAAATGGATGAAATGTTACAAAAAGATACAACAAGCATATTACTTACATCACAAAAATATGTTACTAGCTTTAAATCATTAGTATTTTGATGATGGTTCTCTGGCTCCACCCCCTGCTCTTTAACTTGACCAATAAGATCTTTTGTCCCTCTGCTTTAATTCTTCTTTCGTTGTTGCAGATCTGCACCGCCGACTGCTCAGTCTGATTAGCTGTTTCGCTGGGGGAGTATTCTTCGCCACTTGCCTGCTGGACCTGCTGCCGGACTACCTGCAGGCAATAAACGAGGCCTTCACCAACGCAGGAATCACGGTAAGACCAAATCAAACCAGATTAGATCAGATTAGACCAGATCCGACCAGACTTCCTTAGGCCAAACATACTATGAGAATCAGGCTCAGATTGATCTATCAAAAACTGTAGGCTGGATTTTGCTAACAGCAGGACAAATTTACAGAAGGAAAACACAACCTGCTTGGTGTGTGCAGTTTCAATTTGACCTCTTCTTTCTTCACAGCTCCAGTTCCCTTTGCCAGAGTTCATCGTAGCCATGGGCTTCTTCCTGGTCCTGGTCCTGGAGCAGATCGTCCTGGCCTTCAAAGACCACCCATCCTCAAACGTGGAGGAGCATCGGTCTCTGCTGGTGGACTCCAGCGTCCAGGCAAACGAGAGAAATCATCGCTCCCATCACCACCGTCGAGGATCCGAGGACAGTGAAGGCGGCCACTTCCACGTGGACTTCAGCTCTCAGTCTGCCCTGCGCGCCTTCATCCTGGTCTTTTCTCTCTCTCTGCACTCTGTGTTCGAGGGATTAGCGGTGGGGCTGCAGGAGGAGGGGAAGGAGGTGCTGGAGATCTGCCTGGCACTAATAATCCACAAGAGCATCATCTCCTTCAGCCTGGCCTTGAAGCTGTCCCAGAGCCGACTCAGGCGGTCTGTGGTGGCCGGCTGCCTGCTGCTGTTTGCCGTCATGTCTCCTCTGGGGATCGGCCTGGGTATCGGCCTCACCGACACCAGAGCGCACCCTCAGCACCAGCTGGCTCGCTCCACACTGGAGGGACTGGCCACAGGAACATTCATCTACATCACCTTCATGGAGATCCTGCCGCACGAGCTCAGCTCGCCCAGACACCGCATTCCCAAGGTGGGCATGCTGCTGCTGGGCTTCGCTGTGGTCACCGCAGTGCTCTTCATCAAACTGTAGCCATAGTAAGGCAGAGAATCAGCAAGATGACAATCTTGTCTGTCTGATGCTACATTTTTAGAGAAACAAGGCAACAAACCTCAGTCTGCTTCACGAGGTGGAGATAAAGAAACCAAAATGTTACTTTGTAAACATTTTAGAAAATAATTCAAATGTTTTTTGGCTTCAGTCACATTAACATCTGCATTTCGTCCATTTCCACCTCATGTTACGTGGCCACGTATTGCACAGGGATGAGCCAGTACGATATTCATCATCAATCTAATACCGGATTGTGTGCCACGTAAAATAAAAGATGGGAAAATCCTAATCCTCACTTCTGCCTGGTAATGTGACTGTAGCCATTAATGCATTTCCTCTCCTTGTTAACCCTCAGAAATGTAGAATGCTGGATCCCTAATGAGGGCGGGGCTTAGCAAAGATGGACTTTTAGGCCAAATTTTTATTTTTATTTTTTTAGTCTGCTTCAATTAGTACGTTTCAGCATACGGTTACGCCATTGATTCAATAGATTTATTGAATGAAGTGTGTCTGCCTCCGCTACACTAGGTGGCGATATGCCCCCATTCGTATTGCAGTTTCAAGTTTACTTTCTATTTGTAGTCAAGACAAGGTTGGGGGGGGGAAGTGGATTTCCAACAAGGAAATTCGAAGCAACCTCATGTAGCCCGAGTTAGGATTCCTAGACGGCTTGCACTGTTTCTTTTAGCGTTAATCGCACTTCTGTCACATCTCTTCCACAGTAAATCAGTCGTACACACAGTACTGTTTAATTTTTATCCGTATAAATGTTTTTACGCTGTCTGTATGCACAAAATAGCATTAGAGCATTTTAATCAATTGGCGTTGCTAACAATAGCTGACAATGTCTAGCCTAAGATACATTTCCAACTGCGGTGAACCCGAGGATGACGTCACTCCCAGTTTCAAGTTCCAATGTAAATGGAACGCGGCGTTAGGCTAGTTGTTAGCCTGGCGATCACAATTTTGAGTCTTCCTACCGCCCACGAGCTTTAAAATTTCAGATGATTTTAGCAGACAGAGCAGAAAATCGCTGTCCTGAAAATCCGACAAGTGTATCGACGTGGATTTCACTGTGATTTTGTCACTGTTGTTTTCTTCTTCATGTATTTCTGGGAGCAGGGTCTGTGGGGCACGGGCGGAGAACCCAGGTCCGAGTTAGTCCGGCTTTGAAAATTCATATTTAATATAATTTCAATCATGTTTACATGTATTTTTACACAGTAACACTACAATTGTTTTTTCTAATGTTTTAGACTGACTAAATGACCCACATGACAAAATATGGTCCGTGAAGTCTGTTTCGATGCAACTCTTTTTCATAAACTGATCAAAAGATTCTGTTGTGGAAATGAAACCAAACTGGAGCTTAAAATAAAAATGAATTTGACAGTTGAGTTTGAAACAGAATGAATGTCCAGAATTAAATTAACATGCTGTTGATTTTAAAAGAAGAAAAAAATATGTACAATGACCTTAGAGTTATCACTGATAAATATCATTGATTTAAATGGATTTAAATTAGCCAAATGAGTGCAGGCAATATTCTGTATGAAAATCTTTTTTTTGTTATGACATTAACGTGTTTAAAAGATGTTCACTGATAAAGTGTATTTTTGTAATTCTGCCAGAAGGACCAGAGTGCATGAAATGTAATATTTGTTTTTGCAGTAAAACATGAAAAACTGAATAAAATATGTATAAATTGTTTTATATCACACAATATCTGAGATTTTCCATTTTTGTAAATGACTTTTTTTTTTGCAATTTACTTTTTAAAAAGATTCCTTCATAAAGTTATCAGTTAAGATATTAATTATTATTATTCCTGTTGATTAAATAATAATGTTATATATCCCTGTAATGTGTATGTATAGGCTGGACTTTGATGTAGTGCTAAAAATTATTTGTGCTTCACGTATGTTGTAAAAAATTTTATTGGTAGGGTATTAGATATTAGATATTAATAGTTCAATTATTATTATTATTATATTTTTTTTTACAAATACATATTTTTACAATCTCTTCCATGTCATGTGACCCACCCTCTCCAAATCAAACCTTTTAATCCTAGACAAACAGGACACACCTAATTTTTGTTATTTTAGTGCTTTGTATGTTTTATATATTTATCTTTTTAAACACCAGTTTTAATGACATTTTTTGTTCCAGTGTCATGTGATCTACGGACTTTCCTCTAGACAAACAGGACACCCCCTTTTTATTTAAATTTAGTGCGTAATATGCGTTATATGCATATGTCAGTAAAAGTAAGCAGATACAAGAAGTTTGTCATCTGCACAGTAAAAAAAAAAAAAGATTTTCAAAACAAGTATTGCTTTCAAAAAAACTCTTACATATGTCTTAGATTTTTTCAAAATAGTTAAACTTTTACATATGTCTTGTATTTTATGTGAATTTGTCGATTCTGTTTTAATTCTCAAAATTATAAAGGAAAAAGATGATCTTCACGATTTCAATTTCAAAGTGCTCTCATGCTATAACGGAGCCAACCACCAGGGGGCATGATATCAGCTGCCCACGTATGGAAAGGCATATATCAAACAGTCATATTTCAGTTATCAAAAAAGAAGTGACTTTGCAGACAACGTAACGTGAAATAGTTTAAATAATTCGACAATATGTCACCGTTGTGTATTTTAACAGAAATCGACCCGAGGAGAAAAGTGAAACAGAACTAATCACGACAACCGGAAGTTGGTTCCATGGTGCAGCAGCCAACATTTGCCGCCAGAGGGCGCGCTGCCGCTTTCTCCCGCAAATCAAAGTTTGTGCGTGTTTGACAGGATGACTCACTCCAACCCTTGTTTTAGAAACAATGTAAAAGCGAGCTGTTCCTGCTCCTTACTCCTGTTCCCGTTTGACCTCAGGCAACCTATGCAGGTGAGACGCTGTTACCACGGTGACCAGACCAAACACACCTGAAACCAGCTGATATTCAATGTCTGTCAGCTGGGATTTGTTTTCCACTGCCTAGAGCAGAATTTAGTCAGAAATCAAAGTCACTTCAGGGTCATTTTAAAAGTGTGAAAATGTCAATATTGATTAATTACATTTTATTTATTCTAAATGATATGCAGTATTTAACTTTTACCCTTATTTTATCATTTTAATATTTATATTATTTTAGCATTCATTTATCATTTTTTGTGTTTGTTTCAGTATTTTTTATTTAGGTTGTTTTAGTGTGGATTATTTTTTTTAAAGTACATTAGAAATAGCCACTTGTGTGAAATTAATAGATGATGTAATAAATAAATACCATAAAAACTATCATACATGAAGCGACACTATATATAGCACATTTAATCTTTACTCTGTTTGAATAAAACTAATTTCGGCGCACACTGTTTGATGTTTTGGTGCCCGGAATTAGCGGCAGAGTGAGACCTCGTTGCAATCTCATCCGCTCTTTGGTGAAAATCATTCCACTACGTCAAGTCGTCCCGTCCGCTCGGTGAAGATGTCTGCGACGGGTTCAGGCGGCTGTGGACCGGGACCCGGACCCACCTCGGGCACCGGGTCCGGGGCTTCCAACCCCCGCAAGTTCAGCGAGAAGATAGCGTTGCACACCCAGCGGCAGGCCGAGGAGACCGCCGCCTTCCAGGAGGTGATGATGGACATCACCTCGACCAGGGTGAGTCTGAGACGGAGGCAGGAGGAGGAGAGCTGCCCGGAGGAAGAGAGGCCTTGCCCGGGCTTGTCAGACTCCGAGATAACGTTGCATGGCGCCCCGGACGTGGCGCTCTGCGGTTGTTCTGTCTGTTTTTAGCGAACTTGAGGGGACAAAAGTGGGCAGTTGTTCCCAGACAGTGTCAGTGTCGGCGGAAAAACTTCTCGCCTCTTGTTGTCCGTTTCCGATACGCCGTTAGCGTAGTTAGCAAGCGTTAGCTACGACGGCTAACTTGGCTTGTTTACTATGTTACGTCGCTGTCACAACGCTGGCTCCGCGGGGAGAGCGTCCCGCGTAAGCGCGTTCAAAAATATGACATTTCAGCGCGAATTTGCGTATTATTACACGCATATTTGCAAGAATTACGTTAATCGATATACTGAGCGAATGGTGGCGTTTTCCTGGTAAATTCGGCAACCAGAGGAGTCACGCAGATGCGTTTTATTTCACGTAAGTCAACTTTTAAACGGAGACGCATAAGCCTCATCTAGCCTAGCCAACTGTCAACTTCACCTAATCAAGTGGGAACTATCCCGTTAAATAATCAACGCAAACTACTATATTTTGCAACATTTATACACATTTAGTTTTTCCTCTCTTAGTTATTTAGTGTGTTTACACCTGTTGATTTTAATCCTAATATCAAATCTTAACAGTCTGTTTTTTTCCTTCCATCCATTTCAACTTCACTGTTTTTGTAAGGTTTTTAGGGCTGCTGTTGACAGTTATGTTCATAATTAAATTAATTTCTTAACCTATTAGTTGTTTGGTCTTTAAAAAGTCAGTAAATGTTGATCATTGTTAACCAGGCCTTGAAATGATGATGTTCTCAAACGCCTTGTTTTGTCTACAAACCATATTAATTCAGTTTTAAATGATTTATTTGTTACATGGAGCAAAGATACCAGAAAAACCTTCACATATAGGATGCCGGAAAAAGCTTGTTTTAATCATTAATTTTAATTATTTAAAAAAACAACAACACTCAAACTGTTTTATCGACTGTCAAAATAGTTTATGGTTAATTTTTTTCGTTGACATAATGAAGCAAGAATTAAATTGCATATTTTTAATTAGATCATCCCTCATTTGTATATTTGTAACCAGCAGCTTTTTAGTGTCTGAAAGGAGCTGAAAGCATAATTCTGACATTATATTACATGTGCGTTTTCCTGTCAGCGTGGATGACAAGTATGTGTGTTTTTTCCTCTGACTTGCCGAGGCTCGTTTTTGCATTTTGCACCTTTTTTAAAAAATGTATCTGAGGTGTTTTCTTTCCCCCACACATCAATGCCAGTTAATTTGGAGAAACATTAACGTTTTTGACACGTTAACGAGTAAGAGATTAAATATGGGAGCAGCAAGAAAAGGTTAAGTTAAACTTAATAATTAAAGTTGAGGTCTTAGTGGCTCTTTTCTTTTTTTGCACATGTAACGTAAGAGATTGTGTCATTGTGTGTGTGCATTTTCGCTTTAAATACATGAGGCTACAGCAATGAATTGATTACTAAACTAATAGAATAATTACGTGATAATGGATGAATCAGTTCCAGTGTTTCTGTGATTTCAGTAGGGCTGCAAATAATGATTATTTTCACAAATGGTCAAAAAAAAAAAATGTTGATGTCTTTCCCAGACCTTGATATAATGATGATTTCTTTGTCCACAAACCAAAATGGTTTACTTTTAATGATTTCTTTGTTTTCTGGAGCAAAGAAACTAGAAAATATTAACATTTAAGATAGTAAATAAAAAAAGAGTATAAAAATGTAACTCGGAACCAAATTATTGATTCTGAAAATAGTCGGCTTTTAATTTAGTAATCGCTTAATTGTTGCACCCCTAGATTTCGGCTTCTAAACTATGTCCTTCTTGACAGTAAATGGAATATGACGATGTTGTCATTTTGAGTTTTGGGGGGGAAACAAATAATGAATCGATTACTAAATGAATTGCCAATTTTTTTTAAGTGTTTTTATTTACTTTTTACATTTGATTTCAGCAATTGAAGCCTGTTTTTTCCCCAACTTCTTAAATGTAAATATTTTCTGGGTGTCTTTGCTCCATATAGCAAAGAAATCAGTAAAACTGAATACTTTTAGGACAAAACAAGATGTCATTTCAAGTTTTGGGAAGCACTAGTCAACATTTTTTGGACTAAACAACTATTGATTATGAGAATAATTGTTAGTTGCAGCTGCAAATTCCAGAAAACATACCGAAGACGTGGCTCTGTATGTTGTTAAGGGACAGTATGATTGTTTGCAGTTAGTTAGTTTAGTATTCTACATCTGTGATTGTGTGATTATTTTATTTTAATACATATAATGTGTTTGTGTGTGCATGTAGTATGTATTGGGGGGGGGGTGCAGGGTGGAACAGCCTATCAATACTGAACAGCTTCATCATGAAGCCACTGCCACCATCAACACACACACACACACACACACACACACACACACACACACACACACACACACACACACACACACCCTGATGCTCGTAGCTGATTGGACCACGCTCATGGTCTCTCTCTGTCTGTCTGTGTGTGTGTGTGTGTTTGTATTTGTTACCTCTTAAGGACATTTTTTGCCATAAACACTGACCTTGTCAGGACCAGTAGCCCTCATGGAGTTTATATGCACCAAATATATAAAGTAAATTCTAGAGGATGACTCTCTCTTTCATTATTTATTTTTTTTTTAATTTTGCTGAGCTGTTGTGGTGCAGGATGATGACTTCAACTCTCAGTGCAAGCCTATTGGCAAAAAAAAAAAAAAAAAAATCCACATGGATTCTGATATGACCAAGTTGCATGGCCACATATTTCAGGGTGGGTTCAGGATGAGTTCAGCATGTCCTTTACACCGAGTCCAACGCCGTACTCGCTCTGCTGAAGAGAAAGCAGCTGAACGCGCACACAGCGATCACCGACCTGAGTGGTATGGTCAGAAAGTAGTTCAAATTGTCCGTTGTCCGTTTTGCACCTTTTAATTTAAATTTCATTTAACGTTCTGTAAAGATTTCGAGATGCCGTGACAGGATGATGCAAGGAAATTAATAATACGAGGACCAAGACAGAACTGAAGAAATCAGTTCTTCACGCTCTCCAAGAAAGTGGGCCTATGTGTGTGTAAATATAGACTTGCATTTATAGCTATGCAGGTTTCAGAGGGTTTTTTTTTTCCTCTTTTGTTTTTTACCCTTGAATCTGGTTCATGGCTGGTTTTCAAAACAATTCCACAATGTTCAATGGCTGCCGCAGGCACAGCAGCCTCATTATACAGGACACAGAGTCCATGCTTGTTTCATGTGATGTGAGGAGAAGTCAGAGGTCACAGTAGAAACTCAAAGCTGTGTGCCACCCAGATAACAGACCCTTTTCAAACAGCTCACTATCCCACACCAAAGCCCATAGAGAAAATCAGCGATTTAAGCGTAAACACTTAAACGCAGAAGTCACATAATAACACATTTGAACTCACTGATGGAGGCATCAGTGGATCAGCCGCTGCTGTGTGCTGTGATGTTAAATCGCTGATTTTCTGTATGGACTTTGGTGTGACAGAGTGTTTTGTTTTATTAACCGACACAAACTTCATTTTCTGGGTGTAAAAGTCTGTTTAACAGCAAGATAAAGCTGCTGTATACAAAGCTTCAGTCAACTCTGACTTTGTGCCGTTACTAGGGCTGAAACGATCATTCGATTAATCAATTTCTAAATGAACTGTCAACTGTTTTGATGAGTGGTTTGAGTGTTTAAATGTGAATATTTTCTGGTTTGTTTCTTCTCTTGATATAGCAAAGAAATTATTAAAACGGAATCATTTTGATTTGTGGACAAACAAGACATTTGAGAGCATCATGTTTTCCAGATTTCTTAGCACTGGTCAACATTAAATAAACATTAAGCTAAAATGTTTATCATTGTTAACCAAGCCTTGAAATTGTGATGTTCTTAAATGCCTTTTTGTCTACAAACCATCTTAATTCAGTTTTAAATGGTTTATTTGTTACATGAAGCAAAGAAACCAGAAAAATATTCACATTTAGGATGCTGGAAAAAGCTTGTTTTAATCATGAATTTTAAAACTTTAAAACTAAAACTGCTTCATTAACTGTCAAAATAGTTTATGGTTAATTTAATATGTTGACATAAATAAACAAGATTTAAATTGCACGTTTTTAATTAGATCATCCCTGGTGAATATTTTCTAGTGTGTTACATATTTCTCGGGTATAAATAAAGCTTGTATACAGAAGGTAAATGGGTGATTTTGTGATAATAACCAGTTTGTATGTCTTTGTCGTTTCAGCTCCAGGCTCAGAAGCTCCGTCTTGCCAGGAGTCAGGGTCCGTACTATGGCGGCTCGTTACCCAACGTCAACCAGATCGGCAGGAGCCCGCAGGACTTTCAGGTGACAACTTTCAACTTTTGTGTTTCTGTTTTTTTGCTCTTGGTTCCACAACTTTCATGCAGATTACTTGGAGCTTAGCATTTCTTTTTTTTTTTTTTTTTTCAAACTTGTATCTGGACAATGCAAGCTTTCATATCATTTGAGATTCAAAGATGTGGTATCTGGGATGCTCCGCGACACCCCGACAAGAAGTCAAGTATGTTAGAATGTATTCTATTTTCCTGCATAGTCTGACATCTCCTACAATGTGCTCCTGGACGTTGACCAATAGGATAACAGAGTGGTTTAACATGGCGTAACATACAGGAACGAGTCGCCAATCTTTTTTTTTTTTCCCCTTTGTTTTCTTTTTCTGTGCCTGAGCATGACACCGCGAACATCAGCCACATTGCGTCGGTAGCCATGATTGACAGCTCCATGTCCCGCCTCCCCGATGACCTATGAACTCGCGCAGTGTCGTGAACGATGATGGGCCAGGCTCATACTTGTAGTGTTGCCAGTCCCCAAAACAAGACTCGGCAAGAAACCGTGCCACTGTGTTTTGATAATCTGACATGGTGACAATTGTGAAAGACTAAAAAATGGTGTAGACTGATCCCGGCATTGACAGCTCATTTGTCTGCCCCTTCTCTGCAAATACAGCGCTTGCACACTATATCAAATGATAACAGGAAGAAGGATGTTCATGCTATTTTTCTTTTACAAGTCTCTCGATTTGCAAGTAGACGACACTACATCACAGTATGGAATAGTAGTTTCATATTTTGAATTGATTTAGTTTGTAATAATTGTAATAATGTAATAATGTCTGGCCTGCCATTAATATTGTTTATTGTGTGTTTGCATGCTGCCTTGTATTCACCATATGTAACAAAACAGTCAGGATTTAACCGGTTGATCTAACCAGCGAAGCAATAATGTCACCCCTTAATGTGCGTGTGTTTGTGTGTACATTTGTGCACCTAATGAAAACAAACATTTACCTACTGAGAAATGACCAAAAGCCGACGCTTACAGTTGTTGCGCTGTAGGAAGCGCGTTTAAAAATATTCATGACATCAAGATCCCCTGATATGACTAATGACTAAAACAATAAGATGAATAAGCTGCTGCCTCCTTGACTTCTACTTCTACAGTATGTCTACTTATTTTCTACAAAGAAGAAAATGTATATCTGCTGCGACAGGCATAATAAAAACTACAAAGAACGATTATTTTCATAATCATTTGATCTGGCAATTGAGTAATCATGTGGCTGATTAAATATCAGAACATGTTGATAAATGTTGATCACTGTTTTTCAAACCAGGACACTATGATGTTGTCACATGTCTTATTTTGGCTACAAACGAAAATGAATCAAGTTGAATGATTTCCCATCAATAAACCGACAAATCGGAGAATCTTGTTTGTGGTTTGTTTCAATTCGGATTAATCGATTATCAAAATAGTTGACGATACGTTTTAGTAGTGGAATAATAATTGATTAATTGAGTAGTTCTTCTTGCCCTATTAATTTAAGTCCAGAAGACACTAAATGACATCTGCAGTCAGGGGCAGGGAAAAGTTGCACCCGACTGACCAAGCACTCCCGATATATCGTTATATTGGATATGTAGGCTATATCAACCAAACTATACTGTGATATGACATTACAAAGTTCCATTATATTAATATTCTTCTTTTCTGAAATTGTAACAGTCATAATGATGCAAATAATAATTAATAATAAGAAGAAAGAAGTTGTTGAAATTAAACTTGACTTGTTGAGAGGATAGTGCACTCTGTGAGGCATCTGCAGAGCTGAACTCTTCCTCCTCCTCCTCCTCCTCTCTGCTCCCGTGTCTCTGGTGTCAAACAGATTAAATTAATTTGGCAGCATGTAGCAGGATGTTTTTAGCTGCGCTGAGCAAAAGGAATGCGAGAGGGTGAACCCTCTGCCGTGCCTTTTCCTGTTGCTTTTCCAGGTTTTGATATCCGAGGAGCAATGTTTCACGTGCACATGAATGCAAGATAAACAGACAAACAACAAACAAACAGAACCTGTCTGAAAGATCCACAGATCCACCGACTGATCACGTCACTGCACCCGATTTCTGACAAATCTAGTTTATTTAGTTAGATATTTCACTGAGACTGTGAGCATGAAAATTATTCCAACGATTTAACAAGGCCTGCTTGAAAATAATTAAACCCAGCATTGTGGATTTTATTTGTGACATGTATTCATTATTTATTTCTTCAGGATTAAACCCGAGAACATGGATTCTTAATGTTTGTTTTAAATCCAGGAAGACTTATTTTTATTATTAATTTAGAAATAAATAAATACTGTTTATTTATTTATTTTTTTTAAACCGAGAAATATGGATTTTTATCTTCCAGATTAATGCTGCATTTCATTTATGCCGGAAGTCAGAACTGGGAGGTCACTCTCGAGTTTACCGCATTCCCATCGATAGTACCTTAAAACCAAGGATCGTTAAATTTTAACTTCAATTTTAAACAGAAACTTGGATTGTTAATATTTGGAAAGTCATTTCAGGATTAAGCCTGGTAATACAGATTTATTTCAGTTTTATGAGGTCTTTAAATGACACCTTTTATGAATTAAATGAACGTATAACGTGTTAAACCCACCTCGGTTTATGGTTCTGGTGTAAATTGTGCTTGTTCTCTGAGTCAGGAACACACATGCTTGTCTTCTCTAAGTCGACCACAGTAGATGCTTCTGTCATAAAAAGAAAAACTTTTAAAAGCCCGATCAACACTTTCTGTGTCTCGCTGTGTTCCTCTTGTAAATGTGTTAAATCTTTTGTTTTCAGGGCTCCTTCCCTTCCACTCTGGAGTCCAACCGGTCGACGCGACATCATGGCCTGGTGGAACGAGTCCAGAGGGATCGTCGTTTTATTTCGCCGGTCCGACCGTACCGTAACCGACAAGTATCCTTTCTTTCTTTCTTTCTTTCTTTCTTTCTTTCTTTCTTTTTTTATTTAAATGAAAACAAAAATCTGGGCAAAAATAAGATGAAACCAGTGAGTCATTAGTTAGTCCTTCTTTCTTCCTAAAGTCCAGGATAGTAATAGTTGGATTGTGGTCCGAATTTTGACACAAACACTGTCCTATCCAGAGTAGAAATTGTTATCATAAATCACTGATAACTCCCACTGTTTTTATTTTTTTTAATTGGCACAGCTTTTTCCAGCCTTTATGGCAATAAAGGTCCGTGAAATGCAGAACAATTACGCGTGCTGTAAATTACCATGAGCTGGGGCCATGCTGAGCGAACTGCGCTAGTTTTCTTGGGATCAGAGCTTTAAACTATTTTCAGAAATTACTTTCACTGTAATTTCAACAGAGGAAATTATCTTTTACCAGTTTCTATGTCGCAAATCAAAACATCACAGTCTGGAAGACTTAAAAGGGATTAGATCAAGTTGAAACGTGAACCAAAAATATGACACATGGGAAAACACATTTAAGCCATTTAATAACAGATTCACTGAATAAAATCTACACGTGCTTTAGTTATCAATAAATTAATAATATGCTCACTGCTTTTTCTCACCCTAAGACAGCTTTCTCCGGACTTAAACATTTACTTTGTTTTCCACACCAAAGTCCAGGGACAAAATCTGTGAATTTACATAACAGCTCACAGGAGTTGTTCATCCACTTATATCTCCGGCAGTAAGTTATAATATGTTAGTTTCTGATTTCTGCATTTGAAATTCTTTGTTCAGATTTACCTCAGTGACACTAAGTTGCCAATCAAGGCAGCGGGAGACCAGCAGCTCCTGAGTTGCTGTGAGTTAAATCGCTGATTTCATCTATGGACTTTGGTGCAGAGGAGTTAACTGTTTTTAAAGTTTAGTTTGTAGTCAGAAAATGCTGTCTTACACTGCGATAAAGCATTAAGAACATTATATAATGGCTGAAATCAATTTTCTCTGTTTCCCTGTTGGCAGCCATGTGTTTTCAGCGAAGACGGGCATCTGTGTGTCAGGCTGGTTCCCGGCAACAGCAGCATTCTTGGTGTGACTGATGGTCTCTGACTCTAATCTGAACACGTGTGTGTGTGTGTGTGTGTGTGTGTGTGTGTGTGTGTGTGTGTGTGTGTGTGTGTGTGTGTGTGTGTGTGTGTGTGTGTGTGTGCGCACATGCGTGTGTGTGTGTGTAGAGCTCCGAGGCTCTAGACACTTGATGCATTCATTGCTAGTTGAGATTTGTGGACGACTGTAAAGTAACATTACAGTAGCCTCCTCATCTAACATGAGATAACCTCGACAGGCAGCAGATCACAGACAAGCAGAGCTTTAAACATCCCTCCTCTCCTCAGCTCTGTGAATTCCCCCCGTCTTCTGCATTTAAATCACCCCAACAATGCACAGCTGTGGAACTGGGGACTCATGCGTACTGTACACAGATATGACTTTATGGCATGTCAGGTTTGCTTTATATCTCTGTGTCAGCATTAGATTTATTATCTGTTTTGAGGTCAGAGCATTTGCACAACGTGCTTTTGTTCCAAATCCAGGCTTATACGATTGTGTTGCATGTGTTACATGTGAATCTTAAAAGAAAGCGCATGATGGTGGATCTAAAAGTTGTTGTTTGTGTGTTAGTGTGGTCATGTGATGCACTGACACACCTAGAACCTAGACGTCAGCCAAGAGGCTCTCCTAATAAAATCTATTGCTGAATAATTCTACAGTATCTTAATAATATGCTCATTGTTTTAGCTCACCATTATCCAGCCTTTTCTGAATGGCATTATAAGGTCCACTCACTCTTTCACACAAAAGTCCATGGTGAAAATCACTGTTTTTAGCTCACTGGGACTCCGGTGATGCAGGTTCACTGCTGCCTCCTGTGGTAAGTTTGTGTCACTAAGGTACTACTACTACGTTGCCGGCGTGTCCGAAAAACTTAAGACGATTTTCTACAAACACGACATACCAATACATTTCAAACCGGACAACACTCTCAGACAGAAACTGGTTCAGCCCAAGGACAAAACACCACACCACAAGAAAACCAACTTGGTATATGCTGTACAGTGCAGTGAGGACTGCAACGACTTGTACATTGGAGAGACAAAACAACCTCTCCACAAACGCATGGCCCAACACAGAAGACAGACCCACTCAGGTCAAGACTCAGCAGTCTATCTACACTTAGACCAGACAGGACATTCGTCCCACTCAGGTCAAGACTCAGCAGTCTATCTACACTTACACCAGACAGGACATTCGTCCCACTCAGGTCAAGACTCAGCAGTCTATCTACATTTACACCAGACAGGACATTCTTTCCAGGACAGTAATGTTCAGATTTTGGCCAGGGAGGACAGATGGTTTGAAAGAGGAGTAAAAGAAGCCATCTTTGCCAAACTGGAGAAACTTTGAACAGGGGAGGTGGGCTAAGACACCAGCTCTCAGCCACCTACAGTGCTGTTCTGGACTCCCTCCCCTGGAGGTTTTACACACATTCACACCTAAAGTCAAATACAGTTGATGACTTAGGTGAAACTAAATCAGACAAAAGCCAACATCCAACGACCCTTTGACAACTTAACGACTCATCTAACCTTTTAGTTAACAACTCACACCCCATGGACCAAGAACCTGACAGAGTTTATAAGTCCCAGACTCTCCACCAGTCAAACAGAACTGAAGAAGCCTCTTGGATGAGAGGCGAAACGTCTTCAAGAAATTCAACTAAGTCCAGTTGCCTTTTTTTACTACACTTTTGGTCACTAAGGTAAATCTGCACAACAGAATTACCAACACTGAAGTCACAAAATAACAAATCAGAATTTAACTGTCGTAGGCAGCAGTGGATCAACAACTACTGTTTGGTGTGATGTAAAATTTACAATTTCTTCTATGGAGTTTGGTACGGTCGAGTGAGCAGCTTACCGAACCACATAAACTTCAGGCTGCAGTTGGAAAAGTAGGGTCCTGTGATTTCTGCGATGTGGAAAAGGCAGAAAGAATCACGGAAGAGAGCAGTGAAAATGGAATCAACTGTTGAACACGGAATCTTGCAGACTTTGTCATGAATTTTGGTTTTTCTGTGAGGTCAGAATATTTTACAAAGGAGACGTTTACGCGCGTAACCCTTCAAAACAGTGTCTAAGTGGTCATCTGTGACAAACATGTTATCTTAAAAAGTTGCAAAATCCAAAATTAACTCCTAAATTCAGACTGGAGTCAGGTGATATGTTTTCCTGTAGAATTTGCCAGCATACACGTAGTCGAATGGACCCGTAAAAATGTGAGTGACGAGTACTTGGCTTCTCACGATCAGGAGAAGATTCATGTTGGCACATTCAAGACGAGATGCTTTTCTTGGTAAACTAAGTGTAAAATATAAAAAGAAACGGAATTGGATTTCATAGTGCTCTTGAAAATAAGCGTTGATGACTCTAGCTCCCCTCAAAGAATAAGCAGTGCAGTGGATGGATACAAGAAATTCTGAATGAATGGAAGGATGTTTTTTTTTTTTTTTTATTACCTTGTTCCCAGCATTTACATGTAGCAGAATAATCATTGTTCAATTGGTTTCACTTCTACAACGGTTTTGTTGTTTTTCCTCAGAACCACTTGCTTTGTGTAATACAGTGGGGAAAATGAACAAAGAAGAAGCAAATCATTTAGGTTACATCATTTACGAGTGAGACAAGGTTTCACACCAAATTAGACAGATCTGTGGTCTAACATAAAGCATTGAGAAATTATTGGATTCGACATTTAAAGGAAGAGAAAGCATGAAATCTTTGGCCGAATGTCTGAAAATGTGTGAAAATGTGCATGAGGAGAGAGTTTGAGTGTGAATTTTTACAGTCGCTGGTAGAAACTGAAAAAGAAAATAACTTTTCCAAAGAAATTGTTAGAGGAAGTTTTGATCAGACATAAAGCCACGGCTTCTCTTGTGTAGTTGTTGTTGTTGTTGTTGTTTCCTTAATCGGTTGTCTCCTCAGGTGGACAGCTCGCCATATAACTCTGCCTACCTGTCCCCGCCGCCTGACCCCAGCTGGAGAAGGTACTGTGTCTTAACCCACCTCCCCACACACCTGTCTCTCCCCTCTGTCTCCATGGAGACATGGCTGTCTTCAGGGGGCGCTTGTTTTGTTATTTGCTCGCCAAAACCTCTGTGAAGCCTCCGTCGACCCTCAGGTGGATTCGAAGGTGATAAAAACAAAAAATAAGCACTTGGTGGGTGTCGCCAACACAAACAGACGTGTGTGTGTGTGAAGTGTGTTAATTAGCAGAAAATGTTTATTATCTAAGTTTTAAATGTTTTTTAAATGTGTTCTGACTTTATCGCACAATAAAAATGATTATAACAATTTCTACATTTCAAAAAATTTGGTATAAATGAAAGTAAATGAACAGTATTTTCTGCTCTGAAATGCTGAGGTTTTCTGAGCACAGTCTCTTTTGAATTTTTTGCACTTGGCATGATTAGCAACTGCTAATCATGAGCTAAACTGGGGCAGTTGGTTAGATGCCACTTTCAAAAACTTGTTGGTAAGTGGATTTTTGGGCTGAAAAATTGTGAAATGTGACATATGCTTAAAATAAAATTGAAATTTTTCCCTTAGCTCTTGTTTGTCCGCACCAAACTACGACCGTAGAGTTTTCAAGATAAAAGCGCCAGTCTCCGTCTGTCCATGCTAAAAAGGCAACCCTAAAGTTTATCAGTTTTAAAAGTCCCCTAGTTTGTCCAGACTAAAACATGACCCTGGAGTTTTCAAAGTAAAAGTCTCAATTTCAATTAATTCTCACTGAAACACAACCTTGTAGTTTTCTAACAAAGAGTCGGAATTCTGTTCTCCCACACTAAAACCCAAACTCCATAGTTCTCAAAATAACAGTTTCAGTTTCTGCTCATTTACACAAAGATATACAGCCTTAGAGTTGTCAAAATAAGTTTCAGTTCCCGTCAGTTCCATACTAAAGTCCTGGAGTTGTCACAACGAAAATCTTAGTTTCTGTTCATCCACACTTAAAAACCAAACCAAAACCAAAATTTCAGTCTCACTTTCTTTTTATTCACCTGAAAACACAACCCTAGAGTTTTCAAAATAAATGTCTTCAGTTTATGTTCATCCTCGGTAAAACACAACCTTGCCTTGCAGTTTTCTAAATAAGAACCTCAGTTGATGTTTGTCCACACTAAAACTGGATTTTTCAAAATAAAAAACCCAAAGTTTCTGTTTGGCTAGACCAAAATAAGTTGTTTTTACTCATAATAGACCTTTAACATATTTTACAATATATTTTAAAATTAGATTTTCATTCTTTCATGTCTTTTTTTGACATCTTTTATTTGACAGCACCAAATTAAAGACGTTACAGAGAACTTGACAATAAAGTGGTCACTAGAAAGACGTCTTTCAGCCGACTCATAGAATCATCATCATCATTATCAGCAGCAGCAGCAGCAATAGTCTGAGGGTTTGCCGAACAATCACGATTACATGTGGTGACACCGGGGCTTCACAAAGGGTTTAATGTGCTGAGGCTGCAGCTTGAAACCATGTACAGCAGTGGCACTAACCTGTGCACAACTAACAGGAAACTGAGTCAACTTTCAGCCACGTCTCTCCAAACCTGAATTGGTTTTGAAGAGCCGTCTCTTTCATTTTAATTCTTCCTCGTTCTGGGAATCTTTCTCTTCTATTGTAGCGTTCCAGTCATGCAATGTTCGCCTGCCTGTCTGCATTTTTCTTGGTTTCCTTCTAACAAGACAACAACTGCCCTTTTTATATATACAGTGCATTGCTCAATACTTTGTTGATGTACCTTTGGCAGCAATTACAGCCTCAAGTCTTTTTGAATATGATGCCACAAGCTTGGCACACCTATCTTTGGGCAGTTTTGCCCATTCCTCTTTGCAGCACCTCTCAAGCTCCAGCAAGTTGGATGGGAAGCGCAGCCATTTTCAGATCTCTCCAGAGATGTTCAATCGGATTCAAGTCTGGGCTCTGGCTGGGCCACTCAAGGACAGTCACAGAGTTGTCCTGAAGCCAGTCCTTTGATATCTTGGCTGTGTGCTTAGGGTCGTTGTCCTGCTGAAGGATGAACCGTCGCCCCGGTCTGAGGTCAAGAGCACTCTGGAGCAGGTTTTCATCCAGGATGTCTCTGTACATTGCTGCATTCATCTTTCCCTCTATCCTGACTAGTCTCCCAGTTCCTGCCGCTGAAAAACATCCCCACAGCATGATGCTGCCACCACCATGCTTCACTGTAGGGATGGTATTGGCCTGGTGATGAGCGGTGCCTGGTTTCCTCCAAACATGACGCCTGGCATTCACGCCAAAGAGTTCGATCTTTGTCTCATCAGACCAGAGGATTTTGTTACTCATGGTGTGAGAGTCCTTCAGGTGCCTTTTGGCAAACTCCAGACGGGCTGCCATGTGCCTTTTACTAAGGAGTGGCTTCCGTCTGGCCACTCTACCATACAGGCCTGATTGGTGGATTGCTGCAGAGATGGTTGTCCTTCTGGAAGGTTCTCCTCTCTCCACAGAGGAACGCTGGAGCTCTGACAGAGTGACCATCGGGTTCTTAGTTACCTCCCTGACTAAGGCCCTTCTCCCCCGATCGCTCAGTTTAGATGGCCGGCCAGCTCTAGGAAGAGTCCTGGTGGTTCCGAACTTCTTCCATTTACGGATGATGGAGGCTACTGTGCTCATTGGGACCTTCAAAGCAGCAGAAATTTTTCTGTACCCTTCCCCAGATTTGTGCCTCGAGACAATCCTGTGTCGGAGGTCTACAGACAATTCCTTTGACTTCATGCTTGGTTTGTGCTCTGACATGCACTGTCAACTGTGGGACCTTATATAGACAGGTGTGTGCCTTTCCAAATCATGTCCAATCAACTGCATTTACCACAGGTGGACTCCAATTAAGCTGTAGAAACATCTCAAGGATGATCAGTGGAAGCAGGATGCACCTGAGCTCAATTTTGAGTTTCATGGCAAAGGCTGTGAATACTTATGTACATGTGGTTTCTTAGTTTTTTTATTTTTAATAAATTTGCAAAAATCTCAAAAAAAAAAATTTCACGTTGTCATTATGGGGTGTTGTGTGTAGAATTTTTAGGGAAAAAAATGAATTGAATCCATTTTGGAATAAGGCTGTAACATAACACAATGTGGAAAAAGTGAAGCGCTGTGAATACTTTCCGGATGCACTGTATATATATATAGTGTTTAATGATGTTCTACAGTTATTTATCTGTTTATATATAATATTATATTTATATAAATGCTTATTTGGTTTGAAAAGAATTTCTTAAGCGAAATATTTACAAAACTTGGGTTTGTGGACAAAACGAGACATTTGAGGACTTTGTCAGTATAAAGGTTTGAGAAACATTGATTGTTGTTGTTATTTATTATTTTTTCAACCATTTCCTTACATCATGTGGCCCAAATAACTAATTGATTAATTAATTATCAGATTAATTAAAGTATTTGAAAAGTATCTTTAATAGCAACTTTAATACCTACTTTTATTTACTTATCCTCACTGTTATATCAAATATTGAGAGAGGACAGGTGCAACTTATTGAAGAATATGTAAAATAGCACCACCATGTGGCTGGTTATTTATTTTGGCCAATAGTTACTGAACCTTTTGTCGCAGAAACAATAGTTTTACTGCTAATCCCACATTTTCTGATAAAGTACTTATAAATTATATAATATGTGAGGCAACAAATATTTATAGGGCTTCAACTAACAATTATTTTTCATAATCAGTCAATCTGTCTATCGTTTATTTCAATAAATTGAGTAATTTGGTCTAAATGTTGAAAAATGTTGATCTATTTTCCCCAAATATCAAAATGATAATGTTCTCAAATGTCTTATTTTGTGCACAATCCAAAAAATATTCAGTTTTACAAATTTCTTTGTTAAATGGAATAAAGAAACTAGAAATAATCACATTTACAAAGAAGAAAAATTAGAGAACTTCACTCAAAACACTCAAAAACAACTAATCTACTATTAAATCTACTATTAAAGTAGTAGTAGTAATTTAGTAATTAATAATTACAGGTCTAAAAGGTTTAAATAATCCTGCTTGTAAATACCATTATAAAAAAAATTACCTTTTTTTTTTTACACAAAGACTAAACATTACTTTTCACATGACATCAGTTTAAAGATCTGTGGAAAAATCTGTGCAGTCTTCATCGGTCACGTCAGGTGACACGCCAGCCTCACTTCCTCCGTCTTCCTGTTTCCTTTTCTTACGCTTGGTTCCTGAGCTCACGCTCCTTCTCCTCCTCCTCTTCTTCTTCTTCTACTCCTCGTATTTTCGCCGTCCTGCTTCATCTTCTCCGCGTTCCTACTCTGGTGGAGGAGAATAACTTTTTGTTCTTGTCAATCACAAACAAGGAATTGGTCCGGAAACTTCCCCGGGGATAAAAGCCAGTCGTTTCATCTCCCCACCACTGCACTCAACAGGTGAATCCTCCTCATCCTCAGTCCTTCTTTACCTTCCTTCCTTCCTTCCTCTCCTTCCTTCCTTCTTTCCTCCCTCCTGCTGGACTCCTCTCCAGCTCCTGCTTTAACACCGGAGGCACAACAAAGACGCGTGGGTGAAAATGAGAAAAATCAAAACTGCTCTGCATTTCCTTCCTTCTTCTTCTTCTTCTTCTTCTTCTTCTTCTTCTTCTTCAAATAGATTGAAGACCTTTCGCCATCTTTGCTCGTTCTTCCTTTCTCGCCTCTTTTATATTTCCACATCTGTCGTCTTCTAGGGATGAGCCCATACGATACTCAGTATCAGTATCTGTCCGATACAGGTCAAAATCACTGGATTGGATATCAGATAGATACATATCTATAATCCAATACAGTCCAATAATCCTATATATATTGCATGCTTCACTATGCACAGATTGTAAATAAAAATCTGCACCAGCATTTTAGCTGAGTCATGTTGTGGGCTGTTTGTTTCTTCTTTATGGGAGAAGAATATTTGTCTTTGAAATGGCACAAATGTGTTGTTAATTAACTGCTTCATAGTTTAAAGGTGTATAATGACTGTACCGCACTGATGCCTGAGTTATCGGTAATCGGACATGTTTTCTTCTGTTCCTGTTCTTCTGCTACACTCCTGCTACACATGTTCACATGTTTTTTTATTTGTTTTTTTTTGAGTGGCTGTATTCTTGCAGACAACTCAGAATGTGCACATGAATTTAATTTCTGTGATTATTGAAGTCATGGGACAGCATAAAACATTTCATGGCCTGATTATAGATGGGATGATATTCAGTGTTTTTGTGGATTGTATTAAGAGTGACTTGACTAATATTTGGAATTGTGATGTTTCTACAGGTGACAGAAATGTTCATGTCACCAATGGGGCTGCAGTGATTAATAGATTATCAATTGATTACTAATTTAATCCTCAACTGTTTTGAAAATTGGTTTTCCTGTATGTTAGGGGTGGGGAAACACAGAGATTAGTGTCACTTATCTCTTGTTTATTTATTTTTTGTTTTTACATGTTTTCTGAATTTTCAGCTACTTAAAAGTTAATATTTTCGGGTTTCTTTGATCCACATAACAAAGAAATTAACAAAACTGATTCATTTCGGTTTGTGAACAAAATAAGAAATTTGAGAATGACGTAATTTTGAGGTTGTGAAAACAGTGATCAACATTTTCTGACAGTTCAAGAATATAACCAACAGATTAATCAATTATGAAAACTGAAGTTATGAATTTCATGGCTAAAATAATTCTGATTCTAACTATTACTGTCAAGATTGTAATAATATGCTTTAAACTCCTAAAATATCTTTGAAACCCATTGAAATCACTTAGCACTAAGATTCAGTCTGTAACAAGTATTTTTTTTTGTATAAATATTAAAATGAAACATTTTTATAAATTATGACAAACTAAAATGATTGGAAAGACACTTATCCTTTTAATAAATCATAATGAATTGCTAGGACTGTACGATATGTTGCCAAGTTTGCATTTTCAAGTGAAGTATTGATAACTTTCCCTATTTAGTATTATTGCAATAATGGAGTACTTTTTCTCATGGTGTACGATAAAACTGCATATCATCCCATCTCTAGTTTAGAGGTAATTTTTAGGGTGTCAGCGGATGTTGGCTTTAAAATGTATTACCGGATATTGGCAAACATGCCAAGATCCCCTGATACGACTAAGGATCAAAACAGCAGCATGAATAAGTTGCTAGTACCCTGTTCAACCATTATTTCTTAATGTTTATACACAATGAGGAGCATTTATATCTACAGTATGTATGACAAATATTATGTTAATGTAACTACAGGGGAGATTAAATAAGCTCTGCACGGAAAAATGTACACTCACTTTTGGTAGCAGTTATTGACCCAAGCAGTCCAGATATATCGGATGTCTGTAAATCACTGACATATACACACAAATCTTACGTAAAAGTTTGGAAACGTCTGGTCAGGAGCTAAATCTCACTCATAAATTCACTATGATTGCTTCTATATATGAATTTCCCATGGGGGAGATCAATAAAGGTTCAACGTCATTAGATAGAAAGTCAAATATTGTTAGTCATTGTATATTCCATAGGTGTCAAACTCTGGCCCGTGGGCCAAATTTGGCCCGCAGTGTAATTATATTTGGCCCGCGAAGCTATACCAAATGACTTTTAGAGCTGGCCCGCCTTTATTATCGCCTACAGCGCATGTGCCGCTAATACTACAAATCCCAGAATGCTCTGCTGGTGTTTTGGCATCAAAATACACACTTCACATCAGTCGGTAGCGTTAATGCACCAATTTGTTGCCAAGAAAACCCACAAAGAAGAAGAAGAAGACAGTAGTCATAGCGTGACACAGCCGTGGTCAATGTTTTCACTTGTGATGGTTTTGACCTTGATATTTGACTGTGCTGGAGATTGAGAACTCACATGACCTTCAGCTGCTGTTTACTGTGAATGTGACCTTTAACACTGTGTGTGTGTGTGTGTGTGTGTGTCTGCCCTCCCTCAGAACCAACTCCGACTCAGCCCTCCACACCAGTGTAATGAACCCTCCCACAGGAGACCCCTTTATCACGGGAGGCCACACCCTCACCCCCCAGAGCACCAGACGCGCCGGTGAGGAATCACAAACGTGTTCACACCAACACCTTGTCACACGCTGAGTCTATATCCATACTACTACTACTACTACTGCTGTACACACGAGTGTCATGAGTAGTATTACATCATTAGCAGTGCAGTTGTTTGCTTGGTTTCAGAAACGAGGATCAGCAACGTCAAGAGCAAGTTATTTTTTAATTAGGCAGCCATGGAATTGAATACACCTGCACTGGGATTGGGACACTGAGTTATGTGGCAACAAAGCGTAAATGGTATTTCCAACTCATTAACCACTGTTTTGTCTGTGTGTTCCTGTCTCTGCAGGTCAGAGCGATGGAGAAGGCAGAAGAAGTGAGTTAGATTTCTTTCCAAAACACTGAGAGACGTTTTATTTACGAAAATAATCCACATAGATGCATTACTAATCTCTCCAGAACAACTGTCAATAGAGGTGGAGTGATTAATCTGGCTGATATGTTTTAGTAATTGGCATTGACAGATTATTATTAATGGGCCAATTATCAGAAATGACACACTTGTGTTGTTAGATGTTTGATAAATGTTGCTAAAAGAAATTTTCATCCAAAAGATTAGTAAAATTATTCATATTTTTTTAAATCAACTGGTTTCATGTATGTAATATTTAGTTTCTATATTATTTTTGTATTCAAAAGTGTGTATAAATTGTAATACAGTGCAGAAATAGGATGTAAATTGGACAGACTTAAATTCAATAATATTCCAATGTCGATGTAAAGACCATTTGAAGCAGTAACCCGTTGGATCCAACAGAGGGCGCACATAAGGTTTCCTATCATATAATTTAACAGCTGCAGCGACAGCACCTTGGAGATAACAAGCTTAAGTTTGCGTTAGAAACCACAGGTTTTTAAAATTACAGTTTTGACAATATTTGATCTCAACCTTCTTTCTCAAATCTTTTGTCCTTCAGTGTTTCCATACCCAGTTCCTCCAATTGAAGAGAACATGTTGGACGAATGCAAACTGCTCAAACCCTGGGATACCAAGAAGGTGAAGCCATAAAAACCTTTTCAAACATTTTACTGATTAGACTTCGTTAAGCAGAACTGATTCTGTTGGTTTTATATTTTTTTGACTGCAGTTGCCTCTGTTGACGTCCCGACCCAAGTCTTGTGAAGTCCCAGGCATCAAGTAAATCCAACACTATGGAACGCACACATGAAGATTTGGTCACGTGTACATTTCACGAAAAATTATAATATGTCATAAGCACTGACTTGCAATTCTGTGATATAGCCTGAAATTTGATTGGCTGCTGCTTTTGTTTTTCATCCTTGAGTCCCCAAATATAATCAAAACTACTGGAAAATGATATTTTCAAACTGGAACCAAAGAAAACTGTGCTGCTAAACTAAGAATACTTGAGTTACTTTTTTGTTTTTGCTGTTTTTTTGGAAGTAAACTGTTATCAGAAAGAGCAACAGCTTTGACTACTTCTTAAAATTGTTTAATCCCATCAAATTCCAGGAAGATATAAACCTTATGGTCTGATTGCCTGGGAAGGTTCTCAGTCATCCAGGTCGTAGTCATCTTCAGGAGATAGGTGTAGGCCACTGGACTTGCTGTAGTTTGAAGACATTGAGAATTAAAGAGTTAAACAATGCAGGTCATGTGGGTCATCACCCCCCCCCAACAACCCATTTCATGTTGTTAGTTTGAGTCAAGGTGTGAAAGAGGGTCATTAGTGTTACCTGACTCTTGATCCGATTCTTCTGCTTCCCTCAGTATCTTTACGTCCCCGGAGCAGCCGTCCATTCCGACCCACGGTGTCCCCTCGGCTCTCAACACCGGTGGTTCGCTGCCCGACCTGTCCAGCCTCCACTTTCCCTCCCCACTGCCCACTCCGCTGGACCAGGACGAGCCCGGTTACCCAGGATCCTCCTCTCTGAGCGGCGGGAGCAGCACCGGCAACCTGGCCTCCACCCTGACCCAGCTGGGGATCAATGCTGCCAACGTACCAGGAGGCAATGGCAACTACCATCACCACTCACCAGGTCTGTGCAGGATGGATGGAGGGATGAGTTGGGTTGGGTTGGTTGATAGGATGGATGTTTGTTGAGTTAAAGGCTGTAGGATGTTTTTGTTGACTGTATGGTTGGTTCGTTGGATAAATGGTAGATGTGTTGGATGATGAACGTGAGTTTGATGATTGGTTGGGTGGTTGTTTGGTTGAATGGATAGTTGGTGGATTGGACAGTTGTTTGGGTTGATGTGTGGTGGGGTATATGGATGGATACTTCGATTAAAGGTGGATGTATCCTTGGACAGTTGGTTGGATGGATGGTTGGTGAGTTGGGTGATGATGGTTGTGGTTTTGGTGGATTTTTGGCTGGTTGGTTGGATGAAAGGTTGGTTAGTTAGATGATGGATTTTCTGGTTGGTTGGTTGGATGATGTTTGGTAGATTTATTGTAAGGATGGATGTCTCTTAAACCGGTTGGATGGATTATGTTTGGTAGGTTGGTTGGATAGATGGATGATATCTGGATTGGATGGATGTTTAGGGATGATTTTCCT
This sequence comes from Brachirus orientalis, assembly GCA_016785285.1. Taxonomy (NCBI): domain Eukaryota; kingdom Metazoa; phylum Chordata; class Actinopteri; order Pleuronectiformes; family Soleidae; genus Brachirus; species Brachirus orientalis. Next base: position 95,925 of record JAFBJR010000102.1, on the reverse strand, counting down.
TCTGACATAATTATTCAAGCGTGAATTTATATCGTGATACAAAGTTTTGGACGTTGTCTGTCTCACAGTTGTTTCAGTCGCCCCCTTGTGGACACCACAGGGAGCTGTGCTCTGTGTGGATGAAAGCATTTATTATTATTTTATCATTCATTCACCAGCAGGTGATGCTTCAGCAGCTGCTCAGTTGTTGTGAATCTGCCTCGGCTCAGTGGCTAATGTGACGTGTCACAAAAGGAAGTTTGTGGGTGTGAAAAAAGACAAAGTGAAACAAAGGGGATGTACGGCCACTCGGAGCAAAGAACAAAGTTTAACCACAGAGAAAAACAGAAGAAGGGAGTGGATATATATATATATATATATTTTTTTTCTTCTTCTCACTGGAGTTGAAGTGCTGTCAGAAAGTGTAGTCATGCTTTTTATCGTGTGACTGTTCAGACCATAGCTCTGTCTGCAGCCTGTCCATACCTGAATATAGATGAACGTGTCTTATTTTCCTGACTGTGAACCACCATGAGAAAACCGAATGGAGACATTTTTTTTTTATTTTTTACAGTGCTGCTTATATGAGTAAAATATTTTTCAACTGAACTCTTTGTCTTTCTGTCTGCATTTCCTCTGGCCATTTTTTCTTATCATTGTGTTCTCAGTTTTTCTGTCTCCATCCCATCCGTCCCCTTTTCTGTGTCTCTGTTCACTCTGAAAGAACACTGATATTATAATGTTGGTGCTCATGGTTTCTTGTTTTGTCTTCTGTCCTCAGGGCTCCTGGCGTCTCTACAGAGCACGCTCAGTAACCCCGCCCTGCAGTCGTCACTAAGCAACCCCAACATCCAGTCGTCGCTCAGCAGCCACTCCTTTTCCAACTCTCTGAGCTCGACGTCTCTGCACTCGTCGCTCAGCAACCCCTCGCTGCAGTCGTCCCTAAGCTCCTCCCCTTCTCTGCCATCCTCCCTCAGCAGCCAGTCGCTGCACTCCTCCCTCAGTAACTCCTCCCTCCAGTCTGTGTCCAGCGGTAATCCCAATTACAGCGGCGGCGGCGTTGGCGGCTCCGGCTCTTGCTCCTCCTCTTCCTCCTCCTACTCGCCGCTGCTCAGCGGCCAGGGTCAGACCTCACTTAGCACGTCGCCGCGGAGACGAGCCCAGCTGTCGCCACTGATCCTGCCCATGGGAGGGGAGTCGAGGAGGCATCACTCCAAACAGTTCTCTCCCACCATCTCCCCCACCCTGTCCTCCATCACACAGGTAATTCACACCTGCAGTTGATTTACAGGAAATAAATGGTCTGACATTGGCTTTAAAGGGAGGGCCACTGGTTTGTACTTGAGTCTCAGACTGTAAAGTCTTGCATTGTGTGTTGTCCAGGGGATGGCGCTGCTTCAGGTGCCTTCTACAGTAACAGTCACTCGAGGTTTTTCTTAGGATTTTCTGTCTGAAGGGACTGTTGGCTGCGGTCACGAAAACATTTGTCTTGCACTGTGTGCATCAACCTAACATGACATAGCTACACCTATTCTAGCCACGTGATTGGTTCAATGAACTGTTAGTCTTATTGTCATTGGCTGTCTGTCAAAACATTTATCTTGTTTTTATGGTCGCGAATCTGTGATACATATAGTCAGTAGTTCTACTCCGTAGCCTTTAGTTAGCATCAGAAATATAAAAAAATATTTATTTTGTCCATTGTGGGCTATTGTAAAAACATGGTGCTTCCTGATATAAATTTAAAATGCTCATTCTGGAGAAATGAAAAACAAAAACAAATAAAACCTGCATTTGTACACTTATCAAAAACATTACACACATTTTGTTACTAAATTAAATTTTCACCAAAACTGTACACACTGGACCTTTTCAATTACAGTATAGGTGTCTTGAATATGGATTTATGATGTAATGACACAATGTTAACGTGGCCTGAGCTGCAAGCGCCCCCTGCTGGCCACCTCAGAGCAGACAAAACTATATGCCCCTCCCCATGTGATCTTTGGAATTGTGCAGAGGATACAAGACATGGCATTATTTAAAAGACTGGTAAGGTTTTATAAATGGATGTCAGACCGTTCAAGTTAATATTAATATGATTTTTTTTTAATCCAGCCCCAGTGTGCACTGTTGAACACTCTAACTCACAGCAGCTACACAAACTGATGTACATTTTCAATTATGCTTCCCCAAACATTCCCCCGTGTCTCCACAGGGCGTTCCTCTGGACACCAGCAAACTGCCTCTGGACCAGAGGCTTCCTCCGTACCCGCTCAGTCAGTCCCACCAGCACCAGCCAGGCTCACACCAGCCTCTCCCCAGTCTGCCTCACAGCTCACAGCCCGGACAGCAGTCTCCCGTGCTGGCTCAGCAGCACCACCACCAACAGCTGCACCGCCTCCAGCAGACACGACCCAATGCCCAGCAGCAGCAGCAGCATCAGCATCAGCATCAGCATCAGCATCAGCATCAGCATCAGCATCAGCATCAGCAGCAGCAGCAGCAACATCAGCAACACCAACAGCATCAGCAGCAGCTACAGTCCATGCAGCAGCTCCACCTGCAGAATCTGCGCAACCAGCACATGCAGCAGCACTTTGGAACGGTACAAATAATCCAGATTATTCACAGGATTACTGTGATGAGAACTTTCATGTTTTTTTTGTTTTTTTTGAAGTGTGGTTGTATGACATGAAGTCAGAGCTGTGTGCTCCCCCTACTGGACTGCACTTAACAAATCCAGGCCTGCTTAAGTCTACGATATCTTAAATATATGTTTGCATCCTTTTCTCATCGTTTGACAACCTTTTCCAACCTAAAACCGAATGTGTAGTTTGCTCACGCTGCTGCACCAAAGTCCATAGAGAAAATCATCATTTTAAGCTGCTGTTGTCCTGCTGCCTTGTTTGGTTATTTTTTGTCACTCAGATAAATCTGAATGAAGAATCTGAAACACACAAGTCACAAAATAACACATTTGAACTTAGTGATAGAGGCTCAACAACTCCTGTGTCCAGTTTACACAAGGAAACAAGCTTCAGTTTGCAGTCAGAAAAGGCTGTCTAACTGCAATATAAAGTAGTGAAGATATTATGTAGACTTATATAAGTATAGATTTTATTTGGTGAGTCTTTTGTTTAATGGCTATATTCAGATTTTCCTTATTTCCCTTCTGTTTTCAGTGTGAGCGAGCATCCATATCTTCATACAACCACATTCCAAAGCAAACGTATCGTTTTCTGATCAGACACGCTCATTTAATATCCAGATGTTCGTTACCACTTACACCATGGTTACTGTCTGTTTTAACAGAAGCAGATGGGACAGCAGATGAACATGACGAACACGCCGTTGATCAAGAACGAGAATGCGCTGGATCAGTGCGTCCAGAGCTCCTCAATGTCGTCGCAGTGTCAAGTCAAACAGGAAGCAGAGCAGCAGCAGCAGCAGCAGCAACAGCAGCAACAGCAGCAACAGCAGCAACACCAACGGGTCAGCGGCCTCCCGCAGCTTCAGCAGATCAGCCACAGCCTCGCCACTGACCTCTACAACGTGAGTAAAGCCCTGCTCAAGCATCCATTGAAAGTGTCTCACGCAATGACATAAGGTGTCAACAAAGTTCATCAAATTTTTTTTCCATCAAATCAAAAGTTAAATCGAAGAAAAGCTGAAAAATTAATTCCAAAGAATTTATTTTTTACATGAAAAAAAATATTATTTTTAAAGGATAAAACTGCCTTTAATGACCTAAAAACATCAAGGTCATTATAACATTCCCTAAAAACAACAGCATCCTCAGCCGGTTTGACTCAAGTTGTTTGTTTTCACTGAGTAGAATCATTGTATTAGATTTGTTTGATTGAATCATTTTTATTAATCTGGTCATGCTTAGCTTTGGAACAAAGTCAGAAGGAAATAATTTGTCCTTTATTTCACTCTCCAAGTTGTTTTTGCTGGTGATGTTTGTCTTTGCCCATTCTTCCCGAAGCCTCCTCCTCATCGCATATACAGACTGACGTTAACACAGTTAAGTGCCTGTGGGTGCCACTTAATTTCACGAGCTAATTGAGTTAAATTTCCTCTTTGATTCTGAAAGTTGGAGAATAAACAAATAAACCGATTAAGTCACTCAGAACCAGAGATGTGTGATGTAATGCAGACGCAAAATAAAAGGCAAACGACTGTTTCTGAATGTTTGGTCTTTAGACATGTCTGAAATTGAATTAGATGTTAAAGGGTCAGTTCACGTTTTGTTTTTGTTTTTTACACAGTCTGTGTGATAAATACAGCTATATTCTGCTTTCACATGTTGCACAGTGTTTATATGGCACAGATTTTGTTTTTATTTCATATACATATTGTATATAATGCCACTCTAGTCTTTTTTTTTCTCCTTATGTTTATTTTTGAATTATTTTTATTTATACAGTTTTTACTCTTTTTCTTCCAAAACTAATTCTCTATATTTTGAATGCTTTATTTATAAACCTGATTCTTATTCTGATGTGAGAAACAATCATGGTAGGGGAAATTGAAGAGCAGACATCATATAAAAGCATATTTTAGATACTTAAAGCCGCAGGGTCCAACTGTTTTTTATTTTATTTTTGTTGTTTGTTGTTGATGTCATCATTCTGCTTCTGTTTAATCTCTGTGAACAGAAACTGTGTAACAATATTGGCTTGCTGCTGCTTCTTTCATACATGAACAGAAAACACACAGACACTGAGTTTGATGTTTGTGAAGAAGAAGTTTGTCCCACTGAGCTAAATCTAAACAAACGCTAAAGACTCAGAATAACACAGCTGAACCTTGTCAGCAGTAAACCTCAAACATGGTGCTGATTTCAGGTTTTCTTGTATGTAACACCATTTGTTTTATTTTCTCCAGGACGCCTTGTTCAGCTCTCTGCTGGACGACCCGTACCTGAGTCTGCAGCTCTCCAGCAAATCCAACAACCAGCAGGTAACAGCTACAAAGTTACAAATTCAATGTAATGTAAAATAATTAACAAAAACATTAGTTATTTTGTCCAAAAAAGTTACAAGCCCATATTGAAAGGGGTGGCATTAGGGTAGTGTTTTGCTAGATTTTCCACTCACTAACCCGAACTTTAATTTATTGTTAATTTGCTTGTATTTAGTATTTTTTTTTTTTTTTGCATATAAGGAATAATCCTGTACCCTAGCACTACACAATTAATCTGTGAATTAATAAATTGCAATATCCTTAGATCCAAAGAAACTGTAATTATTTGATGTGTGACTGAACGAAATACCTGCATGTTAAAATGATTGTTCTTCACATGAAGAAAAAATGTTATATATGTTGACAGACATATGTATGTTATTTTCTTCTTGAATATAACATTTACGATGCAAAAATACCAATTATGGCAACTTTGGATACCAATATACCACTTTCAGTTTGTCTGAATCTGTCAAAATATTCACACACACAGTAGGCCTTCATAAAATTGTATTTTAAAAAAAATAGTTCTCGATCCAATATGCCGCTGAGAGGCAAGTTTAGGTTAATCCACGAAGTTTGGAATCCACAAGGAACCAGCGTTTTGGGAGTCCCAAAACTCTGACCTGTTTTTGAAAACAGGTCAGAGTGGGAAAATCTCAAAATATCACCCGTGTTTTCGTGCATACAACCAATCTTTGCACCTCCCTCTTACGCTTCCATTCACTGTCGCTTATCGTCTTCACAGAAAACTATGGGGGAAAGTCCTGTTTTTGTATGAATAAAGCTTAAAAATGTGTCTCTCCTTGTTTTCCAGTTCACAGCAGAAAATCAGAGCGATAGTTTGACTCTGAACCACAGCGGTCTGAGCTGCGGCAACACCGACAAGAACCAGTTCCCCTCCAACACCCAGGGCACCATTAGCCTGCAGGATCCTGGCGACCAGCAGCTCCTCAACAACCAGAACCAGAACTACAGCGGAGACGGACGACACAACGTACCCAACATCATCCTCACAGGTCAGCGTCGACGCAGTCCTGTCAGGTTTCTTCGTATTCTAGTCAAAGTTTCTGGCAGTGTTTTTAATGTTTAAAGTTTGACTGTCCCTGCAGGAGACTCACCGCCAGGTCTGTCCAAAGAGATCGCCAGCGCTCTGTCCCATGTCCCTGGCTTTGAGATGGACCCCTTCTCCCTGGAAGACCCGCTCAGGATGGACCATCTTGCTCTGGACATGCTTGAAGGTGACCTGATGCTCGCCGACCCGGCCGTGGAGGACTCTTTCCGGTCCGACCGGTTAAAGTGACCCCTGCCGCTGCACTCGCACGCTTCTTCCCCCACCCCCGCCCCCCCCACACACACACTCCGCTGTTGGAGCATTGTGGGAAATTTGTGAAAAAGAGACGGCCACTCAGACGGAGGTGGAGAGGATGCTGCCCTCTCACCAACACCACCACCCCAACCCCAACCCCGACCCAACGCTCCGCAGAGTGAGGTGTGGACGCGGCTGGGGAACCTCTTTGTTTGCTGATGAAATCTTGGAGAAACGTACCCCAAGGTTTCAGTGGCAGATTGAATTATTGGAGGCAGAGCTTTTCCATCGAAGGCACTTAACTGCTCTTGCAATGCTTGAAGTCAAGAAAAACCAAGTCACTTCTTTCTCTCTCTCTTTTTTTTTTTTTTTTTTGGCATTAGCTTGTACGAGTCTCATCTGCATGTTAACGAAAATGCACTTGCGTAAATGCAAAGACTGGCATCGGCTTTGTGTCAGGAACCGAACTGTCCGTAAAAACCAGGTTTACGTTGCTCCACCCGGTGGCCATGTTGGCCGTTGCTTTGCACGGGAAAGAATTTTGGTTTGGACGACTTTACCACAAACCGCCATTACGTTAGAAATGAACGATGGAGGCCGACGCTGCGGCGTTCTAGGCTTTAACTGCCACTTTGACAGGAAGTCAGCCATGATTATAGATTATAGATTTGTATATAAAACCTATATATATATATTGATGTTACGCATGACACACATCAGTGGCCTGGAAGAGTCTGCGATATTTTCCTCAGACCAAACTCACGAATCAGGTTTAAGATGAAACCCCCGACATGCTGCGTGTTTTCAGCTCCGACCCACATCCAATCAGAAAGTTGTCACGTGACACGAAGCAGCTTTAAGAACAATACTGTGATCACATTGGACGTCTTTTTTTATTTTTCCTTCTTTTTTGAGCAAAAATTTGTTACTGAAGATCTAAGTTGTTTAAGATGACTCGGCTAATCGCGAAAAGTGTCATCTTCATCCAGTCACAGCTCAGCCGCTCGCTGATGTCACACTTTAGATTTTTGTTGTGAAATTTTGTTAAATACTTTTTCTTTTCTTAGTAGAAATAAAGAAAAACCTTGTCTGAGCGCCGGCATCAAAGTATGCAGCTTTACACGAAAATATGCAAATGTGGCACAAGATGCAAAGAAAGGAAACACGAGCAGTGATGTCACATGAATGTAACCATGGAAACGTGGAGTAACAGACTCACTGAGAGGTCTAAGTTCAATTAGACATAATGCAAAAACAGCAACACAGAGGCTCCAGACAGGGTCACTCAGGACCAGAGTCCTAGTCTGAGTCCAAGTTCGAGTCTCAGTTTAGATTCTCAGATCTCAGACCGAGTCTCGGTCACGTCTGTTGTCAGTCTCGGTCTTAGTCGGGGTTGTAGTTCCAGTCCAAGACTCACACTTGGTCTGGTACTGAGGATCTGACTCAGACTTAGATTCGGACTCAGACTCCCTCTTGTCGTTGTTGAATGTTAATCAGAATTTTCTATAAACCCATGAGGTTTTATTTTTTTAATCCACCGTCGTTGTCTAGAATCTATATCAATATAAACATGAACACAGTTGCTATGACAACCACAAGTCCATCCGCTCTGCACCAGCTAAAATTTCGTAACGTAGCTAAAAACGCAATGCGATCTTTGTCCAAAAGTCTAATGCATCCATAATAACACACCTGATAATGTGTATCACATGACCCTTAGTGTATATTGGGCCGGTTTCGTGTAAGTGTAAATAGGAAGCAGATTTTTTTTTTTCCCCTTCTGCAGTTGAATCATAAATTCAGAAACGACGTTAATGTTCAAAAAAGTGAAAAGAGCTTTTTATTCACCTCTGATCATAAAGTCGCCACTAGACGTGGGACGATATAAGAAAAATTGAACAAAATAAATGCCATTCACCATATTCTCGTGATAATAGTAATAAAAGTTTACTTTTTTTAAAGTCTGTAGCTGTAAGTGGGTGGAGCCTTCTGTCTGTATTTTGCAATTAGTTTTGTAATCGCTAGCTTTCAGATGTTAACTAATGTTAAACGTTGCAAAAAAAACCATCAAAAACCTTACAAAATGTTGTCATAAAAACTTGATACTAATGGTAACAAAATACAACTTTATTCTGTCAAAGTGAAGATGCCATCGCTAACAGGCATGCCAACATTATCCAGACCCAAGTAATATCAATTCACTGTATTACTGCGACAATTTTGTGATACATTTTTGCAGTTTTATTAGATTGTTATAAATTATAATTGCCTGGAATGACTGGAAAGATGCAGGCTCCCCCTAGTGGCACTACAAAATAAACGGCTAAGACTGTACGATAGTGAGCTTGTCGGCATTTTCAAGTTGCTCACATGGAATATTTATGATTTCCCCCTATTCGCGATGATCCAGAAATTAATCAAGAAATTGTGTTTAGGTTTTATCACGATCTATGACAAAATTGAATATTGTCCGACCCCTAGTTACGACTAGTATAAACCAAGTTGAGAAGCTACAGATAAGAGGAGTTTCCAAAATAAAACCTGCCAAGTCTTCTTTTTAGGTGCTCTGGGGCATTACCATGGCAACATTGTTGATATTTAAAATAATTAGTTATATTAGTTTGTTGTTTTAATTTGTTTATTTGAAAATTAAAACGTGTTACTGAGACTTTATTTCTGCTTCTGATGTTTGAAGCTGATGCATTTTTTTTTTTTTAAATTAAGAATTATAAAGATAATGTGGGAAATATTTTGCGGGGAAAAAAAGAATTTTGCAATTTAGAAGAAATATTTCTCGATTATTAGTACTTTTTTCTCCTTTCTGAAGGAGATATTTCTATGTTAAACACTTTGAAGAGAAAAACGGGAAAGATTTAGATTCAGACATGATGCTAACATTTAGGATACTGAGGCAACTTTTAATTTTATTTATACAAAACATAATGAAAATTAAAGTTTAAGATGAATAAAATAACAAAATATTTATTAGTCAAACTTCACCCCAATATATTAAAGAAACATAGTTTTTCAGATTTTATTTTTTTTATATGGAAACAAACAGATACAGTAAATGTCCCACGGCCATCAGTGATGTCACTTCCTGTAAATCATATGAACGTTACTGAGAAGAAGCTCAGGATTTCAGTTTTTAATGCTGTAAAAAAAAAATTGAAGGTCAATCAAAAGGTCAGAGCGAGTGTTTGAGAAGGTGATGGTCAGAAGGTGCAGTGGCGGCCCCCGCAGGTCAGAACAGGCTACTGCATGTACAGGTTCCCAGAGATCAGTGATGATGATGTGAAGCAGGAAGTGATGTCCAAGGTGGAGAAACGCTCATGTTGTAAGGACCGATGAAGTTGTGTTTGTTTATTGCCGTATATTGTGTCAGCCGTTGTCGTGACAACGTCGCTGAGTCATTTCTGTGCAGCTGTTGGAGGAAAAAAAAAAAAAAAAAAACAACAGACAAAATTGCTTCACTTTGGCTCTGTGACATTGTGTGAGTCAGAAAGTTGCATAATGGACCTTTAATCTTTTCATTTAAAATCAGAGTATGTCTCTTTTTTTTAATTATTTTTTTATTTCATTTTTTTTATTTGAAAACCTGTCATCAAGAAAAAGAAAAGAAGCATATTTAATGAAAAATTTATCTCAGATTCACTTCACATCCTGTCATGTGTGTGTGAGGCATCTTGCCATTGTTATGCAATAAACCTAGTGTGAGTTCCAGACTCTGCCAGTAGGGGGAGCTGTTGACCAGCGAGGTGGTATGAGTGTATGTATGTGTATGTGTGTGTGCGTGCGCGCAGGTTAGGGATCAGTTAAAGGCCATATTTCATATTTTTTTTCATATTTTGTATTGATGTATAATATTAATTGCTCTCACGTTATTAATTTTATTGTTTGTTTGTAGCGCCCTCTGCGGTCTCTTGCTTTTTATTGTTTTTATTTTGAACCTTGTCACAACGTTGAGGGAACGTTGAGTGTTGTACATACAAATCTCACAGGAGACATTTTTAAAGAAACTGTATCTTCACATTATTTTCCAGAAAATAAACAAGTCAAACCTGGGACTGCAGCACTCTGCTTGTTTGTTTTATCTCCAAGAAAGTTTGAGTTTGTGTCGCTTTTCTCTCATGAACCAAATTCCATAGACAAAACCATCAATTTTACATCATGGCCCACAGGAGTTGTTGATCCACTGCTGCCTCCATGAGTCAATTTAAATGTGTTATTTTGTGGATTCTGTGTATGAAATGCTTTGTTCAGATTGACCTCAGTGACACAAACTTACCAAATGAACCAAGTGTAGACCAGCGGCTCATGTGTCCACTCGAGCTAAAAATGCGGATTTTCTTAATGGAGTTTGGCATGGGAAAGTGAGAAAGACTAAACTTCATTTTCTACTACTTGAAAATAGTGTTATTTAGTGAGACAACATATAAAACGAAAGATAATATTCATAAGGGAAAAATCTGAGCTTAAATATTATTATTAATTATTATTATTATCACCAGTCACGGTCCACCACAGCAGTTACACTTATGCCTTTAAACCCCCACAAATGGTAATGAGACTGTTTCTCTGTGACAGCTGCATCTGCGTCAAACTAAACACAATGACTCCGGGAAATGAGGTGCGATGATTTCACAATAAAAGTTTACAGCCCGACATGGACGTTTGCTGTTATAAGCCTTTGTCTGCTTGTCATTCAAAAGTATACGCTGACTTCCAGTATTCCGAATTTCACTTTACTGCGCGTTTGTGCATTCAACTGATGCGACGCGAAAATCCGCATTTAGTGTCAACGCAGCATAACGCAAGAGGTGACGTCACTCACAAATTCTGACTTCTGATGAAAACAGAACACATAATAAAACAAGAAGGGGAAAAATTCACTTTAAAGCAAGTATACACTATACAAACATACTTGTAGATAATATACTGTGTATAATTATGTTCTCCTAACAAACCCTGCTGAATTTCACACACTGGACCTTTAACAGCAGTTGATAGAAACACACACAAATGCACAATTTGTTTTACGAATCATTTCACCAGAAACCGAAAGAATAACGTCACGTGACGTCCGGAGCTTCAACGAGGATTAAAGAAAGGGCGACCTTTCAGATTTCCTCGCGGTGAAGCTTTTATCTTGAAGGTCTCGGGCGGAAGTCGCCGCTGTTGTGACTTGTAACTTGACACCGGGCAGGCTGCGGCTCCCCGAAGCAAACATGGACGTCACATGTGATAGAATGACCCAAACATGATCGTCGCAGTCTTCAGCGGGAAACAGCAGCAGTCACGACAAGGTACGACCCACCTGCTCATACTGTCACCGTCTTTCTGTGTCCCGGTACCGCCTACGGTAACGTCTGTCAGCCCCCCCCCTCTCGGTAAGCTAGCTCACACCGGGGAGCGTTAGCAACAACAGACAGACCGGGAACCACCGGGGCGCCCGTTATCGGACACGTCTCCGCCTGGTTCTTTCGTTTTCTCGCCGATATCTCCGAGCGTCAGCCTCGCGGAGGTGAACACGGCACACGGAGGTGCGCTGACATCCAGCCGCTTCTACACATGCGTACGGGTATTAAAGTAAAGACGGATAATTCAGTTCGTTGCGCTGTGGTGCTGAAAAACACATTACGTTTCGAAACAAACGTGCGTTTAAGTCGTAAAAAAAATAAAAAATAAAATAACGGATGAAACGCGTAGAAACGTAGTAGGCACCCGAAATCGGCACCAGTTACAGTGGACGTCCGATAATGGAACCCGTGCCCCCCGACTCTTGACTTATTGGGGTGGGCAGCGTCCACTGTCTGTCACGCGACCACACTGACGCAGCTCACGCGCGTCGCGTGGACACTGGTCGGAGGGAAGCACGAGACGATGCGTCGAGGCCCCGAATGACGCTTTAAGGGGATGAAATAAACGCGTGTCCGGCAATGGAACCCGCTTCAGCAGGAAGGTGGCCGGAGGTTTAAATCTCCCAACAGCAGCTGCTCGTGTGCCTGTCTGTCTGTCCGTCCACTGTCATACCTGTCTGTCCGTCCACTGTCAGGCCTGTCTGTCCGTCCACTGTCAGATCTGTCTGTCTGTCCGTCTTGCAGCCTGTCAGTCACCTCAAAAATTTGTGGAAGACAGTTTTGGTCGAGATTTTTGTTAAAATTTCTCCCCGAACTTTGGTTCGAGGGAGTGAGCGGTTCACAAATCGACAAAAACTTCAGTTTCCTGGTGAAAAATTTTGAGACACAGAGGCAAACATTCTTTTTTCTTTTTCATACTATTTAACACACTTCTTTTATTAAACAACATTCTGTAAATTATTATACTACAAGAATAAAAAATATAGCAACAATAATTGATCAAATGTATCGTTTACTAAAACATAAAGCCTTTGATAAAACAAAAACAAAAAAGATCAGAGACTAACACGCTGAGTATTGCGAACAAGTTATAAGTTGTGATTTTGCAAATGCTCAGTTTATCGCAGTGTCTTCATAATATCGTATCATGACTTAAATATCGAGATATTTAAGTGAATCCCGCACCTATGGCTAACACGAGGAAAATGAATGCGCGCCTTATAACATTTTTACCTGAAATGATGCAGGAATTTGCATCTCTGCTAAAAATGAAGATGACGAACAAATTGATTCAAACCTGCGATCATTACAGAGTCATTTGACTCGGGAGTTCCCGAATGGGATAATGCCTCCTTATCTTTGGCTAGCTCGCGGCTACTATGTCCAGGTCTATGTAAATCTGTTAAAGTTTTGATTGTATTGGTGTTTTATTCATACGGAAATGGCGTTTTGGCAGCCCAGAGTGTAAAAATGTCAAAACTCCACCCTTGTGTTACTTTGGTGACGTATTGGTTGTCGCTTTTCTTCGTTGTTGTTGTCGTTGTCTTCTTCTGTTTGGAGATTGTGTGGTCTTTTTTCTCTTTTAATCTTCCTGGCTTTCTTCATTCTGTCTCTGTTTGGGTGATTGTATATATTGTCACGTATACTTATTCGGACAAAGCTTTATCTAAAAAAAAAAGTTTGTACTCAGCAGCACGTACAGGCCTGGCATGTGTACTGCAGCATTTAGAGTCCTTTTCGGGCAGATGAAACAATCGGGCGGATGAAACAATGACTAGTTTACGGAAGACGTTGTCAAAATGGCAAAGAAAAAGATTGTTTACGTTTTGTTCCATTCTTGTGTGGATAAGGCCTGTGTGTGATCATCACATAATCCTCAACGCTCTTGTCTTCAGACTCCACGCTGGTTTGTGACACAAAACTCTCTGAGTTCTCTCCTGCAACTGTTTTCAGACTGAAATGTTCTGTGTGTGCTGGTTCCTGCCACGGCGTTTGGATCTGGGACAGTACCATGTGGCTGCAGGCGTCTTTTCTCGTGCAGTCCCACTTCACTCTGCTGTTGCTGCTAAATATAACAGATGCCGCTCTGAGGCCAAAGAGACGAAAAGCCCCGACTCACCTACCGAAAGTGTTTGATTGCAGGTTTTCCTGCAAGTCACGTGACTTCATTCATAAGCTGCCGTCTCGTTTGATTGGTCCATGTGACTTCAGGGTGAATTTTTCCATCTCTTGGGTGTTAAACGTGTAGACACACAGAGCATGACGTCAGACTTGTACCTGTGAAAACGGCATCGGGACGTGCCTCTGCAGAGACGGCATGACGGGAGCTAATGTCTAATCAGAGACTTTCAAAATCCCTGGCAAAGTAATTTAGAGTTTTCTCTTATTACCAGAAATCACATGATGAATATTCAGCAGTGTGTGTGGTTGCTGACAGCACTGAGCACACACAAGAAAAGCAGACATACTCCCAGTGTAAACATGGCTAACAGCGTGGGGCTATAGCCTCTAAACAAAAGACTCCCTTAATGAAATCTGCACCTGTTAGAGTCTATAGAATACTTTTGCTGTTTTATCTCACCGTTAAACATCCTTATTTTTCCAGAAAGTGAAGTTTAACTGCTCACTCTCCCACACCAAAGTCCATAGAAAAAATCTGCCTTTTTAGCTGGTGGGGATATAGAAGCTACTAGTCAACTAATGGCTTGTTTACTTTTTTACCAAAAGTTTATGTCACTTTGGTAATTTCAAATTAAGAATTTTAAACACTGAAGTCACAAAATAACGCACTTCAGCTTACTGATGGAGGCAGCAGTGGACCAAAGACTCCTGTGCACTGTGATATAAAATTGACCTGTTTTCTCTCTGAGCTTTGGTGTAGGGAGGGAGTGTTTTTAAAATGCGACAAAAACTTTACTTTTCTGTTGGAAAAAGGTTTCATTAGGTGAGTGTTTTGTAAGTATAAGTGGGCTGCAGATTTACCCAAGGGGAGGAGGAAAGGCCCTGTGGGTCATAGAAATTAATTTTTCAGATTAAAAGCGCATCACTTGTGGGTGGGTGAAATTATGCATAATTGATGAGGAAAATATTAATCAGTGCTCTCATCGTCCTCTGGTAGAAGTGAAGTGAAATACTAGAATAGTTGTGGGTGGATAATGAATACACACGTGTTTCGGGTGATGTCAAAGCTAATCTGCCTGTCATTAAAACTGTTGTGTAGCATTTACACATCAACAAAAGTCAGTTGCGTTCAAACCACTGTTGAACGAGTTCACGCAATGAGTGTTTCTCAGTATATCAGTGTTTAGATCTCGTGTCGCCTGGAGGCAACAGTGAGCGGGTAAAGTGAGACGACTGCAAACAGGTTGGAGTGTGACTGAATGCACAAAGAAGGTAGAGATCCGTTCCAATTAATTGGGTCACAGTTGGATTAAAAATAGATTTTAGATTCAAAATAATGTATTGACTCACAATTGATTCAGTACACAGAGCGGCTAACTTGTGGGTCTACTCTACTGTTGAGTTCACCTGTCATGAACCTGTCAGAGACTTTGCAAGATTTGGAAAAAGGCAGTGTAAACACAAGTAAATCAAAGAAAGAAAATTAAATTTATTAAAGGTAAACTTATACAAATATCCTGGGAATTAACCTGAAAAAGTTATGTGACAGTATAAAGCCTTTGTTTTCTGCTACGCTTTAAGGACGCTGGTCTTTTTAATTGAAATGGGCTATGACAATTAAACCTAAAGAAACATTAAAAAAATCTTTTTGGAGGTTTTGAATCAATAAAGAAGATTTTTACATAGATTTTTAATTTTTTTTGGCACATCTCTACAAAGAAGCATCCATGAAAAGTTTCAGAAGTGTATTTTACTGCTAAAAAAAACTGCTCTGCTGCTGTAGACACACAAACATTCCCTCAGTCAGGGCTGATAGTCTTGCCTGACGTTGCCTGTTTTCAGATGAAGGACACAGCAAACAAATATTGCTTTTTCCTTTCTGTTGACAAAGATTTAGGGGCAGAAAAATAATGTCAACAACAACACGAACAAAAATGATGCACTGTAGCTTTCAGTTTTGCTTTTGTCCTTGGTCACAGCCATATTTCCACTGTCCACCACCGGCTTCTTCACGCAACATCTCTTAAATCTTGGCAGATATTGGACACAGTGAAATCCAGTGGAAATATCATCCTTTTCTCCACCACTGCCACCCGTCTCTGGGTACGAGGGGGGCCCTGACATGTCCCAGCATGCACTGGTTGAGAGGCTGTGTTCACAGATCAGTGTCTCTGACATGCTCAGAAAGTAAACTGTAACATCGCAAGTTGGATCTTTACTGCAGACTCGCTCGTCTGCATTCCGTCTGCGCTGCATTCGCTGCCCCCCCCCCCCCCCCCCCCCCCCCCCCCCCCCCGCATTCCGTCTGCGCTGCATTCGCTGCCCCCCCCCCCCCGACCCAACACACAAACTCCAGCTTTACACTCTGTTTTCATTTGATTGCGTAACAGCCTCGATGCTGTGTCCACTCTTAAAAAACGGGGTCTCCTCCTCATAGTTCATAACTCTCAGAGGACGTGGACACACCCTCTGAAAATGTCTGTTGAGTCACAACACTGCATTTTCACTGTTTTGTTAGAAGAGAAGCCATTTGTTTATACTGATCAGAGTCAATCTCAGTCCAGTGACCAGTTTGGGGATGATTTTTCAGGCCATCACTGAGACATATGTACACTGTGCTCATTGGTTCCTACTAAAGATTTAAAAAAAATATACTTTTATCAAAAAGTAATGTAAGCCTGTTTAGGTCTAGGATATCCCAAGAATATGCCTGCTGCTTTTTCTCAATGTTTGACAACCATTTCTGGCTGGAACCTGAAGTTTGTGAACCTTTCACTCCCCCACACCAAAGTCCACAGAGAAAATTTGCAATTTTACATTACAGCACACAGGAGTGCGTTGACCCACCCCTGCTTCCATCGGAATGGTTAAATGTGTTATTTTGTGACGTTGCTGTTTGAATTCCTCAATTCAGATTTAACGGTGACATAAACCTATGAAAGAAGGCAGCAGTTGACCAGCCTGTTTCCTGTGTCCCTGCAAGCTAAAAATGCATATTTTATCAATGGACTTTGGTGCAGTAGAGGGAATTGTAATTTCTTGTTAGAATTCTTTTTGTTAGAAAAGTCTTTCCAATAGTGAACTAAACCAGCGTCTTAAGGTATTACATATTAGGTTAGCTGTTGTTTTTTGTTGTCCCCGCTGGCAGCCATATTTTCATTAAGAATGTGTCTACTGGGTTCACACATCAATAAATCTGAAATATATCATTTATTCTCAACATTTAAAAAAGCGTGGAAATAAATTGTTATAAATATGAGAAATTAAAATATGACATTAGTATTGGTATTCCCCTTGTTGTTGACAGTCAACAGTAAATAAGATAATTAATTGATTCTGTCACTGCAAATTTATGTCACCAAAAATTGTTTTCTCTTTGCATAAGTGGACGGGCTGTCACTTTTTATTTGAAATATGATATTGTTATTTGAATATATATTATTTATTATTTTTGAACATGTAAAGTTCATGATCAAACTATAATTATGTGCTTAAAATTCAGGCCCCATCTCATTAGCGCCTATTGCATGCCAGATTTGTTCTGTGCGTATGCAAAGTGTGATGACTAGCAATTGTATTATGACAATAACATAACAAAAAATAACATAAATGGTGCATTTCATGAATGGTTGTCTGTCTCTATGTGATGGACTGGCGACCTGTCCAGGGTGTACCCTGTCTCTCGCCCTATGTCAGCTGGAGTTAGGCACCAGCGCCCCCCGCGACCCCTAGTGGATAAAGCGGCAGCGGATAACGACTAAAATTAAAGGTAACGTTAAAAAATGTGGATTAAATATCCAAAGAATTATCACTACAATAAAATGTACAATAAAAAATGTGTTTTGCTTTAAAGGAAATACTACTAAAGTGAATGGATGGTCATAATAAATTTGTTCAAACTTCATTTTTGAATAAAGTGACAGCCCTAAGAAGTGGTAGAATAAGAGGCTAAAAGGCTCTAAAACTTTAGTTTGTGATGGAAGGTGGAAGAACGACAGACAAAAACAAAAAATGAAACATCAGTGTCCGTATCGGCCTAGAATTTCACAGTCGGTGCATTTTTAAATATAATCTGTAGTTCCCTGATGCCAGTGTTCTTCACTGTTAAGGCCAAACTCTGTCTGTTTGTATTTGTTTATTCCTCTGGTTGTTGTTCACGTCATAAACATGGCATCATCGCGTCCATGTGAGCTAATTCGGGAGAGTGTCTGCGTGTTGAGTGTCCTCTTGGTCGTCCCGGTGCTGTGAACGGTGGACGTTCTAAATTTAGACGGCAGATATTTAAACTTGGTCCTGGAGTCTGCCGTCATCTCGTCTCTGCGAGCCTGAACTGATCGAGTTGTGATCACCGATGGGTGCCTTTTAATTCCCTGGAGCTCTGCAGCAGGGAGATTCACCAACCACCCGCTGGTGTTGTGGGGTTTTTTTTTTGTTTGTTTGTTTGTTTGTCTTTTTCTTTTTAAAGAAGCCTTGAATATCTGGACCTGGTGTAAGCAGTTATGACATAACCTGTGCCAAGGCCCCGCAGGGCGTCCAACCACTGCCTGAGTACAGATTCTCTGCACACTATAATTCTCTGAACACAGAGAGTAACTCTGCTGTGCCTGTAGGGTTGTGTTTTGTTGTGTATAAATAGAAACTGAGACTTTTATTTTGAAACCTCTGGGATTATATTTTAGTCTGGAAGAGCAGAAATAGATGTTCATTTATAAAACTGCAGAGTTTTGTTTTAGTGTGGATGAACCAAAACCGAGACCTTTTTTTTATTTTGGAAAATGTTTTACTGTTGACAAACAGAAATTGAGTGAATCTTAGCGTCCTTGTTTTGTGACACATGACAGCAAGATAAATTAAGATTTAATTAAGAAACGTAGAGGTATTTGCTGGAGAAGGGAGTTGTTGACTCTCATTTCATCACCTGCAGTTTTAAAGAATTCATCATTCAAGAACCAGAGATGTCAGATGTGGCTAATTTATTCTCTCAGGGAGTGTTTCTTATTTTACTGTTAAGTCCATGAGCTGAGCTTGGAATAAAACTTGACTTCCCTGTTTGATATTGGCTAGCACTTTTGCAAAATATGGATTTTAGTCATAAAAATCAATGCCAGCTCAAGTCTACGATATTGTGAGAATATGCTCACTGCTTCATGTCAGCAGCTTTTGTTTTTTAACAGGAAACTGAAGTTTTTGTTGTTTTGTACACACTCAATCTCCCATACCAAAATCCACTGAGAAAATGCCAATTTTAGATAGAGAGAACATAGCGAGGAGCTGCTGGTCTACTGTGGCCTTATTTGATAAATTTACCTAAATCCAAGTAAAGAATATGAAACACAGAAGTCACAAAATAACACACAGGAACTCACTGGTGAAGGCAACAGTGGATTAAAATATCCTGTGTGTTAAAACACACACACACACACAGAGAGAGAGCATGTTTTGTGCGTGAAAATGCTCGTTGCCTGTTTAACAGGGCAAACCAAGATGGTTAAATGCCAGATTTTACGAGTCAAGTCATGTGACTGGAATGGACCAATCTCCTCCAAAGAGTCTTGATAGTGCTCGGTGGCTAAGTCGTGACTCTCCTGGCATCTTAATATTTCACTGAACTGGGATTGCAGTGGTTAATTGATCAGTAATGTACGACTTAATCTATTTTGAATAGAAGTTTTAGTGTGTCTGTGATTTTCAGCTTGTTAAATGTAAATATGCTCTTGATCTTCCCCCCCCCCCCCCCCCCCTTTTTCTCTTTTATGGTGTCATTTTGAGGTTTGTTTGACATTTTTCTCAATATTCCTACATTTTATGGAGCAAACAACAAACTGACTCATCATGAAAATAATTCATCACGGATTCATCAATAATTGAAATCACCATTAATTGCTGCACAACACTGAGTGTATTGTGGGTCATCATCACTGGCGCGTGAGATGCTGTGACCCTCCCCAGATACAAAGAGCCTCTGTTGTCCAGTACCAGTTAGCACACAGCTGTGTGCGCGCGTGTGTGTGAGTGGTTATGTCACCTCCACACCGTTCGTCCTCCTCTGCTGAATTTTACTTTGCACACACTGTGAAACTGCCAATAAAAAAACAACACTGTACCACTTCCTGCGGCAGCTTTTCAAAAAATAGACCTCACGCATGCGACAGCTCGTCAGGTACAACAGCTCATGGGCCATGAGAGACGAGGACGGCGTTTTTAGTGAGACCAAGAATAACAAGAGAAATTTAACTCCTACCATTGCTCAGTGTGGACATTAGTTAAGCTTTAGTTTAAAGGACCGATATCCAAAATTTGGCATCACAGAATCGCTGAAAATATCCCCTCTGACTTTGCCAGTCCACAGGAAAATGAATCAGAAAGAAATTTAAATAAAGTGGCAGAGTTTTTTTTTGCATGTTTTTGCAACGAGGGAAGACACAATTTTCCGGACAGATACATCTCAGCTACCCACCGGAAACCACATATAAAGCTTGCTGAGGCTTTTTATATTGTCCCCGCGTTTGAGGAGGAGTTTTGATAACTACGGCTCCAGTGCGTTAACAAGCCATATTATTAGACACAACTAAAAAATCTTGAACAGAAGGCTGATGAGAATAATTTTGGCTTGTGGACAAAATAGGAAGTATTTTAAGTGCTGCAAAAGCCAACCGTCGTAATTTTTGCCTGATCTGTTTCATACTTCATACGCAGTTTGTATAAATTAATCAGCACCTGTAACAGTCCGTGGCCCCATTTCCTCATTTTTACCCTCCGTCTCCCGTGTCACAAGAAAAGATTTCCTCTTTTTCTTACACAGGTGAGACTGATGCAGGTAAAGAGACAGAAATAAACAAAACAGAATTTGGGATTCTGACACAGAATTGATCTTTGCAGGAACCACAGCTGCCAGCAAACGACAGACCAAGGTCACAGCAGCTGTTGCCAATTATTATTAATAACTGCTGCATGTGAAGAAGCGGAGAACGACTTCCCTTTTTTTAGGGTGTCTCACTTCCACTTTGCTAAAAACCTGACTGGACAGATTGATTAAAAAAAGGTTTTCACTTGTTCAGCTTCAGGCGTCCTTAAAAAAAGACAAAATTAGCTGCTGCTAGCTAAGGGCATATTTATTTTATTAAATACATTTGTGAAATACACAAAATATTAAATATATTGATGAAAAAAAACATGTCAGCCTTCTCGAATACTTACAATTATCAGAATTACTGTATGTTTTAAAAAAGTCACTTAACAGTTCTTTAATTTTAAGCGTAATCATTTTTGTTATAGTAGAATCTGACCTTTTTATAGTCAATTTCATTGTTTCTAACACACGAAAACATCCACCATTTAACATTAAGACGCCAGAGAAAGAACAGTTGATCGCAGACGGACGACAGTAAAGCTTATTTTCAGATTATGCAGCTAACAAAAGGCACCTGTGTGCTGAATCTGAATCTGAATCCTGGATCCAGAAACTAAAGCCAATGTGGAGGTGTATAAAACCTGAATTCTTTTAAATGGCCATGAGGGGGCAACTACTGTAGTTTGAATGTAAGACCACCCCCCCCCCCCCCCCAAAAAAACAAAAAACAAAAACAAAAACAAAAACAACTGGATTTATTAAAATCTTGGAAAGACATAACAGAAAAAAACATTAACATAGTGGAGTTTCTAGTATAAAATATTTCAATAAATGCTAGAAATGACTGGTATTTGATGATATTTTTATTTTATTTTGAACATTTTTGTTTTTCTTAAATGAGCCACTGTTTATCAAAAGTCCCAGACATGGTTTTTGACCATGACACGTGATGCATGAGATGATTTATGAGAAAGTTGATAAATTAATGTATAAAAAAAAAAAAAGATGTTGGTGTTGAGGTCAGCAAGCAGCTGTTGAACGGGGGTGACCTCTGTCAGTGAGGAAATGTGGTACATTTCTCTGGGCTTTCCAGTGTGTGTGTGTGTGTGTGCATGTGCAAGGTTTCCATTGTTGCAGATCTAAAAAGGGAAGTGAGTGAGTGAGTATGGAAATCAGTGGTTTCAGCTAAAACTGTTGTCGACTCCCTTTGTGAACGCTGGCGACAGCTCGTGTTCAGTTTACTCCAACTTCATGTTTCCATGGAAACGTAGCTGCGCTCCACTTTGACAGTGAAATATAATGTCCTCCTGAAAACGTTTGAGCAAAAGACAGGTCCCCTTTGCAATGTGCAAGTTTGCTACACCGCAGCATTTCCTGTCACCTGACCTTGGCTGCATCATCATTAAACCCCGCCTCTGACTTTTCACCACCTCACTTTGACTCCTCTAAACTTTGGTGATGGAGAGCATCAGCTGAACAACATTTAGAGCATCTGTGTGTGAGTAACACTGACATTCACATCCACTTAACAAATCTACACCTGGATATTTTAAGAATGTGTTTGTCAGTTTATCTCACTGAAGTCTGGAAAATGAAGTTTGTAAACTGCTCGCTTTCCCCACACCACACCAAAGTCCATGGAGAAAATCAGTGACATTAGCTCAAGGGGACACTAAAGAAACTGCTGGTCTCCCGCTGCCTCATGTGGTAAGTTTGTGTCAATTAAGTAAATCTGTGAAAAGGATTTCAACCACCAAAGCCACAAAATAGCACGTTTTAACTTACTGATAGAGGCAGCAGTGGATGATGATGTGGTGATGTAAAATTGCTGATTGTCTCTGCAGATTTTAGTGTAGGAAATCCTGCACGATCCATTTTAAATTAAAACCTGACGAAACAAATTGTGCGAGTCTTGGTCTCACTGGCAGAAAGTCAGTCGGGTTGTGGCTTTAAACACATTCAGACTTGAGACGTGGCGAAGGTTCGTCATACATTTGTGTTGTTGAACGAAGAACGATGGCGAGCTGTTGCTGCTGCTGTGTCACAAGGAAGTCATCGATGAACAGGAAACAGGCAGGCAGCCTCCTTCCTGTTTGCTGGCTGACCTTTAACCCACTGATGGTCGTACCTCTTCCTCATTATCCTTTTTTTTTTTTTAACATCCAACTCTCACTTTCACACACACACACGCGACACACGCCACAAAGATACAGGATGAAGTATCTCTGGTTTACAGAGAGGGAAGGAAATCAAATGTTCTGCTTACAGGACAAAATGATAAAGCGGTGTTAGACGATACCATTTTTAAAAGTTATGTGTATAGTTATATTAAAACTTATATATTTACAAGTTATATTTACAATTTATGGTGGCAATCAGATAATTGGGTGGTCAGAAATTAAAAGACTAAAGCTTGAATACACCTTTAAGGTGTGTCAGATCAAAACAATGTGCATGTCTTCCATGCGGATAAAATTAAAAAAAGCAAAAAAAACAAACCAAATCATAATTTAAGTTTTACTTTCACTTTCTCTTCATGTTCAAAGCATTATCTCTTCCCCAATGTTGTTTGTCTTTAGTAGAAGTTGAACTGGTTCATCAGGAGAATTTACGCTCGTATGACATTTATAATCTGTAATCTGATTGGATTACTGGATCTCTCAGGGACAGTACTTGCAGGTATCCTTAGGGGATGGAAACTTCTCTCATTGTGTCTTTGGATGCATCTAGAAAATAGAAAGTTGATCTGACTTCAGGCCTTTAAATAATTCATTCAAAGTCTCTTTGTCTCTCTCTTTCTCTCTCTCTCTAGTGGAGGGCAGACAGTCGGCATGACAGAGGAGAAATGTCCCCAGCTGGTGGACTACTTTGTAGTGGCCGGTCTCGACCCTGCGGGCCCCTGGAGGCCCCTGGATGAAGATGGGAAAGCCTCTTCCTCGTCTTCCTCCTCGTCCTCCTCATCGTCATCGGGCCGGGCGGTGGAACCGGTCACAGACTTGGTGGTCATTGCCAAGGGGCTTGGCGAGGAAGTGCCAGAGGGCTTCACATGCATCGAGAAGACACTGGGCGGACACTCGGCCGAGCTGAGCGCCGGCCTCATCAACAACCCGCACATGTACCTGTGCTACCGCCGAGGACGAGACAAACCGCCCATTCTGGACCTGGGGTGAGAGAATATACCAAGCCGGACTCCACTGATTTAAAAACAGCAATTTTACTTTACAGAACATGTAAAATATACAGTAGGTGCTACTGGTCTTGTACTGCCTCAGTTGTTTTTCTGTGTTCTATTATTATTGTGTGTTATTCTTAATAATAATGGTAGTTCAGGCTCGACTAATATAAATATAGTACATCTGAAGTTTACAATAACATAAGAATATGTTTGTCACTTTATTGCATTGTTAGAGAGCCTTTTCCAAAACTTTCTTGCCCCAAAGCCTATAGAGAAAATCAGTGTTTTTAGCTTGCAGGGACACAGGGGCCACTGGTGTCCTGCTGCCTCCTGTGGTAGGTTTGTGTCATTCAGGTAAATCCTTAGGACAGATTTCAATAACCTAAGTCACTAAATGACACATTTGAACTTGCTGATGAAGGCTGCAGTGGATCAACAAACTTCTGTGTGTTGATTTAAAATCACTGATTTTCTCTGTGGGCTTTGGTATGGGAGAGTAAAACGTTTACGAAGCAAAGCAAACCTCAGTGTCCAATCATAAAAGTCTGACTTAAGGCAAGATAAAGCAGTGAGCATATTAAGAGTAAGAGCTTAAGATCTTAACTAAAGCAGGTGTAGATTTTCTTAGGCGAGCCTGTTAATTGCCTAAAATCTGCTTTTCCTTGTGTTCTTGCTGGCAGCATTATTTTTACTGACTGGTTAAACAACAAGGATTTTTTTTTTAATTTGCTTTTTTTTTTTTTTTTAAATAAATTAAAAAAAAATTGCTTTTAAAATAATCATGAGAAAACCAGGCTCAGGTTTCATTTTGAAATTAACAGAAAGCATCACAGAGGCACTGCTGCTGTCATTCAGAAACCATGTCTGGTGTGTTTACTTCATGTGATGCATATAAATCTTAAGCTTATGTAACAGAGAGGATTATGTAAGGCAGTGGTGGGCAGATGTGTGTTGTGTCATGGTCCGTTGAGAGCTTCCCTCTGACTCTGCTCTGTTGTTATCTTGTTTAATTATCTTGGACTGCACTCGTTTTTGAGCATTAAGAGCTCAATTCTCTTACTGTTTTCCTCAGATTACACCTTTATTGTCATTCATAGTCTGAGGTGCATCTGACAGACACTGGGCAGTTAAAGTCTGATGAGGAGCTGATACTTTAATTCCTGTGTCAGTTTCCTCCAAAAACTGTCGACCACAGCACTCGGCACAAAGGTTAAAGGGATAGTTCAGGTTTGAGATATATTACCTATGCTGCTTAAGTACCACTGTATCTAAAGAATATCTTTGTATTTGTATGTCTAACTGTAAAACAGCCATTTCCATCTGGAAAATGTAGTTTGTAATCCGTTCTATCCCCTACACCGAGGTCCATAGGGAAAATCTTCATTTTTAGCTCACAGTGGACACAAGAGCTGCTGGTCAAGTGTTGTCTCAGTTGGTAAGATTTTGTTACTGAGGTGAATCTGAACAAAGGATTTCAAACACCCAAGTCACAAAATAAGACATTTGAACCTACTGAAGGAGGCAGCAATGGATCAACAACTAGTGTGTGCCGTGATGTAAAATCACAAATTTTCACTATGGAGTTTGGTGTGGGAGAGTAATTGATTCACAAAGTGATGCAAACTTCAGTTTGCAGTGAGAAAAGTCTATCAAATGATGTCATTTGGTGGTGAACATATTCTTAAGATATTGTAGACTAATACAGATACAGATAGATTTTATTGAGCAAGGTTTTCAAGAGTTGTATTTTTTCCTTGTGTTTCCCTTTGTATGTGTATGGACACAGACACTGAACATCATGCAAGATTTAAACACATTCTTAAGATATTGTAGACTTAGGCAAATTTAGATTTTTATCAAATGAGTTTTCTGACACAACTGTCATGCTCAATGTCCTGTTTCCTCTCTCCCACTACCCTTGCATACTCAATCAGGTACAGACCCAAACTCACTTGGGAACAATATATGAACTCCCATTAAGAGCACATTTTGGTGTTTTATGTGTATTTAATTTCCTTAAACGTAAATTTAAATGTCACAGCCAATCACTGCCCACTGGTATGATGACAGGGCAGAGTAGTTGAAATTTTTTTGTGTAATTTAACTTAATTGAAACAAATGAAAGAGGACCAATGATGGAGCTTTGAGGGACTCCAAATGAAGATGATGACGATTCAGTGGCAAGCACAAAAAAGCTGGACTATCTTTTTAACCGGTCTGACTTCCTGTGTTTGTCCCTGTAGAGTTCTGTATGAAGGGAAGGAGCAGCTGAAGCAGGGCTGGTACGTTATTGAGACGACCCCCTACAGCCGCTCAGCCAGTCTGAGCTCCGGCGGTGGCCCGACCACTCACCGGGTGTTCTTAACGTATCGCCGGGCTCTGGACTCGCAGGGCCTCCACACCCTGGGCGTCACCGACATCGCCCTGCTTCTGCCCAGCAAGGGGGAGGTGGCGCCACACACTTTCTGTCGTGTTGACAAGAATCTCAACACTGGCATGGTACAGCCCTGTTTGAAGTGAAAAAATATATTTTAAGTGTTTGCTGTGTCATGGTTGATGTATGGGTTTTTTTGTGTCTAGTGGGGTCCTGCCCTGTACCTGTGCTACAAGAGAGCTGTGGCCAAAGCCAATGCACTGGTCTACGAAGCCAGTGAGTATGAGCCCAAATGCCATCTCATCATGGCCGCCACTGACAAAAACAGCCTTATCCTCATCACTGCAGTCAATTTTAAAAAAAAACAAAAAAAACAAACACATTCATTTTACTTTTCTGAACACATAATCCCCGGAAATCTCCACTGAATGCTTCCAAATTGGTATAAATGTTCACCATTATAATTTAGCAGCTGAATGTCAAAGGTAAATGTTGTATACATAGCATTTCACATACAACTCAAAGATATTTGTTTTCCCTTCAATTCAGAGGTTGACCTGATTAAAATTTGATGGTTAGTGGTCCCTGTGGTTGTGTCCATCTTTCTCATGTTTGTGAGCACAACATCTCAAGAAAGTCCTCACAAAATCCTTTGAAATGTGGCGCAAAATTGTGGACTAATTGAATTAATTGATTTGAATTGAAGTATGGTTGCGTCACAAACTGTGGTTTTAAACCTTGAACTTTAAAGTCAAGCATATGTTACTGTGAGTGTGTCTGCAAACAAACAAACCAAGTAATTCTGACTGACACTCGTTTCAGTTTGAGTTTGAGACTATTTGTATGTAGGAAAACTGCTGCAGAACATTAAATTGTATTTTTTGGCCTAGTGATAAGACGCCACACAGCTGCTTGTTCATAAAACCTTTCTGACAACATTTGGGTTGTGCTGAGACCGGATGCGTCGCCTGCACACTCAAGGGATAAAACAATGCTGTGTGTGTTGCAGGTCTGATCAGCCGCTACCCAGAGGAGGACCTGGAGGCATTTCCTCTGCCAGAGTCGGTTCCAGTCTTCTGTTTGCCGATGGGTGTCACTGTGGAGAGCTGGCCTTTGAACACAAAGTACCAGCTGCCCGTCTTCTCCACCTTCGTCCTCACATCCGCCTGCGGGGACAAGGTAGGCGAGGCAGCAGTAACACATACAGACCCTCACGCTCTCTCATCCTGCTAAAGGATGATAGGTTTGTTAATTGGTTATTTTCATTTGTGATTAATCTTCTGCTCCCTCCTGCAGGTTTACGGTGCCGCTATCCAGTTCTACGAGTCCTTCCAGAGGGAGCTGCTGTCGGAGCGGCAGAGTGTGAGGCTAGGTCTGCTCAGTGTGGTCGACCGGCGGCCCATCACGAGCCGCAGCCTGCAGGTGAAGAAGAGCATCTGTGTGTTGTCACACTGGCCCTTCTTCAACGTCTTCCAGAAGTTTCTCACTTTCATCTACAGATACTCCATCTCTGGGCCTCACGTACTGCCGTTAGAAAAGTCAGTGCATGAGGATTTTCGTTTTGTTTTGTTGAAATGTTGCTTCGTTTGAGTGACGTTATGTGACGTGTTGCTTCATTCTCTTTTGCTGCAGACATATATCCAGCTTCATGCACAACGTCCCATTTCCTTCTCCCCAGCGCCCGCGCATCCTTGTTCAGGTACAACCCAAACTCAGACCCTTTTAGGTCACAGAAAAATAATAAATTAACAATCATTAAGAATCATATTGGTTTTAAAATGAATTATCAGATATGTTTGAAGATATCTGATAATTATCCTCTGATTCCTTGACTTCTATGTTTTAGCTTTCTTATATTTTTTTAAGTATTTTTTTTTATTTTACTCAAATAATAAAATAATCTGCTGTGATATTATATTAATTTCACTACAGAAGAAATTAAATTACCCCTCAAGTTGGGCACAGAGAAAATGTAAAGTATATGTATATATCAGTTATTGGCCTATGCAATCCCAATATATCAGCATATCGGAAATTGGCAAAAGTTCCAGTATCTTGCATTCTTGTAAAGAACGCATGTTGGTGTTTTATATATGTGTTTTGCTAAAACTTAAGATGTTTCTTACAATCTGTCTCTCTATTTAAACCCATACATAGTGGTGATTGCTCAACCAAAGAATGCTATTTCAATTTGGTTTGTATAAAGTTAAAGGTCAGTCAGACATAGCCAGTCACTACATAATCACATGATGACACGGGCAAAGTATTCAGTTTCATTATTTTGTACGATGAGGTTTCCATAAAATATCATCGTACAAAATAGAATGGAAGAGGACCAAGGATGGAGCCTTGAGGGACTCCACATTAAATTAATGGACATAAGGAGCTTCAGCAGCAATGCAGCCAAACACAGACAATATAGAGTGTTCTAATAATAATTGAATAATAATTGAAGGTTAGACAAAAAGAAGCAAAAGAAAGAGGAAAAATAAGTAAACAAGGAAATGGCAAATGCCCTCAAATGCCAAAAACAAACAATTAGTCAATATATGTGATGGTATGAAACAAAACATTCATGTATTTATTTTGACGAATTTTTTCAGGATCTAGGTGTCGATGTGACTCAAGACTGAACTGGGTAACAACCATCAATCAGAATCAACCCATTTATTGATCATAATCAATCAGTAGTGTGCAAATATTTCACATTATTCTGATCTGTTCTCCCAATTCACTCATGATAATCTGATGTCTGAATTACAGGTGGATGACATCTGTTTGGTGCAGGGAACACATTTTGTTCTGGGTTTTTTTTATTATTATTATTATTTTAATTTGAACTTTCCAAATTTCCTGCTTGATCCAAAACAATTCCTTGTAATTAACAGAGAATAAGAACAGTTTGGTTCATCTATGATCTAATTTATATTCAGAGTCATATATGAATCATAATATGAATTATCAATTCAGGCATAAATAAATAAATATATTTTTTTCTTTCTAAAGAAGCCCAGCACATGATTTGGTGTGATGAGATATATCAATCCTAAACTAAAGTGAAAAAATGTTAAATCTGATACATACTTGTCTTTCAGCTCTCTCCTTATGACAACCTGCTGCTTTGTCAGCCAGTCTCCTCTCCACTGCCACTCAGGTCAGTTTCCTGCAGCAGAACCAACAACAGTGAATCTTCATATTACTCCTCATCGTCAGTCATTTTTTAGAAGCGTCATCAGATAACCAACAAGCAAACAAAAAGTTTCAAAGGGATAGTTCAGGTTTCTTGAAGAGTGTGTGTATTTAGCTCTTATTGGGAGCCAACCTGAGACACTGAGCCTTACTTTCTCTAAAAACAACTGCCAGTAGGGACAGAAAAAAAATTGTTTAGCTCAAGGGGAGACAGAAGCTGCTGCCTAGTTTGGTAAGGTTGTGTCACTTTGTACAAAAGTAATCAAATGCTCAAATTATAAAATAACACATTAAAAATGTGTTTTCTCTATGGACTTTGGTGCAATGAGTGAATGAGTGGTTTACAACGCAAATTTAAGTTTCTATGAATATTTTATGTTCAACTGTGTGTGTGTGTGTGTGTGTGTGAGACAGTGGTGCGAGCTACCTGAAGCTGCTACAAAACCTCGGTCCAGAAAATGCCTGCACGCTGCTGCTCGCTGTCCTCACCGAGCACAAACTGCTGCTGCACTCGCTGCGGCCCGACGTCCTCACCTCTGTCAGCGAGGCGCTCGTCTCTGTAAGACCCTACACACACACAAACAAACATAAAACCCACATCAGGTGTTTCTGACAATTGTGGGGACAGTGAAGAAGTTGCTCTTTAATATCTTGTGTGTTATTATCTCCTCTTTTGTCTCCAGATGAGTTTCCCGCTGCGATGGCTCTGTCCCTACATCCCTCTGTGTCCACTGCAGATGGCCGACGTGTTACTGGCACCGATGCCTTTCATTGTGGGCGTCCACTCCAGCTACTTTGACCTGTACGACCCCCCTGCAGACGTGGTGTGTGTCGACCTGGACACCAATACCATCTTCCAGTGAGTCCATCACTGAATAGCAATTTTTTGTACAGGTTCAATAAAGTGTTGTATGAGTAACAGACACATAGCAGGGCTGAATGAGCTGTGTGTGCCCTCTGCTGGGGATCTGTGTCCAGACACCAGAGTACAAGAATAAGTAGATTTTAGCTCCTACCTAATTTATTTATGTGAAAATACAGGTTAAAAACCGCCTGGAGTGATGAAAACCATAAATTACTGTAAATGAAACAATGAAACTGCCCTCACCTTTCCTTCTCTTCCTCGCCTCAGGTCAGATGAGAAGAAGCCGTTGTCATGGCGATCGTTACCCAGGAGGCACGGCAAGACCTTGTTCAACACTCTCACCAGCCTCCATAAGACCCTGGAGAAGAGTGAGTGATGTCTCGCAGCTGTCAGTCACATGTCATGTCATGATTGATGTGCCTGTGTCGTCTTTGCATTTCCCTACTTTTCACATGAGCAGTAAAAATATTAGATAGATATTTGATCTTCAGTCATATATTTATCAGTAAATCCTGTGGCTTTATCTGTCTTGTAAGGTTTTGATTTTAGACAGTTTTCTGAGATTAATGGGAAGCTTCAACACTGCTATTTTTGCAGTTTGCACACCTGGCCAGGAGGAGGCGACACTGGAGTTCCTGCTCACCGACTACGATCAGATCTACAGGCGTCAGAAGCAGCTGGAGCTGGAGATCCAGGAGGGGTTTCTGCGCTTCATGAGCTGCCTGCTGCGAGGATACCGCTCCTTCCTGCTGCCCATCACTCAGGCGCCGTCGGACACGACAACCGACTGCAGTTCCCTCTTCAACCTGCAGGGTGAGCTCTCACAGACTTAACATGGTTTAATTACTAGGTGCTAAAACCTTCAATGCACTCTCTCTTATGTTCTATTGCTTTATCCTCCACATGAGGGTCACGGGGGGCATTGGTTCCAATTCCAGCTGACATAGGGCAAAAAGTGGGGTACACCCAGGACAGGTCTCCAGTCCATCACAGAGCCACACATAGAGACAAACAACCATCCATGGTCAATTTAGGTTGTCCAATGCCTAATCCACACATCTGCATGTTTTTGGACTGTGGGAGGAAACCAAAGAAAACCCACACACTAACGGGACTGTTCCGATGAGGTTGTGAACCCAGGTCTTCTTGCTGCAACGGCATAAGTGCTAGTGTGAGAGCAAGAACATCTTCAAATTAACTCAACCAAGTCCAGTTACTTGCAGCTAATTTCTGAAGATAAAATTTGTCAGTAGAGAACTGACTCCTCCTCCTCCTTCAGGCTTCCTGAAATCTCGTGATCGGACGCAGCAGAAGTTCTACAGCCAGCTGACGAGAACCCAGATGTTCACTCAGTTCATCGAGGAGTGCTCCTTCGTCAGCGACCGTCACGCCTGCCTCGAGTTCTTTGACGAGTGCGTCCAAAAGGTCAGAGGTTAAACTGTGACACAGGGCTTGAAGGATGTGTTGACTTTTCACGACTTTAAAACTTGACGCTGTCTGTTTCTAGGTGGACGTGGAGAAGCCGGAGGAGGTGAGGTTGATCGATCTGGACGAGACTCACAGTGGAGAACACACTGTCTTCATCATGCCACCTGAAGAACCGCAGGAAGCTGACGGGTCAGAGTGTCCTGCCCTCTACAGGTACATCTTGGCTCTAAAAAAAAAAAAATGATTAAAAAAGCTTGAAAGTGTCAGTTTCCCACACAGATTTGACGGGATGTTGATTTGTCCTCATGTGTACAGTTATGAGACCTTCCCCACTCTGAAGCCAGAGCTCTTTGACCAGCCTCAGGACCAGCTTCGTGCCCCGGCGAAAGGCAGCGCCCCCAGTAGCCCCGCCCCTCGACGCACCAAACAGGTACAAGAAGATATGAAACACGGAATTTGGACCAACAGAAATATGAGTGTAGGGGTTTCACGCTGTGACCCAGTTTTCCCTAAAAGAAGAGAGGAGGAGGAGGCGGCGGCGGTGGAGGCTTGTGAACAGTCATGTCATTTTTATGACTCATCATCAATATTTCACACACGCCGTTAAATATTTACATGCTACAGACTTTTACTGTGGGTGTTTTCAGGGTTAAAACGTCAACAAAACAAATTATTCCCAGAAATTAAATGAAAATATTATCAATAAAGCATTAATGTTATTTTTCATTTACAGATATATTGTGTAAAATTGATTCAACATCTATCACGTTGCAGCTGAAATATCCCTCATCTCACTCCTCTCTTCCAAGTGTGTTGTAGAACCTATGTAGCCTTTAATTAGGATGAAAACTCAAAGGTTGTTTAGTTTATCTATTGTAGACGACTGTAGAAACATGGAGGTCCTAAATGGCCACCTCTGTAGAGCTGACCCGCTTCTGATAAAAATGTAAAAGGCTCATTTTGGGGTAATGAAAAACAAAAATTCATACAATCAATCTCTGCCAATTGAACATGAATTTACCTACATTTTACACATGCCATACTGTATAAATATATAAATTGAAGCATTTCTGTATCAAGACTAATGTTATGCATTTTGTTGAGGATTGTACTTGCATTAGCCAAAACATTTCCAATCCACTTTACATCCATAGAAATATGTACTTCTCTTAAAAGTAAAGAATTGCACGCGTATTAATGAGGTTATTCACTTTCTCGTCTCTGCTAAAACTTTGTGGTCAAATTCCCATGATCCCATGCTGCTTCCTGATGTCTTGAAACTTAATCATTTGCTACCATTTTAAATCAAGATACTAATAGCAGCGGAACTTACGGACTGTGGGTTTAACCTGTGTGAGAGTATTTGTCAACATTAGGCTACATGGGGGAGTAGTGGCTAGCACTGTTGCCTCACAGCACGAATCCCGCCTTTTGCTTTATCTCAGCTGGAATTGCCTCCAGCTCATTGTGACCCTCATGCGGAGGATAAAGTGGTAGACAATACATAAAAATAATACATCAGCTTAAGTCTATCTTAAGATTTTTTTGCTGCTTTATCTTGCAGTTAGACATCCTTCTCAAACTGGAAACCGAAAGGATATTTATCATACTCTGCTATCTTTGACCATGGTTTCTCTGTTTCTACCCACCAGGAGATTAAATTGGCGCAGAAGCGAGCTCAGAAGTACGCATCCGTCCCGGACATGTGGTCGAAGTGTCTGTTGGGTCACTGTTATGGCCTCTGGTTCATCTATCTGCCCACATTTGTTCGGGCGGAGAGCGCCAAGGTCCGCGCCCTGCACACGGCCTATGACGTCCTCAAACACATGGAGAACCGTAAGGTGGTGCTGCCAGATGAGGTGAGTCTCTGACGGGGTTAAAGGTCACTGCAAAAGGGGAGATATGACGTCACGTTGAGTGGACAATCGCGTGTGTTTCAGGTGTGTTACCGGATTCTGATGCAGCTCTGTGGTCAGTACGGGCAGCCGGTCCTCGCTGTTCGAGTCCTGCTGGAGATGAAGAAGGCGGGAATAACGCCCAACACCATCACCTACGGCTACTACAACAAGGTCACACACATACACGCACTAACACACTCGCACTGAGGAATGTGATTGATGGTTTCATCTGACGTCCTCTGTCCTCAGGCGGTGCTGGAGAGCAAGTGGCCCTCGACCAATCAGGGCGGGCGTCTCCGCTGGGCCAAGCTGAGGAACGTCCTGCTCGCCGTGGCCCAGTTCAGACAACCAATCAAACGGAAGAAGAGCGGCTCAGTGGGGTCTCGAGGAGGTCAGATATATTTATAGTGACATTTGGCAGTAGTTTTTTTGTTGTTGTTTTTGTCCATTTCTCCTCTTGCCTTGAAGATTATTTTGTTGTCATGGTAACTGTTTAATAACTGAGCAGCCAAAGAAACATACAAATATTTAGTGTTTTTTTTAATGTAAGGAGAAACTTTATTGTGATTAACATTTGGATAATTGATATCGTACATTTATTTTTAATTGCAGAAGCAATGATGGATCCTGACCAGAGGCTCCACCCCCAATCGACTCTGATTCGTCAGTCCAGTTGGAGTGGTCTGTCCGAAAGCTCCAGTCACGAGTCTCTCACTGGTCCACTGGTGAAGAGCAACAGTATGAACAGCATGAAAACATCTTCCGACAGTAAGAAATAATCTTTTTTCATTTTTAAATTTTTTTATTTTTTTTTTTATTTGTTGAATGAATTATTAATAATGTGTTCACTGCTTTATCACAGTTAGACAGATGTTTATTATGGGAAACTAAAGTGTGTAAACTTTCTCTGTCACTTGCACCAAAGTCCATACAGAAAATAATAATTTTAACTTGCATGTTCATGGTAGCTGTTGGTCTACTGCTGCCTTGTTTGTTAAATTTGTTTTACTAAGATTAACTGAACAAATGATTTTAAACACTGAGATCATAAAATAACACATTTGAACTCACTGATGGAGGCAGCAGTGAGTCAATAACTCCTGTTTAACATTATGTGAAATAGCTGATTTTCTCTATGAAGTTTGGTGCGGGGAGAGCGTGGTTTGTGAAGTGACAGAAACTTCAGTCCCTGAAACTTCGGTTCAGAAAACAGCCTGTTGA
Organism: Brachirus orientalis; assembly: GCA_016785285.1. NCBI lineage: Eukaryota > Metazoa > Chordata > Actinopteri > Pleuronectiformes > Soleidae > Brachirus > Brachirus orientalis. The sequence continues at coordinate 61,185 of JAFBJR010000102.1, read as the reverse complement.
ACAAAATAACTAATTATTGACAGGTGAGTCTTTCCTTGTATAACTACTGGCAGCCATGTTTTGAGTGAGTGTGTCCATATTTCAGCCTGATTACCAGGGAAAGTTGGTGCATTACTGTATAAATGTCATTACCTCACAACCACACTTGGAAAAAATGTAAACTATCCATTTAAGATGGTTCACCATGGGTAACAGTGCACCTGCACAAGTGTGTGTGTCAGGGTTAGAGTCAGAAAAAGAATTAAGCCATTTGTCCTCTCTGTTCTTCAGAAGTTAAACTCTTTAAGAAGACGACGCTACGCAATGCTGGGACAGAGAGCTGTGGGGAAGCCGTCTCCCGTAAACCACCCTTGGGTCTTAGAGAACCATCTGCTGTGCCTCCAGCAGCCCCTGTTGCTGGTGTCCTGGTGAAGCGGAGTCAGGTTTGCCTCTCCAACTTTTACAAAGAGTGTGCGGAGTTGGCAGGCTCGGAGCCTGACTGCAGCTGTCAGCCTGTGGAGCGAGATGGAAGGTAAGAGAGCCTATGCTAGCCTAAGTCTGTGATGTCCTCAGAATATATTCATTCCTTTATGCACCTTAAGACAGCATTTTCTCACTGGAAAATGAATTGTGTGTTGCTTTGTAAACCACTCGCTCTCCCACACCAACAACACACAGGAGTTGTTGATCCACTGCTGCCTGCGTCAGTAATTTTAAATGTGACATTCTGTGGCTTCTGTGGTTGAAATCCTTTGTTTCCAGTCTGATCAGGTTAACTAACAAAGATAAAAATGAACCTTACAATGCTGATTTTCTTCCAAGTCTTGAGTCCAGTCAGGAAAAACAAAACCATGCAAATAGTAAATAAAATATAAAGCCATCAAGAGAGCGCACTGTGCTGTTACAGTGTTTTTCAGTAGTTAATTCCTGATATTCTCATTTTCCCTCTGTTGTCCAACAAAATTTACTTTAGCTGCTAATGTTTGTATTTAATCCAGTGACATTCAGATAAACATCACTGTATCACTGTGACACTGAAACAAACAAAAACATTAAGTTTCTCTATGGAGTTCTGCAGCCTCTGGCTTCTACATGGATTTCTTTTAAGATTTATTGGGGAGTGTCAGTACCCGTTCCGTACTGGAAACCCAACTTGTTCAATTAATGCGCAAAATGTGGCTACTTCCTGTCAAAATAGAATAAATTGTGTTTCCTGTAAAATAAGTTGGTGACTTGGAGGAATGTCAGGTTCACTGTCAGATATTTTGTTTTAGTTAAATTTTAGTTATAACTCAGTTTCAATCAACTCTTTCTTGCCAGCTGGGGAGGATTTTATCTGCAATAGAACACTTTCGGTCCAGCAAAATCAGTCAATCTGCATTTCTGATCAGGAATAATGACATTAAAATAATGATAATGGCCACAATAATGGCCACAATAATGATGTGGCCATTTGACCTTCAGACCTGTGGGCGTGCGTGACACGGCAGGAAGAAACAAGGCTGTAGATGAGAACTACAACAACGTGTCCTCCCCGAGCAGAGGTTTGGCCGGGAAACTGCAGCAGCTCCTCACTCCGACCAGACACCGAGTGTCAGTACGACGAGCCGCCAGTGTGGACGACCGGCGGCCAGGAGGAGGAGGAGGGATCGGACGAAGGGTGTCTGAGCAGAGACAGTCGAGGAAAGCTCAGGTGGCTGAAACTCTGCTGAAGGCCAAAGATCGGTTGGTCAACGCTACGTCAGAGGTTTGTGTCCGCATTGGCTTCATCGTGAAGGATCATTTTTAGGAAAAAAAAGTCCATATTTTGTTTTTATATGTAATAATCATGGTACGTTTTGTCTCCTCTCAGAGTTCATTGTCTGTAGGAAGTGACCTTGACTTGGCGGACACGCCCACGGCAGCGTTTCCTCTGCGTAGGTCCTGGGATGCTAATCAGGACGTGGCAGGACTCGAGGTAAATGGATCATTTCTAGAAAACGGTGTGTCCAAGTGTTGATGTCCAGATGTTCTCTCCCTGACTCCTCCCTCCTTGTGTGTCCAGCTGTTCTCTCCCTGACTCCTCCCTCCTTGTGTGTCCAGCTGTTCTCTCCCTGACTCCTCCCTCCTTGTGTGTCCAGATGTTCTCTCCCTGACTCCTCCCTCCTTGTGTGTCCAGATGTTCTCTCTCTGACTCCTCCCTCCTTGTGTGTCCAGCTGTTGATGTCCACCTCTTCTCTCTTTGACTCCTCCCTCCTTGTGTGTCCAGCTGTTGATGTCCAGCTCTTCTCTCTCTCTGACTCCTCCCTCCTTGTGTGTCCAGCTGTTGATGTCCAGCTCTTCTCTCTGTCTCTGACTCCTCCCTCCTTGTGTGTCCAGCTGTTGATGTCCAGCTCTTCTCTCTCTCTCTGACTCCTCCCTCCTTGTGTGTCCAGGTGTTGATGTCCAGCTGCTCTCTGTGCCGTAGCTGTAACTCGTTGGTTTATGATGAGGAGATCATGGCCGGCTGGACGTCAGACGACTCTAACCTGAACTCGTCGTGTCCATTCTGCGGCGCGTCCTTTGTCCCCTTTCTGAACGCTGAGGTCTGTGACCTTGGTCCTGTCAGCAGGTACAGACGTTGGACACGAGCCTTCTCTGACCGCCACCTGCCACATCCTTAGATCTGTGTCAGTAAAAACATGTCCTCTTTGTCTGCAGTGCAGAGCGTAATAACTGGAATGTGGAGGACGAGGTGGAGAGCGCGGTGAGGCCACCCAGTGTTCATGAGGTGTCTCTGCGACAGTGTAACGGTGTGAGCGAAGACTCCAGCTCTGAGACCAGCAGCTACTCAGAGAACAGCAGAACCACCACGGTGACGTCCTTTTTTTCAGTGCCCTCCCACTTTTCACATTTAAGTTATAGTTCAGGATTTTGTAGTGTGGTTGTTTTTCTTTAAACAAGCCTGGACACTCATCAGCGCTGAAAACATGGCTGTCATCTAATATCATCTAAAACTATTTAAGTCAATGATGTTTTAAGAAGCTCTTGCTGTTATACAGTCTTTTCTGGCAGGCGATGGCATTTTATAAACTGTTCTCTCTCTCCCCACACCAAAGCCCATTAAGAAAATCACCGTTTTTAGCTCATGTTGACGCAGGAGCTGCTGCTCTACTCGTGCCTTGTTTGGTGAATTTGTGCAACTCAGAAAGACTCAACCTCAAACGTTAAAGTCACACAATAACACATTTAAACACAGATGATGAGATGAAAGTGGCAGTAGAGCCACAACTCCTGTGGATGTAGAGATGTGTAATCTTTCACTTTCTTTATTAAATTTGGTGGAGGAGAGTGAGAAGTGTACAAAGTTAAGTTTCCAGTTGAAAAAAGGTGTCTAACTTTTCTTAAGTAACCCCACTGGTTTTTAGTGAGATTTAGGTTTTGTGTCTATTTTTTGTTCTTCCTGTTACATTTGTAATGTAACTCAATGTTTGCATTTTCTTGTTTTAATGTCTTAACACTTAACCTCCTGCTCCTCCCACTTCACCCGACTGTCTCTTCCTCCCCTCCTCCTCCTCCTCCCTCAGGCCTCATCAGTGGGTGGAGCTCCTCAGGTGACGGTTGCATACCTGAGCCCCCTCGTGGTGAGGAAAGAGCTGGAGAGTCTCCTGGAGAATGAGGGTGAGGCGGTGCTGGCTCAGCCTCAGTTCCTCGACAGCCACTCCATCATCTTCTGGAACCTGGTTTGGTACTTCCAACGCCTCGGCCTCCCCAGTAACCTGCTGCAACTGGTCAGAGCCTCGCCGCTGGTCAGCCACTTCACCCAGGTGACACAAAACACTGTTCACAACGACGCAGAAATGTTTAGGGGCGTAAAAAACATTGAAAATATACATTTAAAAATCATTAGTAATTCACACGAGTGACTATCGTGATTTATTTTGAAGTACCACAAGGGGGAGCTGCATCTCTCCAGTCATTCCAGGACGGATCTTATTTAATATTCTTGATTTCTTTTTTTTTTTTTTTTCATTTGAAAATGTTCACTAACGATCTGTTTTCTTAGTAACATGTTTTTGTATTTTTACAATATTTTTATGACGTTATGAATTGTACGATTTTTGGCATCCTTAGCGGTCAACAGTGTTTAGTTGAGAACATGTGATGTTTTCTAACATCAGAAATATGATTCGGAACATTACATTTGGTCACATTTTTGTATCTGTAGTAACGTTGGTAATGTTAGTAAATTTTGTCATGTTTTTGAAATGTTATATCCTGCAACATTTCTAGTAATGTTTGGAATTGTTTTTTATTTTAGTAACATGTTTTTGTAATATTACATTTTGTTGGCAACATGAGCCATTGTTTTGTGTTTTTAGTGACATGTTTTTGTTTTGTTTTTACTTTTGGCAGTCTGAGAGCTCAGCAGTGAGGGTGAGGTTGCTGTGGGACACCCTGTCCCCCGACACAGACCAGTGGCCTCCTCTCTACATCCTCTGGAGGATCCATAGTAAGAAAAGACACAGCAATTTATGTCTTAATTTGTTCCCTTTCAGTTAAAGTGTGGCTATTAATAATGAGTTTTCAACACTAATTAAAATGCTTATTATTTTTCTTAATTAATTTGTTTGTCTTTTGGTGCAAAAAATGTTAGATAATGGTTTGAAAAATGACTGTTTGTCAAAAGGAGGAGGTCCACAAACCAAGCAGAGAAATTAAGTTTATTGACTAAAACTAGAACGTATTCACATTTGAAAGGATAGTTCAGTTTATGTAAGATGTGGTTGTGTGAGGGACTGTCAGACAGTGCTGACTGAGGTATGTGCACCCCCTGCTGGCCACCTGCACAAGAAGCAAGCATAGGATATGTAGCCCACCTTCACTGAAAACAGAATAATAACAGATTTCAGCCACTTAACAAAAGCCTTACCTCATGAAATCTATATCACTTTAAGTCTAAAACACCCAGAAGAAAATGTTTGCCACTTTATCTCACTGATTTTTGACTTTGACTTTTTTGTTTTTTTAAACTGTTCACTCCTGAACCAAAGTCCATAGAAGGGTTTTAAACACAGAAGTCATAAAAGAACATATTTGAAGTTAATGATGGAGGCAGCAGTGGATGAACTACTCCTGAGTGTGTGATGTAAAATCACTGATTTTCTCTATGGACTTTGGTGCAGGGAGAGTGACCAGTTTGCCAAACAATAAAAAAACGTTAGATTCCCATTGTTTAAGCCTGTCTAATTGTAAGATAAAGCTGTAAACATATTCTTTAACGATATTACAGACTCAAGCAGGTATAGACTTTTAAGATAAAGTTGTAAACATGTTCTTTAAAGATATTAAAGACTCAAGCAGGTATAGACTTTTAAGATAAAGTTGTAAACATATTCTTTAAAGATATTAAAGACTCAAGCAGGTATAGACTTTTAAGATAAAGCTGTAAACATGTTCTTTAAAGATATTAAAGACTCAAGCAGGTATAGACTTTTAAGATAAAGTTGTAAACATGTTCTTTAAAGATATTAAAGACTCAAGCAGGTATAGACTTTTAAGATAAAGTTGTAAACATATTCTTTAAAGATATTAAAGAGTCAAGCAGGTATAGACTTTTAAGATAAAGTTGTAAACATGTTCTTTAAAGATATTAAAGAGTCAAGCAGGTATAGACTTTTAAGATAAAGTTGTAAACATATTCTTTAAAGATATTAAAGACTCAAGCAGGTATAGACTTTTAAGATAAAGCTGTAAACATGTTCTTTAAAGATATTAAAGACTCAAGCAGGTATAGACTTTTAAGATAAAGTTGTAAACATATTCTTTAAAGATATTAAAGAGTCAAGCAGGTATAGACTTTTAAGTGGCTTATCCACTTTTCCTCGCGTCTCAGATGGCAGCCATGTCTTTGGTCTAGGCAATGATCCTAACAACTTTGACTTTAATGTTTAGCGCCACCAGCAGGTCAGAATTTCTTTGTCTGAAATATCAGGTGAAGAATCAAAGCAAATTGACTGAAACTTCAGGATCAGCAGCTTAGATAATATAAGTTTCATTTCTCACGCCGATGATTGCTTTGTCCACCAGGTGGCGTCCCAATGAGAATCTACAGCTGGCGGAGACACAACCACCCGTTCACATTGTCCTTCCTGGAGGAGGTGCTGCGCTGGGTCGGTATGAACGAGGTGCACAAAGCCGTCACGCTCTTCCTGGACACGCTGGACAAACAGCCTGGGTCGCCTCGAATTCAGAGGTGATCTTTACACAGCGAACGTTAATATAGATTATTGATTATCAATAGAACGCAACACCAGAAGACACAGTAAAGATGACACTCAAAGGTCAATGATTTACTCAAGATCCTAGAAATAGAAAAAGACATGACCGAGTGAAATGTAAATAATGATTTAAGACATTCAGTGTGACGACAGCTTGTTTTTGTTGTTGTTTTGTGTTTTTCAGGAGTTTGTACAGAGAGTTCCTCTTCCTCACTCTGGCTGCGATGGGAAAAGATCACGTCGGTAAAAGTCAAACACGATCGTGTGGATTTTTGTTAGAAAATGAAAATGGAACATGGTGTAGAATGCGTTTAGTCAAGTTTATCCATGAAGATTGTCCAGTACTGATCCATGGATTGTCATGATGTCATCTGGAATGTGGACATATTATTTGTAGCATAGTCGAGTGAGATGCTGACAAAAACATGTCTGCACGGTTTGTGGCCCCGTTAGCCTGCCGAGCCAAGAACCAGCAAGGACACAAGGAAAAAGTGATTTTAACTAAAGGCTCACTTAATAAAATCTGTTCTTGCACTAGTCTACTTTATCTTTGCTGTTTTTGCGCAGCCTCTTCCTGAAAGTGAATTGAATTTTGTGTTTCTTTGTAAACATCTCACTCTCCAGCGCCAAACTCCATAAAGAAAATCTGTGATTTTACAACACAGCACACATGAGTTGTTGACCCACTGCTGCTTCCATCAGTAAGTCCAAATGACTTATTTTATGAGTTCGGTGTTTGAAATCTTCCACAACTACCCACATGAGGCATCAGTGAACCAGCAGCTCTTGTGCCCCCCATGAGCTAAAAATGTAGATTTTCTCTATGGACTTTGAAAATGATGTTCAGCACAAAAATAAAGTGGCAAACATATTCTTCAGATATCATAGACCTAAGCAGGTTGTGATTATATTTGGTGAGCCACACTAGGAACGTCCATGTCGACTGTGTGTCAGGAACCTGAACTACCACTTTAACGAGGAGCATAATTGTTAACACTCGGCTGATACAGAACATCGGGATTGTAACTTCTCTCTCTCTCTCTATTTGCTCTGCAGCTGCATTCGATAAGAAGTACAAGGCGGCGTACTCGCGGCTCACCAGCACTCTCGGTCGCGACGAGCTGCGAAAGAAGCGAGCTCAGCCTCCGAGCCCCAAAGCCGTCGACTGCAGACGCAGCTTCCATCCGCCTCTCGAGTGCTGATCGACCGGACGACCTTACCACGCCGACCCTCTGAGGGCACTGAACCTGGGATCTCCCCCCCCCCTGCCCTCGCCTGCTCGTGTTCTCCACCTCTCTGCTGCCCCCCGGTGGATGTCGGAGGACTGCGGTCCCTCCTCTCCTCTCCTCTGCTGCTGCTCTTTGATTAAAACCCTGACGATTGAAGCAGCGCAAGGAGCGTCGGTGACGTGCATCGTCTGAAGGAAAGAGCGGGTGTTTGCAGATGTTCGTGCATGTCCGATCCGATCAGTTGTGTTGGTGTAAACGTTTTTTCCTTCTATCTTAAAAAAAAGAATGACCTGAAAGTCTCTGCGGGAGTTGTTGTCAGTGTCCGTTGGCTGAGAATCCTCCGAGGAACAAGTTTTAATGGCGCTCGACTCACCTTCATCCAGACGCACACACAGGATTTTATTTTGAAGGGTTAAACTTTTAAGGGTTTCCAAAGTGTCAAACTTTCATGACACAAACTCTAGTGGTTTAAAACTTCCCGGAAGAGATACTAGCACGGTCTCGCCCGTCTGAATGTCTGCTTGTTGCGATGTTTCTTGACACCGATGTCGCTGCCGTCCTGTCGAAGCCGTAAATGAATGAAAACAGAACTGCAGATGTTCCGGTTCTGTCCAGTTTTACGAAAAGAATCAAAGACGAATTTGTGAAGCATGCTTTCCCCCCCCCCCCCTTCTTTTTCTGTCTCGGTCTACCTGACAGACTGACTCGTGATAAATACAAAGAAATTTGCTGAAATTAGTGCTCGAGCTCAGTTAATGAGGACTCGAACCTGTGTGACGCTTTTAGGCTTGATGCCGATAACGAGATTTGATTGGCTGGTGCTGGCACTGCTACCTGAAAAGTAGGGTTTTCCTCAACGTCTGTCACAGGTAGCGAGCAAAGCAACAAATTTGACGACGCAGCATATGGCGTATGAGTGCGGAGTTCCCCCAATTTCAAAAATATCCAACTACTATTCTCATCAAGCCAAATGAGAAGAATTAAATAAGTTGTCGTCATTTCTGCTATCTTAGCTTTTCTCCCACATCTGGCGTTCACCTTCACCAACACGTCCTGGTCGTGTGGTTTGAAACCCCATTAGGATTCTTGACATCTCAAGGGGACACCGTCAAAGGGGAGGAGCTTAAAGAAAACTCTGCGTCCAAACTTTGTCCCTCAGAAAATCTACTGGACACATGAAAACATGATGTTTCTGCATCAGCTGTTTTTCCGTCTCATAATGTAAAGTCTGTACAGCAACAAAATGTAGATACCTATTATTTATGACTCAACACAGAGTTTGTGCAGCAAAGTGATATAAACAGCCGTTGATGCTAATGTTAACCATGTAGCAACAGCTGAAATACAAATAAATTACTGAAATAGGGTTTTTCATCTGCGCTCTCGCTATTACTCCGGTCTCCTTTGCTCATTTAAGCTGCATGCAAACTGCAGCTTCTCAACAGAACCTTGGTCCTGATAAACCTTTTGCAACTATTGGTTCACACGCATTTTTTTTTTTTTGCATTGAATTAGCATTTGCACTATTTTTGCGACTCAAAACTGCCGTGGAAAATATGCGTATCCTCGCCTCGTTAGCAGCAGCAGCAGTAATGTTTACATTTTCAGTCGGACATTTTCATTTTTGTATTTATATTTCTTATAGAATTAACTTTTGTCCTTTTTTTTGCAGATTTATGTCGTTAACAGAAAAACCCGGACTACGAACCTCTGGAGACGATGTGATAAATTAAAAAAGCAAGATAGCGACTTTATCCTTTTTAGTTACGATTTTTGCAGATTTTTGCCTGTGATGTCATCTTTTGGCTAACTTCCTGTTAGCTTATCTTTTGCTTCCATTAGCAACATTCTTCATATGTCACCTCATGAAAACTGGTGAGGGGGCAGGGATAACCTAGCCCCGCCTCCGTGCGGAGTTCTAGCACCGGATTAGATAAAAGCTTTCATGTTTGAAAACCTTTGCTATTTCTTTGGTTTGGTTTTCTTTTTAGACATACATTTTTCTGTCAAAACTATGCAACAGTTAAATTAGAAGAGAGATGTTTTCAATGTCCGGCCACAAAAATATACAGCTTAAATAAAGTAAATTGTGTTTGCTAACTAGCATGGAAACATTTCAGAATCCACTCCAAAACGCAATGCTAAAACACATTTTCTCTTGGCTACACCCCCGAGGTTATTCATTCATGGTTTTACCTTCCATTGACATGTTATTCACTCATTTAATTATCATAATATCATTAAATTAGTGTCCTCTACTGTCTCTGGAGAGATTCTACTGATAGTAGAAACAACAAAGCAATTTTTAATTCACTTGAACGCGTCGCTGCTTCAAATCCTGACATCTAAATAAAGCTGCTTTTTTTTTTTTTTTTTTTTAATTCTGCCACCACAGGGCATTGAAAGTGTCAATTTTATTTCAGTAAATTGTTAAAAGCCACATTCCGGCATTTCCAAAGTTGTTGCTTCGTGTTGGTTGTGCACAGAGAAGACAAATCCTCCCATTATTGATCAACGTCATTGCAGCCACTGATCGGATTATAAACCATTTTACAGCGTAAATGAGCTGAACGAAAACAGCAGGTGTCAGACGGTGGCAGGACTCCAACCTAAAAGGAGACAGTGATTAACCGTCACAGGATCGATTCCTGCTGCAGCCGCGAGCACTAGAAACTGGTTTTACACGTACTAAAAGCAGCCGTTTTTGTTTCACTGCAGTTAAAGAGGCACAGAAAATAGGCGTTAAAGGGATTATTTTGGGTTTTTTTGAAGTGTGGTCGTATGAGGTTCAGTGTGTCCCAGTGTGAATGACAAAAAAAAAAGAAAAGAATCCCCTTAGCATAAGAACGTTTAAGTCTATGATATCTTCACACATATTTGCCACTTAATTGGCTCTTAAACAGCTTTCTCCAAAAGAAAACTGGAGTTTGCACTAAACTCCATTGGGAAAAATAGTGATTTTTACGTCACACCATCAGGAGTTGCTGTTGCACTGCTGCCTCCATCAGTACATTCAAATGTGTCACTTTTAACTACAGTATTTGAAATCCTTTGTCTTGATTTACCTCAGTGACACAAGTTTACCACACGAGGCAGCAGTGGATCAGCAGCTCCAGTGTCTTTGTGAGCTAAAATTGCTCATTTTCTCTATGGACTTTGGTTTTGAGAGTGAGGCGTTCAGGAACCTGAGTTTTCCCATTGTCTTAACAACAAGATAAAGCAGTGAACATATGTAACAAGTGTAAATGAGTCTCTTATAAGTGACTAAAATCAGTTTTTCCTTGTGTTTGGCTGCCAGCACTGGGGGCGAAACAGGGTGCTGAGTATGTGTCAGAACCTCCTACAACCACACTTCCAAAAAAAAATAAAAAAAAATGAAACTATCCCTTTAATGCAATGGAGTGAAGCTGACTTTTAAGGGAAATTGACTTGGATATTTTATTGTTTGAATGGCGACAGTTGGTGCAGAGCAGATGAGTGTATTTAAACTAAATAATTGTGTTTGCTGTTGTAATTTATAAATGGCTGTGATTTAAATTGTAAATGTTTTTGTTTGGAGGTTTTTTGTAAGAAAACACAAAAATAAAAAATGGTGACGAGCCAGAAATGCTTTGTTGTTTTTAAGAGAACATTTTGACATGGGGGGGGGGAAATCTCATCATGCCCAGAATAAAGTGCATCTTCAAAATGAGGAAATGCGGTAAGCTTGCCTTCAGAATAAAAGCATTTTTGTAAATATTTTTTCTAATTCTGTTGGTGAATGAAAGAAAAGGACAAAAAACACACACAAAAAGAAGACTTTGGTTTTACTTACTAACATTTAACGATAAACCACTTTTCAGGTGATCAGTTAATTAAATCTCTAAATGTAGTTTACAATATTAGTTAAATACTTTTTTTTAATTTTTCCTTCCAGAAACTCATTTTCCAATCATAAAACACATAAAACAAAATGTTATTATTCTTTTAAAATAAAAATAAAAAATAAATTATTTAACAAAAAAAATATTTATTATAAAATTTATTTAATTTTTTAATTAAATTTAGCTTGCGTCAATAACATCAATAAATAAAACATCAATGTTTGATTTATCTTGATTTATTTTAATTATTATTTTTTTAATTTTTATAATTAAAGATATTATATTATATGTTTTATTTTGAAAGTTGTCACAGCATGTAATCTCCGCTGACTAGACACTAATCGTGATTTCACGACATATTAACTCCGCGTGAAACCAATAACAGCCTTAGCCCTGTGACCCCTGATGCCCCGCCCACTCAGAGCCTAGAACGTGACCCGTTGAACGGAACTGGACCACTGAAGGAACCGGGACTGACCGCGACCAGGTGAGTTCAATTTAAGCATTTTTACGTTCAGGTTGGCGATGACACGAGGGATTATTCATACGTTTTAGTTTGTGACGTGTTTGTTTAGAATAAAATAAAGAGTGTGTCTTTATTTCCGGGATGACCGCAGCTGACAGTCACCGTAGCGCGTGCTGTTCTGTTAGCCTGCGCCTGCTCTGCCAAGCTCCGTTTAAAAATGCAGCCATTTAATTTCCTAACTAGCCCACACTGCTAACCGATGTCATAGGCAAGCCCCAATGAAAAACATCCAAGTTTTACTATAGGACGTTTAGTTTAGTGAAAATGGTTTATGCCGAAGTTGAAAGTGCTACATACTTGTGCAGGTGTCACCCTGATTAATACGTGAACCGTCACATATTTTGATTTATACTCAGAGAAACCTTAAATTGACGAATTTTGTTAATGGCGTTTGGAGTGATGTTTGTAAGAAGCTCGAAACTGACGTACTCGGGCTGTAGCGACGGTTATGTCGTATTTTAGCTCGAGTTAATTTAGTTAAACTGTGTGACTGAATTTAGAATGAATAAATGTGTCTTCATTGCTGTGTCGCATGGATGGAGGTGCGTTTCATTTCAAATAAACACCGGTGTTTCTTGCAACCGGGCGGGGCTGCCGCCGTGGCGCTGTCCGGCAGCGTGGTGCTGAAACTGTCCAGGTTCAGAGCAAGACAGAGGAGTTTACTCACATTAAAATGAATAATAATGAAAAATCTGTCTCTATGTTTGTAATAAAAACAATAATAATGAAAATAATTACTATGTATTTGTTTGTTTCGGGCTGCAGACACTCGCGCTGATCAACCATGTGGAAGAAAACCATCCTCCTCCTAATGCTGCACAGCGTGAAAGGTACAAACCACCATCTTTTAACATCTTTAAAACACTGACATGTTTAAAATTGCTGTTGTTGAATTCATTTGTACAAATGTGAAAGGTTAACCTTTTTATTGTGAAGATAAAACAACAAATTTTGGTTCAGATACCTTTTTTTTTTTTTGCTTTATAAATAGTCACATAATTGATCCTCTGAAAAGCTGTTGTTGATTTCTAAATTTTACAAATACTCTTACAAAAAAAAAAAAAAAAAAAAAAAAAGAGATTAAGTGGCTCACTCCCTGTGCACCAAAGTTCATAGAGAGTTCATAGTTCATACATCACAGCGCACAGCAGTTGTTGATCCACTGCTGCCTCTATCAGCAAGTTCAAATGTGTTATTTTGGGACTTTGCCATTTGAAATCCTTTTGTTTGGATGAACCTCAGTGACACAAAATCACCTCTAGGGGTCGCAGTAGACAAGCAGCCCCTGTGTCCCAGTGTGACCTAAAAACACAGATTTTCTCTATGGACTTTGATGCACGAGACTGAGTGGTTTACAAACTTCAATTTTCTGTCAGAAATATTGTAGATTTAAGCAGGTGTCAGTTGGTATGAGGTTAGCCTTACGCTAAGTGGCTAAAAACATTTCCTGTATCCCTGCTGGCAGCGATGTTTCACTCAGCACGTGCATGAGTTCCTCATGCAACCACATTTTAAAACAAAAAAAAAACAGCACTTGGTCAGCAGTCGGTCCACAATATATTTGACCACTGGGTGGCGCCATCCTCTATCACAGAATCACTCTTTTCTGTTGTAGCTGCAGTGGCCTCTCCGTGCTGGCAGGGGGCGACCTTCTCTGAGGCGGTGATGTCCCCTGTGGTGGAGAGCAGCGGGATCCTTCGGATACCTGGCGTGTCCACGTTGCCGCAGTGCGTGGCGGCGTGTTGTGACCTGCCGGGTTACGACCTGGCCTGGCTGTTTGAGGGCCGCTGCTATATCCTGAGCTGCCAGCAGAGGGAGAACTGCCAGCCCCGACAGCGACCGGGCGCTGACTCGTTTTTGGCTTTCCTGCGGAGGGCGTCCCCGCAGAAGCTGCTGCTTCAGTCTCTGGTGCGGGGCGAACCGTACGGCGGCCACTGGGGGGCGCTGTCACGGTCGTCTGAGGCGCCAGGCGACTTGGGGGATCTGAAGGACCTCGCGCTCTTCGACGGGCCGCAGCCGGACAACTTTGACCCCGGGGTTCTGGATTATTCCGAGGGAAGCCAGGGGCAGCAGCAGCCGCAGCCGCACGGTGGATTAGAGGCGGAAACGGCTAGTGATCTGCCGTCTGTGATGGACAGAAACGACTTCAACCAATCAGAGGCAGGCGATGGTCCAGAAAGGGGTGTGGCCCAGATCAGAGTCTCATCCGAGGAGAACAGAACATCGACATCAGCTGATGACAGAAGCACAAGTCCGACTGATCCTCCATCTGCCCAGAAAACAGTGAGTGAAGAAAAAAAAAATCTGAGAATTTTATAAAAGTTAAACATTAAAAACTTCCTCTCACGGTTATTCTGAACTTTAGAGTCACATCGTTATTATAATAATTGTAAACATAAGCTTTAATATATAATTTATTTATTTATTTGTAAACATAAACAGTGTTTTGTTCGTATAAGGTATAAAACCTTTATTGGGTTCATATATGCAACCTTTACAAAATTTGTAAAAAATATGATACAGAAGAAACAGATACATTAATCTTACAATGATACAAAGAATTTTAAACATAACAAGAATATCCTGCAGGTTTAAAAGGTGACACTTTAAAATTACTTGCATTACCAAATAAATGGTAAAAATGTTACGAAACATGCTACAAACGTGAGAAAGACATTGATTGCAATGTTACAAACCGTAACTAACTTTACAAAAAATTGTCACTAATCTTATAATGTGACAATTTTTTTTAAAAAAATTGCATTACTAAATAGTGTAATAAAATGTTGAAATGTTACAAAATGTGACAAAATTATATTGTTCTGTTGCCAAGTGCATTTTAAAAAACTATTATGAAATGTTAAAATGTTACAAAATACTCTAGTATTGTAACATGTAACTAACAATTCAAGTGTGTCACAAAATATTGTAGTTTACAATAAAATATTATTCATTTGATTAAATTATTATTTAAAGTACAAAAGTTGTAACAACATTCCAAAATTGTTAATAAAAATCCAAACATTTCGTTGCAAAAAAACTTAGAAAATACATACTTAGAAAACATGTTACTATAACATCTTACTAACATTTAAAAAAAAATAACTTGCTTACCAAAAAGAGTAACAAAATGTTGTAATGTAACAAAAACCTGCCACTGTTACAAAATGTGTCGCAAAATATAAAGTATTACGATAAAATGTTGCTTACATTAAAGATTAAATTCACAAACATTACTTTCAAACCACAAAGTGTTATGTTGTAATTTATGTAGCTAATTTAACAAAATGTTACAAGATGTTATATTATAAAAACGCGTCACCAACTTTATGACTAAATAGTCATTAAATATTTTAATCTCACATTAAAATGTTGCTAATGTTTAAAACATTATTTGCATTATTAAAAAAGTGTAATAATGTTGAAATTTTGCAATTTTTTTGTTGCAAAATAATGTAGTTTTGTTATTTATTTTTCTTAAATACTTGCATACCAAAATAAGTTACCAAATGTTGCACTGTAAATGAAACAAAAAACAAAACTAATGTTGCAAAAAGTGTAACATTAGTAACATGTTATCGTAATATAAAGTATTACGATAAAATTTTAAACCACAAAGTGTTAAACAATGTTGTAATTTTAACAAAAACATGTTACTAATGTTAAAACATAGCAGTCCCAGAAAGTGTTAAATGTTGTAATGTTACAAAAATATAACTAAAAATATTTTTAAAGAGGGGGGGAAAAAAATAAATCACTGGGACTGCATGTTGGTCCGTTAGACATCATTTCAAGACAAGTGAGAATTAAAATATTATTTTCTCTGTTCACAATAAATAGGAAAATAGAAATTCACCACAATCAACTAACTCTTAGTGCTTTACTCTCAATAGTATTGTTTTCCTGTTGTTTTTTTCTTTTCTTTGTGCAGAACAAAACACAGAGCTTCTCTGCTTCTACGTCACTGACACGGTCGACCACTGACTCCACCCATCACGACCTTATAAAGACTTCGGCTCCAACTCTGACCACGCCTCCTCGACCCAGCAGCAGCAGCAGCAGCAGCAGCAGCAGCAGCAGCAGCAGCAGCAGCTCGACCTCTCGTTCAGGTACAGACGATGTTTGTATGTGACACAAACCATGATGTAAAAGCATGAAGATGTACAGTGCCGTGCATAAGTCTTAGGCCGCCAGCAGCTTTGTTGTTTTTATGTCACTTTTGTGATCATTGGCGTTGAGATTGAAACGATGTGACTAAAAGTCAGTCTTCTACTATATGATCAACCTGTCAGTGAGTTGAACTTGTGCAACATGTGTATGTAATGCTCCAACATGTCTGGAGTAAACCAGGTATAATAGACCTTTTTCACAGCAGCTATTTGTTGGCATGAAATAGTAGGAGAAACACAGGTTTGACCAATAACATTAGGGTTCCATTCCAGGTTTTAAAGAGCCATGGTTGTGTTATTGTTCAAGTGGAAATGTAGGTCACACTAAATATTTGATATTATAGAAGCATTATTGTTGTTTGTTGTTTCTGAAAAAGATGTTATTTTCAAACTGCATATGTGTTTCTCCATATTTTCAGGATGTGTTCCAATAAAGTGATTGAGGAATAATAGTACAGGATGGTCATTATAGCATCGCTAAAACAACAAATCTAATGGTGGCCTAAGACTTATGCACAGTACTGTATCTGCGTTCCTGGACTGAAGTGGTGAATTCCTGAGACTTTCACGTTTATATTCAAGTTCAGGTCTGGCTTTGTTTCGTTGTTTGATATAGTGATGGATCCTCTGACTGTTTGTTGCTCCTGTTTTTTACTGGGGCTAATTTATTTACTAAATGCAACATTTAAAGACTAAGTCAGTTTTTTTTTTGAGTGTGGTTGCATTAAATACTGACATACATTAATAAATAATGAAAAAATGTACACCATTTTAACTTTACCTTACTGTTAGACAGTGTTTTTCCTTCAGGATATTGAAGTCTGTTCACTCCATGCTCTCCTGCACCAAAGTCCATGGAGAAAATCAACATTTTTAGCTCACAGTGACACAGGACCTGCTGGTCTACTGCTGCCTGTTGTGGTGCATTTGTGCCACTGGGGTGAATCTGAATTAAGGATTTCAAACACTGAAGTCACAAACTAATACATTTGAACATATTAATAGAGGCAGCAGTGGATCAACACCTCTTGTGAGCCATGATGTAAAATCACTCATTTTCTCTGTGGAGTTTGGTGCAGGTGAATCAGACATTTACAAAGTGACATTAACTTCAGTTTATGGTGAGAGAACGCAGATTAAGCAATCAAAAGTGTTTCTTAACTTGATTTAAATGATCCAAAAGAGAATAAAAAGTAACGATTCCTCAATGCTCCTATACTTAATGAAGTATTGATCCATTTTTATACATGTTCCCTTCCTCCACCTGCAGGTCCATCAGTGATGATGTCACTGTCAACTGGACAACCTACGCTTAAAATGGACACTTCAGTTTCCCCCGAACCCACAACAGGTACAAACACAAACACACACACAATAGCCTAAACAAAGCTTTATCCCTAACCATAACCAGTTAATGCCAAACCCCAACCTTAACCTAACCACAGTTAAACTGAACCAGCCTACTCAGAAATGAGATTCTGCCTCATTAGAACCAGGTTTTGTCTCCATGAGGACTACTGGTCCTGACAAGGTCAGTGTTTATGAAAGAAAATATTCCTTAAGAGGTAACAAATACAAGTACAGCTCACTCAGTGAGGACACTCTTGGTCATGCGATTCCTTGTCTCTTACTCTGACCTTTGACCTTACCCTAAAAGCAGTAACCACACAGCCATTTAAACGACAACACAAAATGTCCTCCCTTGTCCTCACACACACACACACACTCTGATAACAGGCTTTTGTTGTGTATCTGTGTGACGCTGCATCCTCAGACATGATCACGATGCTTCTGTCGGCAGCCACAGCTCCACCCACAAGGCCCCGCCCCTCAGCCCAAACGGCGACCTCTGACTCCGCCCCCATCACCGTCCCCACCTCCTCCTCCTCCCTCAGCAGCGACGCTGCACCTCCAGTGACACCGTCTCTTCCAGCTGCTGCTGCTGCTGCCAGTGAGTTTGCAACCACAACAGTGAGTTTTAATGCGTTTTCATAAAATAACAACTTCTACTCTCGGTTTTGTTCAGTGTCAGAGGGCGGGGCTTCAAACCGCGCTCCCACTGCGGTCGTGGGCCCCGACAGGAAGTTTTCCCTCCCACTGACCAGTTTGTTGCTCGACGGCAGAGGAAGCACAGACGACCGTGGCGTCGTCAGCTACCACTGGGACGTCGTCGGGTGAGATTTGTGAAGAAAAGTGTTTTCTCTGCGAAAGATTTAAAAACTCAAACTTTTTTTTTTTTTTTTTAAGTGGGCCTCCTGGGTTAAAGATGGACAATGTGGACCAGGCAGTAGCTACGGCAACAGGCCTTCAAGTGGGGCGCTACACGTTTAGACTGACAGTCTCTGACCAGGAGGGGGCGACAGACAGTGCCTTGCTGACTGTGCATGTGCAGGAAGGTAGGAAGGTGGGATTAAGTACTGCACATCCATAATCCTGAAGACCAGAACCATAGTTTTGTAATTTTTCTCGTGCAGCTGCGACTCGTCCTCCAGTTGCTCACGCCAGCGGCAGCCACACGCTGACTCTGCCAGACAACGCCATTGTCCTGCGAGGCTCCGTCACAGACGGCGACCAGACCAAAGTCCAGTACCAGTGGGTCAGAGACAGCCAGAGTCCAGCTGCAGGGGTTAGTACTAATGCAGAGACAGCAAGTGATACGCATCAGGTCAGATTATTCCAAAAAGATTACATTAGATTAGATCAGGTTCTATTAAACCTGGTTAATTGACTGGTTTACTTAATGGGTTAGATCAAATCAGACTAGAAATGGACATATGTTAGATTGATAGATTAGTTTAGGCCAGATTACATTAAACTAGATTAGTTTCATTTAGATTATATTATTTTTGATTAGATTAAACCATGTCAACTGACTGGTTTACTGAATGGTTTAGAGTTGATCAGATCAGACTAGGATTAGAAATAGAGTGGACATACTTTAGGACTGATAGTTTAGGTTAGGCCAGATTACATTAGATTAGTTTCAATTAGATTGATTCAATTATGTTAATTTAATGGTTTAGAGTTGAACAGACTAGAAATAGATCAGGTTAGGTTAAATAAAATCTGATTTAAACAGATTTGTAGATTAGAAAATAGAATTGGAAATCAGTTGGGTTTGACAGATTATATTTCACCAGGATTATGATTTTATATGAGATTAGATAAGGAATTGAAATAAATTATATTTGATGTATTACATTTCACAAGGATTTAGATTTAAATCATACCAGATGAAATGATCTTGAATCAGGATTAGAATTATGGTGTTGTGGTCTGACGAGTGTCTCCTCGCAGGACGTCCTCTACGGCTCAGACACTCAGTCGAGTCTGTTTCTCGCCAACCTGGTGGAAGGAACTTACCTGTTCCAGCTGAGAGTGACCGACGCCCAGGGACGATTCAGTGTCGCCACGGCAACGGTGGAGGTCCAGCCTGGTAGGACAGAAATGCGGTGTGTGTGTTGTCCACATGCAGACATGGACATGACTATGTCTCTCCTGTGTCTCCATAGAACCTGGTGGTGGCCAGGAGGTGGAGCTAGAGATGCTGGTGCCAGTGTCTCAGGTTAGTTTGTCTCAGAGAGACACAGTTGTCCGTCAGCTCGCTGCGCTGCTGCACGTCCTTGACACCGACGTCCAGGTCCGAGCCCTGCAGGGACACTCCCACCTCAGGTACTGACTGACTGGTTTACTGACTGAAAGACTAGTTTACTCACCAAAATCCTGGTTTACTGATCGGTTACCCACTTAAAAACTGAGTTAGTGACTGAAAGACTAGTTTACTGACTGATGGACTGGTTTACTTACCGGAAGCCAGGTTCGCTGACTGTTTACTCACTGAACGACTGGGATAAGACTAGTTTACTGACTGTTTTCTAACTGAAACACTGGTTCATTCCCTAAAAGACTGGTTTAGTGAACTTTTGACATCTTTTTAATGAGGTTTTTCAGAGTTTAAACATCGTGAAGAATCGGTCTATCCTCCATGTTCTCTGTATGTTCTTCGTGTCCACATGCAGCACCGTGTTGCGGTTTTCCGTGCGCGGCCCGTCGGCGCCGCTCTCCGGCCCTAGACTGGTGCATCAGCTGAGGAACCAGCTGCTCGGACAGAAGAGCGACTTCCTGCTGTTCAGAGTCCTGAGGGTCGACACTGTCTGTGAGTCAAACACTGAGGTCAAAGGTCAGGACAAAAGTCCTGCCCTCTCGTTCCTGCTTCTCTCCACACAGTCCCTGTTGTTTTTGTAATCATCACTTATTTATGCTCATATATACACTAGGCTTAATTTACTGCATTTTTCTAAAATCTTAAACCTGCTAAAATCTAATATAGTAACTAATCAGTGTTATAGTTCAATAGCTTTTACTTTAATTAAAATTTGATTAATTTGAAAATGTTTTACTTAAAATCTACAGATCAATATTTGACCATTTCTGTGGCACAGTTGCAATGACGATGCAGATACATCGAATTAACAGAAACTGTGAATAATCTGAAAAAGTTTAAATTCAATGAAAAAAAACTTTATTTACCTTTTTTATTGAAACAAACAAAAAACATCCAGACTTTAATCTCTCATCCTCTTTTTTCCCCCCCATGATCCCTCAGTGTGTTTGCTGAGCTGCTCTGGTCATGGCCAGTGCGATCCAGTCACAAAGACATGCAACTGTGACCCGTTCTGGACTGAGAATCTGATTCGCCGTTACCTTGGTGACGGGGAGAGCAACTGCGGTAAGTCTACAAACGTATAAAAAAACCAAACATTAAATGGAATAGTTCAGGTTTTAGAGTGTGGTTAGTTGGACGTACAGGACCCCCAACTTCCCATGACATTCACAATAACTGAAAACATGGCCGCCATCAGACGCACAAGGAACTTGGCAAAAGACTCACCTAATGAGTTTAACACATTTTAAGTCTAAAAATATCGAGTTTGTGTCTCTTTGTTCACCGTTAAATCTACACCAAAGTCCATATAGAAAATCAGTGATTTTACTTCACAGCACACAGGAGTTGTTGATCCACTGCTGCCTCCATCAGTAAGTTCAAATGTGCTATTTTGTGACTTCTGCATTTCAAATATTGGGCTCAGATGTACCGCAGTGACACAAACTTACCACAAGGGGCAGCAGTAGACCAGTAGCTTCTGTGTCCCTGTGAACTAAAAACCCAAATTGTCTCTATAGACTTTGGTGTGGGAGAGTAAGCACTAAACAAACACTTTCCAGTTTAAAAAAAAAAGCTGTCTAACAGCAAAAGGAAGTAAACATTTTTTTGGATACTTGAAATAATGACAAATTTATCAGGCGAGTCTGTCATTAAGATTCTCAAAAAACCTGAACTATCCTTATAAAATTATCTTCAAGTCAAAGTTTGATCATCATTGTGTTCTTGTGCTCAGAATGGAGGATGCTGTACATCATCCTGACCAGCTTTCTGCTCATGGTCTTCATCCTGACCGTCAGCTGGACCCTCATCTGCTGCTGCAGGAAGTGATGTCACTCTTTCATATGTATTCCAATGTGGTTTCCTATTGTTTTGTTAACAAATATTTATATTTCTTGTGTTGCAAAGCATAGAAATGTTTTTTTTTTTAAACTTGTTAATGGTCTGTTTGCTGCTGTGTTATCTACCTGTATCTCAACCGCTGACCTCTGACCCCTGCTCTGTGAACTCCATTTAGGAAACAGACAAAGGTGAGGAAAAAAACCAAATACACCATCCTGGACAACATGGACGAGCAGGAGAGGGTGGAGCTTCGGCCCAAATTCAGTGAGTCACTTTAAAATATCAAAGTTGAAAACAGTGTCGCGCATTGTTAACTCATTACTACCGTTACACATACACACACACACACACATACATATAACTGAAATTTATGATTTGGGCACATTACTAACAATTTCACAATTTGGAAACATTATACTGACGTGATTTTTACAATTTTGACACTAAAATGTTTACTATTTTTGGCACATATACTGAAATGTTTTACAACTTCAACTAATTAATATACCAAGATTTTTTTTTTTACAATTTGGAAGCCTTACTATACTGACATTAGTAAACAGACATTTACGTTGACACTGAAATGTTTATAATTTCGACTCAATATACCGACATTTAATGATTTGGAAGCATTAATACTGACATGTTTTTCACTCATCTGTAATCCTGGCACTTTTATGAGTTTGACGATATATTTGCAATGTTTTTGAGGCCTTACGATACTCCGACGGTTGTGCAGGTATCAAACACCGGAGCACAGAGCACAACTCCAGCCTGATGATGTCAGAGTCGGAGCTGGACAGTGACCAGGACGGCATCTTCAGCCGGGACCGAGCCACGCGCAGCAAGAACCGGCTCAGTGCCCAGGCTAGTCGCAATGGAAATGCCTTTGGATGACGGGATTACCAACGTCCCATTGACTCCGAGGGAATCCTTCTGGGATATTTGCACAGTGGGGAAAAAAAATATAGATAAGGCTTCTCAAAGACTGAAGAACTTAATTCTCCTCCCTCATACAGCGTCAGTAAAAATGAACCAGTGTCTGACCAGAATCAGGAAAGCAAACCGGCAACTCTTTAAAACAGCAGCAAAGAAATTATCTACACAGCCAGAAGAGGCCCAGAAGATCCTGGGGAAAAAACCCACCTTTCAACAACAGCAGGTCTGACTTTTGCCTTCGAATGGGCTCATGTTACTGTATGAGGTGAGTCCATTAGAATGTCTTTTTCATATATTCACAACAGCCTAAGTGAAAAGTCTCTGAAAGCTTTGAGTTGGTAAGTTGTGATTTTAGTTGTAGAGAGTTTGAAACCGTTTCATTTGTCTTTTCTGAAAAGTTTTACATAAAGTAAAAAGCAACATTTACTTGAAAGAAGAAAAGAGTAGAATGATTGGCCTTCTGGCATCCATGTCACTGTTAGTAAAGGCGCGAAAAATGCTAAGCTATTTGAATGCCAAGCAGGTCGTGTTCCAGACATCCACTGTCAAAGTTCACATCATCTCTTTCGTTAGCTAACAGGCTAGTGGCTGAAAGCTAGCAGAGTTTGCCAGAACTGTCTAAATTAACATTAGATGTAACTACCCAGAATTCGCAAAGCTAAGAGGATCTCCGCAAAAAGGTTTTTAAAGACAATCATTCTTAAACAAACGTTTGAACTCTTTAATTTGAACTCTTAGAGGCACAGAGTTGCCTTATAGATCCTTTTAACTCATTAAAAATACAGAAATTTTAAATACAGAAAGTTTACAGTAAGTTTGTTTTAAAGCTAAGTCTGTTAGCTTGGACTCTAAGCTAAAAGATTTAGCATAAAAACAAAGTTGAGGCCTAACTTGTGTTTAAATGCTTTAAAAACTAAATAATTTGTTGCTATACAAAGAAAATCTTACTAATTTCAAGTATAGATTTGCACAAAGATTTGACGCTTTTTTCCCCTCGTACTGTCCGGTGGGTTTTATTTAAAACAAAAACAAACAAAACAAAATCATCGGTAGTTAATTTTAATACAAAAGTCAACACTAATGTCTAAAATGGGGAACACAAATATAAGATCTTTAACCACAACAAAGTATTTTACAGTTAAGACTAAATTTCATACATTAAAAACAAGGTCTACTGTACAACTAACAAAATTATTATTGAACAGCAGCAGATCATGTCAGTAAGTTTAGCTTAAATTAAAAATCCTATATACAATACTTGAATAATTATGTCATTAGGCTTCTGTTGGTGGAAATGTGGGCCCCAGTTTTCATAAGTGGTCATGACTTAAATATCCAAATACATGACATTTTCTATAAGATTCTCTATTCTGACAGCAGTGTCTTAAACTAATACCTACATTTAACAGGTGAGCCTCCTAATCTGGGAAAATTCTCAGAAAACTTGCAATTTCAGGATGATGGATCTCATGACAATGTAATAATTTACAACTATTGATTAAATATTTACTTAGACCCAGATTTTTACTCAAAATACTTGAATTACAGGATATCTTAGACCAGGATCTCTTGTGTACCTAGACCAGATTAGACCCACAATGTACACAACTTTATATTTAGAGATAATTATCTGTGCTTCTGTACAAGGTAAAGTACAAGGTTTCAAGTTACAAAATCTTTAAAATCACTGTAAAAATGTGTTAAAACCCTTAGTGAAGTCAAATTACTCTGGACAATTTTAGTAACTTATGAGGACCAGGGCCAAATTCCACTATTTAGAAGTCTATTACAGCATCTATATCCAACACGTTAAATTAAAAATAAAAACATATCACTTTACACTGCTTTCCTGTCCTGTTCAGGATTAAAATAAACTTCAATTTTACAAGAATCTACGTTAAAATAACATTTCTTATTATATCTGCTACATACAGGAATGTGAGCCAACATTAAAAATCGGATGCATGCTGACATGTTCAAACGCTAAATACCGATTGGCTTTCGTGACATACGATTTTTCAACTTAAACGCAAATATTTACATTTTTTCCTGCAGTGGGGATTCGTGTGCTTTTAAAATGTTTAATCTCACAGTCCAAACGTAAAATAAAAATGACCTAACTGTGGTTTAAATTTTTTTTTTTTTAATGTTTCGCTATAATTTATTTATGTTGTCAATGAAAAAATAAACAAACTTTCTACATTAGAAAAAACAGAATATCAGGAAAAATTAGCTTAAGTTTTTTGCGGTTTTTGTGCGCTTAGTTTCCCCCCCCCCTTCTTCAACCACAGTTGTATGCAGCTAAATGCATTTAAACCTTAAAAAAAGGTTGGTCACATGTTTCAGGAAGGATTTGTTACCATGGAAACAAACTGCTAGATTGTTTTCTCTTAAATGTCAACAATTGTGAGCTGCATTTGTGAAATAACGACTTTGCTCATGCTAAAGATGCTACATCTGAACAGCTAATGTCTAAGCTGCTACCTTTAGCATGCTTGGCTAGCTAGCTTTAACCTTTCTTGTTAGGAATTGTTAATTTTTTGGGAATATCTACTGTACATTTTAAGTGTGGATTATTGTACTATACTGTATTTTTAGGGCGTCCTTTTAAAAGGAAGGTTTGCTTAATGACAGTTCTGATCATTAAATAAAAGGTTTGAATTAAATCTTTTTGTCTTGTGAATGGAAGATATTTCTTGAAAATGTCAATAAAAAGATGAATCTACATTTGTTTTACTAGTCTCAGTAACCTTTTTAAAAAAATATAAGTGTTTACATTAGAAACTTAATTGTGTGTGTGTGTGTTCACACAATTGAACATGTCTGTGTGAGATTAAATAAAGTCAATGCATAGACCCCAATTTCATCGCAAAAATTGTTTTTCAAGAAACTAAAACAAGCTTAATTTTTGAGAAATTGTTCTTAATTTTGGGCTAAAATTGAAAAATTCTTGGCAAGGTTTTGCAGTAAAAATAACTCGCATTTGAAGGAAAAAATATCTAGATTTGTCTTAAGATGTTACATTTCCTGTTTTGTTTTTTTTACTACTAGGTTTGCGTTTCACTAATTGGTGTGTGCAAATATAAGATTCTAAGGTATAAATTCTTAAAAATCAGCTTGATCAAATAATGGAAGACTCATTTTAAGTAACATTTCTTGCATGACAGCATTTTGATGCTAGCTTGTGATAATATAATTCTTACATTTTGGCCAATTTTAAGGAACATTATAGTCTGCAAGAGGCTGTAGATTTATAAACTAGTTTTAGCTGTTCTAGCCAAACAAAATCACTGGCAGATTTATTTTCTTAAAACAAAATGTCAAGCAATTAAAAGAATATTTAGCTTATTTCTAAGTAGCATTGTTTTCCAGTGTTCAGAGGCTGCGAATTGTGAAGATGGTAAAAGACGGTTCGATTGCTTCAAATGTTTGAGATGAAATATTTGAACTTAAGCAAAAAAAAAAAAAAATGTATGGCATGAGGTCACAAAGTTAATCAGTATTGAGATTCTTCTCATGTCTAAGAGAACAGCCTGGAAACTTCTTTAAACTGTCAGTTGCATTGTTAGAAATAATGTCTCTATACAAAGTTATCACTTCATATTTGGGACACATACGTAAAATAAACAGACCCTGATTAGTTTTCTGAAAACATCTACAGATAATCACCAAAGAGCACTTTGATTCTGGATGATTTTATGAATCAGACATGAATATAAGTGCTGAATGATTAATTAGGATCTTCTTATATATGGCACATATGTTGGAAACTGTTTTTACACCATATGTAAAACTACTAACCGCGTCTCTTGCCGTTGTCATGTACGTTGACATTTAAAGTCCCTGTAAAGTGATTTAAAAAAAAAAAAAAATCTGTCTTCTGTCTGTCTTGCCACAGGAAAACGTGTTACTAACCACCTTAACTAAATTTAAAAATTTGGTTTTAAAATGTAAAATTCAGCAGGCTTACTTGCATTAGTGGGGACCAAAGTCTGCAAACATCGTTTGTCAGCGTTTGTATAGAATATAAATAAGCGCACAATGTTCACCTGCTTTGGTTGCACCTAAAGCATGTTTAACAGTCTGTGCCCTACTAACGCTCTGCCACACATAGTGGTTTATATGCTTTAGTGGGGACCAAAGTCTGCAAACGTACAGATGCCGTTTCTCAGTTTGTGCAGAATATTAATGTAAAAGGAAGTGACACTTAAACAATCTTCTTTCTGTTTTTCCTCTACTTCATTTCCTAATGTTTGGAGGTAAGACAATTTTGGGACAAAGACATCTCAGCTAGCTAGATGTTTTTTTTTAAAATCGAGTTTGTATAATATGACGTTTGACGAGGTCTTATGCCAACTACGGCTCCAGTGCGTCATCGAGACACATTTTTACACATGACTTTAAAAAAATCCTGAACAGAACACGGTCTCAGTCGCTATTTTTCTCACATATAAGAGAATAAACTCTGTATTTGCTTTACAGGGACTTTAACAAACAACATAGTAATAACTTATTTCTAAAAATCGAGTCAAACCTCTGGAGAGCTTCCTGTCCGATGGGGGCGTCGCTGCATCGCGGCTCAGGGTGTCAGACCTCCAAAGCACATGTACTTGACTTCCAGGTACTCATCGATACCATACTTTGAGCCCTCGCAGCCCAGTCCGGACTGTTTGACCCCACCGAAGGTGGCCTCTGCGGTGGAGGGCAGGCCTTCGTTCACACCGACAATACCCACCTCCAGTGCCTCGGCCACCCGCCACATTTGAGCGGGGTCCTGTGAGTAGAAGTAACCTGAGAATAAAAATAAAAATAAAAGGAAACACATGAGCAGAGTCTCAGATGACAAGGAAAAAGGGTGTCACAACAAGGATGGGAAACGAGAAAGTGAACTAAACTGGTGCTGGTTCCTTATTGGTTGGCACAAGAGCATCGATAACAAACATGTTTGCTCTCTTAGCTTAAAAATATACGAGAATCTGATGTTAGTGTCCATTTTTTTTCGCAAAAACCACATAACCTCTCTTATTTCTCTGATGAGCAGAGGGCATTCAGAATGGATCTAAAGCCAAGCTGGGTTCAAAGCGCCCACTGCTGGACCAAGAGATAATTACTTCAGGTGAACTGCTGTGCTTTAAGGCTGTATATTTTCACCTCAAATCAGGTTTTTAAAAGAGGTCCCTAAAGTCCAAACAGATATCAAAGTTTGGAATAAAAAGTCGATAAAACCATTGATACAGTACATGGGAAGCTCCAATATTGATAAAATCCTAACAGTATCATCCCAACAAGTCAGCAGAGTTCACAGTGAGTGTATCCACTTCACAATCGCTGTGATTGATCCGTATCAGGCTCTAAAACTGATCACAAATCACTTTTCACATGAGCTCTCACCTGCTAGACCGACATTAGACGCATTAGCGATGGACAGAGCCTCTTCCTCCGTGTTAAACCTGCAAAATAAAAACAACGTCAGCAGTGGAAATGCAGCAGCTTCTCCAGTTTGACTTTCTTCAGAAACATGTTTTCATCTTCCACTGGATGACACACGTGTAGCAGACAAACAGTATTCTTAAGATATTGTAGATTTAAGCAGGTGAAGACTTTGTTGAGTAAACTTTTTGTTAAGTGGTTAAAATACATTTTTGTTTCATGCATTTAGTGACCAGCTAACTGGCTGCACCTAATGGTTGTTTTCAAATTGGAATAATCTGTCTATTATTTTCTCAATTAATTGACTTGTTTGGTCTATAAAATGGCAGAAAATGTTAAAGTGCGTTTCCCAGAACCTCCCAAAACTGGTGATAATTATACAATTTCTTTGTTATACGGAGCAAATACACAAGGAAAATATTCACATTTAAGATGCTCAGACTGATTAATCAAATAGAACTGTTGACATTCAAGACCCAATCAATCAATTAATATATTCAGAATGAATTTATAATTCATTATGGATATATTACAAAAATTCATATTCATTATTTTCATAATGAATATTAAGTTATATTTATTGACATAGAATTAAAGGGGTCACATTTTATCCATAACCAATATTGTGTTTTGTTAATTTTATCATTTCTTTTACTGTTCCTGAGTAAAGTGTAAAGTGTCCAATCTCCCTGCAGGGTTTATTCTGTTATTCAGGGTATTCTGATTACGTTATACGACCACATTTTTTAAAAAGAACAATCAGATTTCAGGTGGAGTCAGACCTGATGACAGGAAGCAGTGGCCCGAACGTTTCCTCTTTCGCGCAGAGCATATCTGTGGTGACGTCGGCGAGCAGAGTCGGCTCCACGAACGATCCGTCCAGACGCTTCCCTCCCTTCAATAGCTTCGCTCCCCGGGAGACGGCGTCTGATATTTGATGGACGACCTGAGGGACAGACAGTCTCGTGATGTTTCCGTCGACGCGTCAGTCACTGTGCGGAACGACATGTCTTCCTACCTTCTCTGCTGCTCTGGTGTTGATGAGCGGACCCTGGGTGGTGTTTGGGTCCGAGCCGTGACCCAGGCGCAGCTCGGCGTCCATCGCTCGGCCCAGTTTCTCCACAAAGCGGTCGTAGATACCGCTCTGAACCAGAAACCGGTTTGAACACACACATGTCTACAGGGAGGAGGAGGAGGTGTTAGAAAACACATATAAATGTTTTTAAAAGTTAAAATGTGTTTAATGTCATGAGGTCATGTTTATCCATTAAGAACACATTTGAAACCAACTGTCTTTCAGCCAAAGGCTTCATCGGGGTGTCAAACAGATTAGAGCTGTAACTAATGATTATTTTCATTAATTGTTTAGTCCATAAAATGTCAGAAAATGTTAAAAAAAAAATGTTTCCTAAGCTTTTAAATGTCTTTTGTCCACAAACCTAAATTATTCCGTTTTTATAATTTCTTTTTTTTTATAAGCAGCAGAAAATAGTCACATTTATGAAAAACTCAGAGAACTTGTTTTAATCTCTGGAAAAAAAAAAATGAAATCGATTCATGAATTACCTAAATAGTTGGCAATTCATTCAGTTATCTATTAATGATTTATTAATCACTGCAGCCCATATAGTGGCACCCCTCAAGATGGTGCCAATATATGAAAATCCAGTAGATGGCAGCAAGTTTGGCCCAAAATACTCTCATTTTCTGTGCGTTTCCCATCATGTTATTTATCTAAAATTATTTTTACGCGTTTTATTGTGGTTTTAGGTATTGTTTTTAGTGTTATCAGACAGACAATCTTCCCCCACCGTGGACAACAAACATTTATTCTATTCTTCTATAAAACACATCACCTGATTGATGCTGTGATTTGTTAACATCACGGCTGTAACAGTTACCTGTCCAGAGTTCCTGAACTTGGACACCATGGCTCCACGCACCGCCTCGTCGACATCAGCGCTGTCGAACACGATGAAAGGGGCGTGGCCGCCCAGCTCCATGGACGTCTTCTTCACGGTGTCAGCAGCCATCTTTAACAGGATCTGCCAGGAAACAATTCCACACTCTTCACTTTCTGTCACTTCAAATAAACACAATTTTATCATTTGGATTGACAAATGGGTTGATTTCTGCTGATGAAACCTGATGTAATAGGCCAAATAGCATTCATGATAATACTGTTTTATATATTCTGCCATATTCTGATATAAATTATTTAGCTGTGTGTCCATTACACGGGAGCTGCTGCTCCACTGCCTCTTCTTTGTCCCTTAGGTTAATCCGAATAAAAGATTTCAAAAAAACCAAAGTCACAAAATACACGTTATTTGGCCTCCTGCGTACCTAATAATGTGGCTGTGTATTTCTTGTCGTCAATAAATCATTGATTCTGAAAAAAAATCTGTGCTAAATGAGGAATAAAATTTAAAAATGAGCACTTAAAACTGTGACAACAGGTGTGTTCGAGACAGAGACAGAAGTCAGAGGCTTTACCTTTCCAGTGGCAGTGGAGCCAGTGAAGGAGATCTTTGCTACCAGGGGGTCGGTGCAGAGGACCTCGCCCACCGACGACATCTTCCCTCTGGAGCAAGGAACCACATTAAAAACCCCTGCTGGGATCCCGGCCTGCTCTGCCAACTGCACACACAAACAAATATTTCAATTTTTTCCGTTAAATGCGAGTCCTTTCCATGTAAAATGAACTTTGGTCAAATTGCTACAAAGGGAAATTAACTTGGGATAATAAGTGTATTTCTTCCTGTGATATAAAATAGGGCTGCAATGATTAATTGAGTATTAATTGATTACTGAAATTAATCGTCAACTACTCCGATCAACAATTAATCAGGTTTAAATTTTTCTTATAATTAAAAAAAGTGCCTGTGATTTTTAAATGTTTTCTTAAATGTGAATATGTTCTAGTTTCTCTGCTCCACACATAAAAAAAAATCATTAAAACTGATTAATTTTGGTTTGTGGACAAAACAGATAACATTTTATGACACTTAACGGACCAAACTGTTACTTTAAGCCCTAATATAAAATGATAAGTGACTGCAGCTGCAACATTTAGTAGATTACAGAGCTGCTATCTGTTATCGATTAACCAGGATTTGATTAAGCTGCGTCACTGACCTCAGCGAGAGCGAGCGCCGACAAAGGCGTGTCCTCCGCTGGTTTGACCACCACCGTGCAGCCGGCGGCCAGAGCGGCTCCCACCTTCCTGGTGATCATGGCGCTGGGAAAGTTCCACTGTGAAACATCATTTTTACCACATTTACCATAGCAACAGTGACCCAGATTAAGAGGAAAAATGGCTGTACTAGCCCTTTACAGTTCAACAGTTCTGTGGAAATTATACAGTACCGATCAAAAGTTTGGGGTCACAGAGACAATTTTGACACTTTTATTTATCAAATGAGTTGCAAAATGAATAGAAAATAAAGTCACGACATTGACGAGGTTAGATGGAAACCACAAATGTGATGCTCCAGATACTCAACTAGCTCAAAGGAAGGTCACTTTTAGAGCTTCTCTAAGCAGCTAAACTGTTTTTCAGCTGTGCTGACATAATTGCACAAGGGTTTTCTAATCATCCATTATCCTTCTAACACAATTAGCAAACACAATGTAGCATTAGAACACTAGAGTGCTGGTTGCTGGAAATGGGCCTCTATACACCTGTGTAGATATTGCATTAAAAACCAGACGTTTGCAGCTAGAATAGTCATTTACCACATAAACAATGTATAGAGTGTATTTCTGATTAGTTTAATGTTATCTTCATTGAAAAAGAGTGCTTTTCTTTCATAAGAAAGCACTAAGGAAATTTCTAAGTGACCCAAAACTTTTGAACGGTAGTGTATATATTTTTAAATTAATGTGTAGAGATTTCAAACATTAACTATGCTATCTTTAAAAGCGATAGTTCATATTTGAAGTCTGTTTCCTCTCTGTGCTGTAATCCCATATGAGACAGATTTTAGTTATTTAACTTAAGTGAACAATCTCAAAAGAATATGTTAAAAGCTTTAACTCACTGTTAGACAGCCTGTTTCAACAGGAAATTGAAGTTTGTGCAGATTTAAAAGGATCACTCTGCCACACCAAAGTCCATAGAGAAAATCGGCAATTTTACATCATAGCACACAGGAGTTGTTGATTCACTTCTGTCTCCATTAGTAAGTTCAAATGTGTTATTTTGTGGCTGTGGTGTTTGAAATCATTTGTTTGCGTTTACAACAGTGACACAAACTCACCAAACATGGCAGAAATAGACCAGCAACACTTGTGTCCCTGTGGGCTAAAAACATTGGTTTTCTCTATGGACTTTGGTGTGAGTGAGTAAGTGGTTCACAAAGGGACAGTCTAGGCTGTGTAACAAGATGGCAAAGCAGCATTATAGCTGTAAAATCATATTTAATCTGTAAGTATACGTGAGCTCGACCGAGTGGGACATACAGGGCGAAAGAATTCTGAACCAAGGAAAGGGAGCAAAGCTTCTAACTGGCTGCTCACCGGTGTAATGATGGAGCTGACGCCCACTGGCTGTTTGAGGAGGAAGATCTTTCTGTCCTTGAGAGGGGACGGGACGATGTCGCCGTAAACTCGACGAGCCTCCTCTGAAAACCACTCCAGGAAAGAGGCCGCGTATGCAACCTCTCCAAGAGACTCCCGCATAGATTTACCCTGTGAAAGAGATACAGACTGTGACATTGATCACAAAAACAACAATAAAACCATATACACACCAACATTAATGCTATAAACAGAAACTGTATGATGTCTTAAAAGGGACAGTTCAGAGTTTTGTTTTTTTATGTGTGGTGGTATGAGTCATTTACCACTGCGACGGGCATTTGCAATTTCACTATATTATGATGACAGTGATATTATGATGAAGGCGTCTTAACATATTTATAAATAAATAATAAGCAGCAACACACGCTTAGTAAAAAAACATGACTGGCAGTAGGAACACAGGGAAAACAGATTTTGACTACTCGAAAACTTTATGTCATAAAATCTTTTGTTTGCTTAAGTCTACCATAACTTGAGAATATATTTGTAAATCTATTTTATAATTAGACTTGTTTTTAAAAACCAGAAACTCAGGTTTGTGTCATTTTGTAAACCACTCTCCCCCACACCAAAGTCCATAGAGATATTTCCTAATTTTACATCACAGCGCACAGGAGTTGTTGATCCACTTGCTGCCTCCATCAGTAAATTCGGATGTGCCTTTTTATAGATTTGGTGGTTGAAATGCTTTATTCAGATTTACCTCAGTGACACAAACTAACCAAACAAGGCAACAGTGCACCAGCAGCTCCTGTGACTCCGTGATCTAAAAAAGAGGTTTTTCTCTATGGACACTGGTGCAGGATGGTGGGTGATTGATAAAAAAAATTTCATGTTGGAAAAGGCCGTCTACTGGTGAGATAAAACAGTGCACATGTTCTTAAGATATTGTAGACTTAAGCAGGTGTAGATTTTATTAGACAAAAAAAAAACATGCTAAATTGACCGAAACCGAGAGCCTTTTGGTTCTGACAACAACTGTTTGTAGAGTCATAATTTGTGATTTGGGGGGGGGGAAGTGTTCCTTTATTTATGTGACACTCACACATTCAAACGTGATCAGTTTGGCCAGGTCGTCTTTGTGCAGAATCATGAGGTTGAACCACTTCCTCAGCAGGATGCTCCTCTCCTACAGAAACGAGAAAAAAAGACATGGTGAGTTTATGGTCACAGAAAAGATAAAGTCGCAAAGATAAAGTCGTCATTTAATCTACAGTGACCATATAATTAGAATTTTATTTCAGCCGAATATACATTCGATTTTATTCAAAAAGGAAATCGATGCGTTTTCCGTCGTGTTTGGACTTTTTCTGGGTGGATATGCAACATTTATGTTAAATTAGCCATCTTACTACTGGAATTTAGCAAGTGGCAGAGGCTAGCGTCGTCTGTATACACTAGGACGCCGAAGCAACAGTTGTGGTTTCATCTAAACCACGTGTTTTCTTGTGAATACTTTGTT
Source organism: Brachirus orientalis (assembly GCA_016785285.1). Taxonomy (NCBI): domain Eukaryota; kingdom Metazoa; phylum Chordata; class Actinopteri; order Pleuronectiformes; family Soleidae; genus Brachirus; species Brachirus orientalis. The sequence continues at coordinate 27,259 of JAFBJR010000102.1, read as the reverse complement.
AGCCGTAAGAAAGTCTGTCTCATGTTTGTTAGAAGGTATAATTTTTCTACACCGGGTCTTTGCTTTTATGAACACAAACGCAATGTTTGTATTGATTCCACTGTTTTATGAATGGAGTACCTTAGCTGTGTACTGCTTCCAGGAGTGAAACGCCTTGTACGCAGCGTCCACCGCCTGCTTGGCCTCAGCCGCGCCACAGTCCGTCACCCGGGCTATCTCCTGCCCGGTGGCCGGGTCCACGACGGGGAACACCGAGGCTGCGGAGAGCCAGCGGCCGTCTACGTAGCCCTGCGTCCGGAGAAGAGGAGCGGTGACATCCAGGCTGTAGCACCTGTGCATGACGGCGGGTAGGCCGGGGAGAACGTGCCGGAAGAAGCAGCGAGTCCTCAGCACACAGATGACGGACATACCGGGGGCGTTTGTTCGGTTGGTTTTGGGCAGGTGCGGAGAGTCGATGGTGTCTATGGAGTTCGGCCCATGAACCTCCGCTGTAGTGATGGGCAAATGATACCGAGGCTTTGGAGCTTGTGTCTCTCTCTTCCTGAAGCGGAGTGATTCGAAACGCTGCGTCGGAACTTGTATCAAAACACCAGTGTCACGTGATCGATGACGTTCGATTCTTTTTCTTCTTCTAGTGTTTTTTGGCGGTTGGCAAACAACGTTATGCTGCATTACCGCTACTAATTGGTAAGGAGTGTGGATCAAAACAGCAAGCTAAAAAAATATATATATATAAAAAAACTATTCCCTTTCCTCTATTAACTATATTCTTTTAATCAATCCAGATCTTGCCAAATAATTACATATGATTTTATACTCTACTTCTCCATAACTCTTCCATAAAACATCTATGAGGTCAAACTGCATTTTCATTTCCTTAAATCTTTCAATCATTTCTTTCCTTATATCCTCAATCCATTGTACTGCTAATAATAGTGCTGGTACATCTCCCGTGTAAACTGATAACCCATCATTTATTCTTTTACCTGTCTGGACTCTGAACTCTGGAACAATGACTGCTACTCCTGCACTCCTACCTGATGTATTCTCGGCTGCATATGTATACATTTTGATGTAACTGTAGTAATTGTTAATATAATCCTGAACATGACCTGAATCACACACAAAGCTCTTATCTTTGCTTTTCCTTTCCAGTAATGTGAAATCAACTGATGCATTGGGAGGAATCCAAGGTGGAACTGCTGACAACGGCACTGTTGGACTAATGTTTAATGTTTAATCTAGTTCTAGTTCTGTTGTTCTGCGTAATACTGTCCATCCAAAACTCTTATTTTCCTTCTTCACTGTTTCCCGACATGGTTTTAATGTGGCTTGTGTGGGGTGATCTTGACTGTGACCCTGTAAATTAACCCAGTAGTTTAATGATAGTTGAATCCTTCTGATTTCTAGAGGCATTTCTCCCATCTCCACTTGTAAAGCTACAATTGGGGTAGTTTTAACTGCACCTGTAATCAGACGTAGAGCCTGATTCTGAATGCAAGCCAGTTTTTTTGAGATTTGTGTCCGCAGCAGATCCATATACTACACGCCCATAATCAATTGTAGACCTTATCAATCCTGTATATATGGCTTTCAATGCTTGCCTGTCTGCTCCCCATTCTCTACCAACTAAACATCTCATCACATTTAGCACTCTCTTGCATTTGTCTACAGATTTTTGAATATGTTTCACCCACGTAAGTTTTTCATCAAACCACATTCCCAAAAACTTAATTTGCTTTACTCTTTCAATCTCTTGGTTATATAATTTTAGTTTCACTTCCGTAATTCGTTTTCTTGTAAAAAGGATTACTTTTGTTTTATCAACTGAGAACTTAAAACTCCACCTATATGCCCATTCTTCCATTTTGTAAATAGCCTCTTGCAGTTTTTTAACAATAAAATCTAAATTTCTTCCACGTTTCCACATTGCCCCATCATCCGCAAAAAAGTGAGAGACCCAAACCATTATCTAGTTCCATAAACACATCATTTATCATCACAGAAAATATTAAGGGACTTATGATACTTCCTTGAGGTGTTCCGTTTCAATAATATATTTCCCACCCTTACCTGTATTAATTTTCTTAAGTTTTATTAGTAATTCCTCTCTCCACATCATATCATATGCCTTTTCAATATCAAAAAATACAGCCACTACATTTTCCTTATTAGCCTGAGCTTTCCTTACTTCTTGCTGCAGACATATTGCTGGGTCCATGGTGTTTCTTCCCCTTCTAAAACCACTCTGGTACTTTGACAGATATCTTCTGCTTTCAATAAAATACGTTAACCTTTCATTTATTATTTTCTCCATAAGTTTGCATATGTTGGATGTTAGGGCGATGGGTCTGGAATTGTACAATCTTTTCCTGGTTTGGGTATTGGCACTACAATGGCTTCCTTCCAGCTCTTTGGCAACTTTCCACATTCCCAAACTGTTATACAGTTCCAATAAAATACCTTTAGCTGACTCACTCATGTTACTGATCATTATATAACAAATGTGATCTTTTCCTGGTGCTGACATCTTGATTTTTCTCAATGCTCGAGTCAATTCTGCCTTTACAAAAGGTACATTTAGGTGCTATCCTCTTCTTGGATGACCTCATTTTGTTGTAATATGGTTGCATCTCTACCTCTCCTGCCTTTTTCACTGAGATTATTGGAACCGTGTATTTTAACAAAAGTCTGGGCCAGCATTTCTGCCGTCTTCTCGTCCGTTACTGCTGCTGCTACATCAGCTACCAAGACTGGATATCTGAACTCTCCTTTAATTCCATTCATTCTTTTAATCATCCTCCACACTTTATCAATCTCTGTCTTCCTTCCTACAGAGTTACAAAATGTCCTCCAAGATTCCCTCTTTGAACTCTTAATAGTTCTCCTTACATTGGCTTGTGCTCTCTTATACACAATAAGATTTTGAAATCATTGGTTTCTTTTTAATACTCTGAAAGCTTTATTTCAATATTTAATTCCTTTATCACACTCCTTTGTCCACCATGGTACAATCTTCCTTTTGTTCTTACCTCCTTTCTTCGGAATAGACTGTTTCGCTGCTTCTAGAATAGAATTACAAACAGACATATTCAGATCATCAATATCTCTATTCATATCGATTTTTTTCCCATTTCCTGATCACAGATATGTCCTAAATTTATGCCAATCAGCCCTGCTGAAGGACCAGTTTGGTAACCCCTCGATGTCATATTCCTCTCCCCTCAGACCAACCTTAATCATTATAGGATAGTTGTCACTTCCTACAGTTGTTTCCTTGACCACCTCCCAACCACATAGCCCTGCCAGTGACTCTGACACTAATGTAAGATCCACTGCTGTTTCAGTTCCTGTTCTGATGTTCAGTCTTATTCATACATTATTCATACAAACAAGATTTTTACTTTCCATTATTTCTTCACTAACTTGCCCATTTTCATCATTATTATAATTATATAGTATTATGAGCATTAAAGTCACCACACCATATCACTTTTCCCTCCATCCATATATATAACTTCTCTCGACAAATCAACTGTCAATCTTTTACAGGGATTGTAAAAATTAACCACTTTGATTTTCCCATCTCTTGTCCATACCTCAGTTGCTATATATTCTAATTCTGTTCCTTCCCTCAGAAATCTATATTGTATTCCTTGCTTTACAAAAAATATACAACCTCCTCCGTTACCCTGCTCCCTATCTCTGCGATTACTGTCATAACCTTTTATCACAAAATCTAAGGCTGGTTTAGCCAGGTTTCTTGTATACAGATGGTGTCAGGCTGCTTATTAAGATTATTAATGAATCCTTTGAATTCTTGGCCATTTGCCATCAGACTTCTTGCATTCCACTGTAATATAATCATATGGACTTATCACCTGGGCTTCCCTGTTTGCTGTCTGCTTCAAGTTATTGTTTTATCTGCTCCCAAGATATGTCTCTCAATCCCATAAACCTTTCTGCTCCTTTCACAATTGTCTTAATTTCCTCAGTTTAATGTTTCACCTGGTCAGTACAATTTATTACATATGCAATGAACAATATCCGTTTGTCTATCTCTAAGGCATTCTTTATTTCCCCAGTTTGCTCTGTCTCTGGTCTCACAAATTTGATGTATTTCTTTCCCCCTCTGTTGGCCTTGTAGCTTTTTTACTGCCTCTCCGTTTTCACACGCTGAATCTCCACGCCTCTCTTCCTGACCTCACAGCCACCGTACGTTGCCCTGTGTTGCCCACCACAGTCACAACATTTGTCCTGTACACTGTCCTTACATTGCTCTATTTTGTGCTCCCCTCCACACTTTGAACATCTCTGTTTTCCCCTTTACATACTGCAGCTATGTGTCCATACCTCTGACATTTTTAGCACCGAAGCGGGGGAAGAACATATTGCCCAACTGGAAAACTCATGAACCCAATCTTAACTCTATCTGGTACTGCAGATGCTGAAAATTCTAGAAGAACGGACAGGCTATCAACCCTTTCCCCATTGACAGATTTTTGCAATCTCTTAATCTGATATATTTCAACTCTTTTTCTAAATCTTCGTCTTGTGGAATCCCGGTTATCACTCCCCGGGGAAACTCTCGTTTCACCTAGAACCCTTCTTTGTTCCACCATTTTCTTGCAAATGCTTTCAATAAGGAGGGCTTTGTTTTTCTGTACCTCTGTTTTACACACTATCAATATGTTTCCATCTCTTAGAATTTTAGCTTCACCAAGTTTCTTTTTTAACTCTCTTGACACAGCTATCGGACTAAGATTAATGTGCTCATCCTCCTTTCTAAATTTTGGGATTATTTTAACTTCTTCCTTCACAATCTTCTTGCGTACAGTATTATTACCATCATCTGAGCTGTACTCTTCCAGGTACCTTTTACCACTACACCTCCTTCAACTTGACTATCATTTCCTTTTCCTCGTCTGCCCATGCTAGCTACTGGCGTCCACCCATCAAGATCCATATCATCATCACCATCATCATTATCATCATCATCTACTACCTAAGCCTTCATCTGATCCAGTCACACAAGCTTATGCCGACCCGCCAATTCCAAGGTCCAAAATCCGTATTTGTTTGTAGATTAAGGAATTCAAGAATAAACTCAACGTCAGAGCGTCTACCAAGATGGCTGCTACTGCTCCTTTGACGCTGTTTTTGCTTCAAAATGTTTCGAAGCTTTTCATTGGCTCATAGTATTTCAGTGTGTGTCATTGGCTCATAGCATTTCAGCGCATTCTGAGCCAATGACAGCTTGACAGGTTTGACAGATTTCAATTCAATTCAGTTTTATTTGTATAGCGCCAAATCACAACATACATTATCTCAAGGCACTGTACATAATAAGGCCAAAACCTTTACAATATTACAGAGAGAAAAGAAACCCGACAGTTCACACAATGAGCAAGCACAAGGCATCAGTGGAGAGAAAAAAACTCCCTTTTAACAGGAAGAAATCTCTGACAGAACCAGACTCAAGGATGTGCGGTCATCTGCCTCGACCGGTTGGGGTGAGAGGAAAATGGGGGACAGAGGAGAGGTGGGGGACAGAAAGGGGGGAGAGAAAGAAGAGAGAGACCAGGAGCAAATATACAGTTGTATCAAGTTTAGAGTCAGTTGTGTCATGTTTATAGAACTACAGTGTCATTTATACAAGCAGCAGCAAACGTTATTGATAAGAAACTATACTGATGAACATATTTGAGTGGTTTGGTGCCATACCAGCTATATACGCACCTCTACCAACTTGCATTTGACAGTCACTGACTTTGTGCAATGTATCTCTGTCTTTGTCTCTTTTATTGTTATTGTCACTGTCCCTGTATTTGGTTATTTTTAACTGTCTTCTTCTTGATTAATACAGATTGCAAAGCACTTTGGATGTAAATGTGCTATACAAATAAATTTTACTTACTCACTTACTTACTTACTATATAAGATGCATCAATATGCTTCAAAATGTGGTTGTGAGGAGATAGAGATTTGGAGAGTGAGAGTATTTTGGCACGTTTTATGTCGAGTACCACTATTAATCGACGTTCTAATGTTTGGGATCATTTTTGATCTCATACCACCAAATAAGGTATAATGCAGTTTATGGCATACATTTTATGTTTCCATAATTGAATTGTGTTTTTAATTTTTAAATAAAGCTCAAAGCTTTAAATAAACCCTGTCAGGGTCCGGTTTCACACTGTTTCCTGTACTTTTATTTTGTTAAATTCCCTTACTTCCTGTGCAGCCTGTTTTCTATTCAGGAGGCTTGACCAGGCGGCTGGCGGAGTCTCCCTCCACACACCTGCTTTGCATGCTCCTTATTTGTTTGCTGCCTTCTTAAGCCTGGGATTTTGCTGCGGCTGATGTCAGCGTGTCATGTTTCCCGTGTGGTACAGATCGTTTCGGTCAGCTAGTTGTTTGCCTCTCCTTAGGTCAAATTTTGATTCAGTCCTAACTTTTGTTTCCTTTTTTTTTTTTTTTTTTTACAGTTGTCTGGGAGATCCTCGCTCAGCCAGCCTGTTGGTCTCCTCACCCTTAGTTTCCAGTTTTTAGTGTTTTTGTTTGGCTTTTGTAAATAAATGAACTCTTTTGCCTTTTTAAAAGCCGTCCTGTCTCTGCACTGTTTGGGTCCATACATGTCCTGTTATAAATCATAACAAAAACCCTTAACCAACATTAAACCCTTAATATAATTTGCATTTATTCTTTGGGTTAATCTGGAATGTCCTTCAACTGAAAAGTCAGTGGTGTGTTTATATAAATGGAAGCTCATTGAAAATATGGCTGCCAGCGGGGACACAAGTTAAAACAGCACTAAACCCCCTCTATTCATTTATGACTCGCATAAGAAACACCAGCTTAAGTCTCGCCAAAGTCCATTGAGAAAATCTGCGTTTTTAGAGCGCAGGGACCTAAGGGCTGCTGGTCTACTGCTGCCTTGTTTGTCAAGTTTGTGTCACTTAAGCAAATACAAAATGAATATTTCAAACACCGAAGTCACAAAATAATACTTGTGAATTTAATGACATAGTCAGTAATGGATTAATGACTCCTGTGTTCCACATCCTTAAAATGCTGATCTTTCTCTATGGACTTTGGTGTTGGAGAGTGATTGGTTCACTCATCAATGCTGACTTAATTTTCTAGTCATACAAGCCTATAAAACAGCGAGATAAAGTGGCCAAATTTTATATCAGTACTATACATATCAATATAATAGACAAATTGGCATATGTTGTATGAATCAGTTTTCATTTTGCACTCAAGTTAGAAAGATATTTGAGTATTTATGAATATTTATTAGTAATAAAAGTATATATTCAAACACATATTTCTCCAAAGTGACTGGTGCAGTATCATGTACAGTACAGCAGGGAAGTTTACAGAAAGTTTGATGACACTACACTGTATTATGGCGAAGTTATTGAATATTATTAAAAATTAAAAATTATATTTCTTCAAAGTGAGTGGTGTAGTATCATGTACAGTACAGCAGGGAAGTTTACAGAAAGTTTGATGACACTACACTGTATTATGATGAATTTGTATTTTTTACAAATCTTTTTCTTTTTTCGGGTGTTACAATTTGTTGACGGTCTCTGCGCTCCGGTCTCACTCCAGTTTGGAAAACGACTCTTTTCAACGAACACGATGTTAAAGCATGTTTTTCGACAATGTTTCGTTAAATGTTATTGATTTAGTTCGAATCTGTGAGTATCTTTCTAACTTTAATTAAGTTCTGAGCTTTTGCCGCAGTGATTTGAGCCAGGCCGAGCAAATCCAATGATAAACTGCAAAAGGGACTGAAAGCATAAAAGACTGAAAACTGCAACTGAGTTTAATCTCAGAATTCTGACCTTTTTCCCTCATAACTTTGCTTTTTTACTTTACTTCTGAATTAATCTCAAATTTCTTCAAATATCCAAATTCTTATTTAAATTGTGATTTTTTTCTCAGAATTCTGACTTCAATTCTGTTTTTAATCTAAGGAAAAACATTTAAAGTCAGATTACGCAGCTGTTTAGGGAAATCGCTTTTATGTTATCTGATGAATGGTGCTGTAAATCTTTTGAGGTCAAAGAACAGCTTTGATATATAGGGACAGAGATATGATATACATTGTGTGCTACATTCTTAAATAAACAGTGAAGAGTGTTCCTTATTTTGGTTATTAAGTTACCACAATTTGCTTTGAATTTTACAATGTGACCTATTTATTCACAATATGAATATAAATCAAACATGAATACAATACATTGTATTTAAAAAAAATTAAAAAATTGTATGTATGGCAGCTAGTGAATATTGCCAAAGGGAGAATGGGATAATGTAAAATACCATTTACCTTTTTGTATTTTTAGGTTAAACTAATTTAAAAAAAAAAAAGGTTCAGATATAGTATTACATCATTGGTTGTAATTGCCATTATAACCAATTTGAATTCCATGTAGGATACATTTTTATTTAATTAGTAGGGTTGCTGCAAACATACATACACACACACACACACACACACACACACACACACACACACACACACACACACAGGTACACTGGTTTCCATGACTTCAGAGGACATTAAATTTAAGTACATTTATTTTCTGGAGACTTACTTTCAACCTTAACCATAATTACTAGTGCTCTAACCCTAACCCTAACCCTAACCTCAGCCTAACTTTAAAACATGTCTTCACCTTAAAATGTATGTCAAATGTAGTAATTTTCATTTAGTTTGGGTTTTACTTTATTTCATTCCTGAGATAAGACAATACAAACAAAAGATAATCCAAAACAAGAATGAAAAGGAGCAGAATGAAGAAAAATGTTTTATATGAACTGCCCTTTTACACACAACACTCATTACAAAACACAGTCAAAAGAAATAATAAAAACAAAATTGATATCGCCCCTCACATACAGTATATCTCCCAAGTCACACTTCATTTTCTCCTATGTCAACACATAGAAAACCTTTAATATGTATTTTTCTAACATGTAAAATTTAATGTGCTTTTTAAATATATTATCTGACTGAGCTTGTTTGATTTCCTTGTCTAGATTATTGTCCTTTTACAGACATACTGTACATCGGTCCATCAGTTTAAATCTGGGTTTATTAAAGATCTCTGTTCCTTTTTAAGTTATATTTACCCTCTCTTTTTTCAAATCTTGAATAAATAAATGGATTTGATGGATCTCTGTATTTACTTCTAATTTACATAATGGGGACTTGATTTTTTGTCCCCATACGGAAGACAAGTCCCCCATAATGGGAGTGTGTAAACAGAGTTGGGTCCCCATAACACAAGGAATTAGTACAAACACACACGTAACTAATGTGTATCATGAAGGTCCAGTGTGTCACAACTTTAAAGGATTTACTGTCGGAAATAAGCTGCCCATATTTCTATAGTGTGTATACTGTACTGATGCTTTTCTACAATACAGCTCTAGCATGACGTGGCTCAGCTGTACTCATTTATTATTATTATTTTGGGGACAGATTGACGGCCACTGATTGGTCAGATAGTGTCGTCACTGGAAGAGTCACGAGCGTGACACCTTGACAGAAGAATCAAACTGCACAATGCCAAACTTTAAGATCAATTAGAAAGACTTAAAAACCCAGAAAACATGTGTTAATTGGCAACATTTGGCAAGGAAATGTCTAAAATCTCAACGTTTAAATTAGTCCGGTGTTTTTAGCGACAGAACTGATGAAAGCCGGTGATCATGGGCCACATGACAACCTGTTCGGCCTCATTTCAGTGACTTTTTCATGATGCAGGAAGTACTGAACTAATCTTTTTAATGAACTGATTCTAATGAGTCAATACAAAGAAAAAGAACTGCTTTGCTCATCACCAGTTTGTGTATTTGTGTTGTGTATAAAACGATGTTATAGCAGTTTTGCATGACAACCATGCCCATGCTGAGGAAGTACTATGAAGTAATGGAAAATGTGCCCCATACCCAAACTGTGTAGAGTCGAGCCGTGCCAAAATTCTTTGCTTTGTTTCACAACACTTGGTAAATACCTTTAAACAATGAAATCTTCCGTCCTCAAATCACATTACGAGTCAAAGGTTTGGACACACCTTCTCGTTTAATGTGGTCCAAAGGTGTGTCCAGACTTTTGACTGGTAGTGTATATAAAGGAATCCCATGGCAACCCGTACGTAGCAATGCTACAGTATCATATTTAACATGTGGGTAAGTGTATGAGACCGGTTTGGAAGATTCAAAACCTAAAAATCAGTGTGGTGATTTCAGGATTGGCCCAATTAAAGTCTCTCAGACGTTGGGTCGAATCGCAGCGTAGTTCTTGATGACTCCAGAGAACCTGATGGTGTGAATTTCAGGCTCCTTGTCTTTGAAGTCCTGCCACAGATACTCAGGTGATAGAAGCTTAGTGGGCTTGTTGATCCACATGTACCTAAAATTGTGGAGGAAATTAAATGTCTGATTAACTGGGTAAAGAGGCCTAGGTCAAGGAAACAATAGATCTAAATCTTTGTCAAGTAAAGGATGAATGTTTCAGGGTCTCGACATCCTTCTGTTAGAAATAGGTAACTTTCAATAAAACTGAAGAGAAGGGATGAGGTAATCTGAGATTGGAGCATTGTGGATTAGCCAGTTAGCCAAAAAGTTACAGGAAAACACCCAGATGGTCAGTGATAATTAAGCATGTTGCATTTTACTTTCATGCGGTCAATTCAAAAGAGTCATCACAAAGTCAGCTTACCGGTTTAGGTGACTCTCCTCCTGCCAGGCTGCTTCAATGCCTCGTTTAGCATCATCCTTGAAGTTTTCGCTGCAAGTTTTGGTGAGCCGGTGTACGTCCTGCACTTGGCCTCCATATGCCCCTCCACAGTAGTAGAAGTCGCCCTCTCCGAGACCGATGTAGGCTTTGGAGGACGGCCGCCGCTCATAGGGTAACACATCGCGATCAGTTTTGTAGTAACCTGTAAAAAAGAGGAGAACATTCAGAAAACCAGGAAGATCAAGATGAAGAAGCACATGACTGATTGTGTCATGGCGGTTAGTGGCTGTGACCCAGTGGACTGCACCAACAGACCTGATGATGCTGTTCACTGGGTCTTTGCCTTGGCTTTGGTTACAAAGAGTAGAAAGGATTCTCTTTTTACCAGGATGAATCACAGCAACTAATCTGCCCAATGACTCTGTTCCCCAATGGCCGCGGAACTTGGAGTCCACATCCAGACAGAACATGTAGTCCGTGTTATTCTGAAGCTCCTCCTCTATCAATTTCTGGATGATCTCCATCCTGCGAGCAGAGATCTCCTGCCAACGGTCGGCACTGGGTACTGTATGGACCGATAACTGGGGGTGGAGAAGGTGATGTTTTTAAAAACCAGATGGAAGGAGTCAAGAACAAGTCTTTTAAAATCTTTTACCGTTCTGCCAGCAGCCATTTTGAGTTGGGGCACCTCCTTTGGCTGATCGGTGAAGATGTACACGTGCACATTATAACCTACAAAGAAGTGCTGCTCTGCTGTCTCCAGGAAATCTTTCAGGAACATGGTGTACCTTTGGAGAAGATGAGAGGGGTCACCTCCAGGTTGAAGCTCCAAACAGAAACTCTGCTTTTTTTGTTACATGGAGAGCAGAGCACTGTGACATCATACTTTCCCACAGCGAACACAGTAGCTGCAATCCTGATGTTCTTTGGTTTGTAGATGGCGTCCAAGAGATCTGGGTTGAAAGATCCCTCCCAGACCACAGGAGCCAACCAGGGAGTCACCGTCACTACATCAGTTCGGCTATGAAGAAAGACACGAACTGATGTCATCAACAAGCAAACAACCAATCAGGATGACAGAGAGTGATACTCACCCATTGATGATGCTGGGCTGCTTGTACTTTAACCTGAAACACAAGCATTTTTTTAGGACCTTAAAAGTTTTTTTAGGACCTTAAAAGTCTGAAATGCCTATTACTGCAAACAACACTGCTTTACTGAAGATGAAAATGATGAAGATGAACACTGTACTTACTGGTCAGGAGATTCCAGGTGACCTTCATGGGTGATTTTGATGGTTTCAGTTCTACAGATCACACACACACACGTATGTACATCAGCATCAAACAGAGTGGATGATCTACCTGCTGTACCTGTACCAAACTATCAGATACTTGTCAAATTGTGATTTGGAATTGATGACTGAATGTGGCAATAGTGTGACATACGGTTGTTGTAACAAGAGCAAAAATGTAAATTAAAGCACAAAAGAGGAGACCATTTCAGCACTGTTTTTGGTGATTGATATGAGGAGTAGCAGACAGCAGGTAAGAGGAGATCCTATGGCCAATCACAGCCTGGAGGGGTCAACCAGACCCAGTTGCTCTTACTTGAGGTTGCGGCTTTACCACAGGAGACAAGTTTAATTGTGTGTAACACAACATGGGAACAGGTGACACTTTCAGTGGTGAAAACGCTGATCACCTGACCACAGTGACATTACTGACCCATGAACTGGACTGCTCTCAGTCTCCTCCGAGGGCGCCAATATTCTGTGTAAAAAACAAACAAACCCAAATCATGAGACCAGTGCCGTATCCACATGGAAACAAACTTTCCCTATACAATCTTTTCTTTTTTTTTTGTTTTTTTACATCATTCAAAAAATGTCTTCGTCCAACAAATTATCCCCAGCAAATTATGCTAACACTGCAGTACATGTGCCAAGCATGTGCATTAAACATACGTGCTGTGTACAAACTTTTTTAAATAAAGCTTTTTTTGAACAAATATATATTACAGTGAATACCAATACCAGTGCAAGACATAAATTGGGTGCACAACAAGTTTACATACAAAGTCAATGCACAGACTCGATTTTTGTGTTAGTCTATCGCACCCATCGCTCAGGTTGAAAATTTTCCACTTTGGGAAACAATTGTTATGACGTGATGGCCAATCAGTGTTGAGATTCTCCAGATGATGTCACGCACTTGTCAGTGGCCAGAAGAAACTTACTTCATCTGAAATGAATAGAATGCCCATTACGTCTGTTTTTAGGCCAAATAAGGTGACTTGTGTCCCACGGCGTGATAGACGAGATGGGTGTGACGTGATGCGAAAAACCATGTGCGGTAAGAACATAGCGTAAGTGACTAAGGGAAGAAAATAAATGTTATCATAAAGCGAATAGACCAAACTCCAACACAGAAAAAGAAGACAACGATCATGACAAAGACCGTTGTCTTCTTTTTCTTTCGTTGTCTTCCTTTTCTTTTTTCACTTGTCTTCATTATGGGGACAAAAAATCAAGTCCTCATAACAAGAGTTACTACATTTTAAAGTGAAGACAAGTGCAAAGTTAGGCTGTGGTTAAGGTTAGGGCCATGGTTAGGTCACTAGTAATTATGGCTAAGGTTAGAGTAAGTCAGTGCAGTGTCTTCTGAAGTTATGGAAACCTGTGTGTGTGTGTGTGTGTGTGTGTGTGTGTTACCTGCAGGTCTTGAAGATGTACATCACTCTGTGGATTCAAACAGAAACAGAGTGATTAAGTCAGTAACTGATCAGAGGACACAAGCAGTACAACAGTGTTTGGGGGAGGTTATGCTTTATCAAGCCAGGCACCATGAAAGGGGGCCTTTGTATCAGTTAGTGGCTACCAAAGATTATATATTATATCACAACATAAGAATTATTAATATTATATTAATGACTTCAAAAGTCATTAATATAATATCGGCCTTGTCTACCAGGAGGTTAACTTACTGGTACACTTTTGTTTACAAGGCCATCCTTGGGCTACTGCCTTCCTACGTTTGTAATTTAATCACGCAGAGAACTGTTGACTCTTATGGTTTGCCTTCTAATGATCATTTGTTGCTCTCTGTTCCATTTGTCCACACTGGACTGGGAAAAAGGGGCTTTTGTCTTCTCTGCCCCCTCTACATGGAACATGTTGCAAAAGGACTGGAAACTAATGGAACTTATTTCGTTGAATGACTTTAAATCCAGACTGCGAGCACTTGAGACAGCCTCCTTGATTTGTTTTACATGAACTGTCATTTAAATTATTGATTGTAAGTGTAACTGTAATTTTTTGCTGCCTCTTGGCCAGGACTCCCTTGTAAAAGAGGTTTTTAATCTCAATGGGACCTTCCTGGTTAAATAAAGGTTAAATAAAAAATAAAAAAGAAGGGGAAAATTCTCATGAATTCAACTGATTACAATTCAATTTGGATTAATTAATGATTAATAATTATCGTAATAACTGATTAGTCACAATACCATATAGTTTTGCTGGAAAGAGGTTGGTAATATTCACATTTGAGCAACATTAATCAGACCAGACTGTAAGAAACATTTATTAAATAAAGGAGACATCAAAGATTAAAACAACAATAACTACAAACTATAACTATCTGTAACTATATACAGTGTGTGTGTGTGAGAGAGAGAGAGAGTGTACATGTCTGTGTGTACAGACCAAATGGCCGAGTCAGGTACAGACAGACTACAAAACAAGATGGTGGTTGACAAAGAAACTACAACAAGATGGCGGAGTCCAAGGTGGCATGCCTGCATGGCTGCTGTGTTTCTTCGTTAAGGCCACTTGTGTGGATGAGGTGCCTGTTTCCTCTGATTTGCTTCCTCCACACAGGAGTGAGAAGGCAGATGATGTCCTCCTCGCAGGAGGAACACAGGGACAAGAGCCAAGAGGAGGAGGAGGAGAAGGAGGAAGAGGAGGAGGAGGAAAACCTGGCTTTTGTAATGTTGGAAACACACGGGGTCACACGTCACAAACCGATCACTGAAGTGGGTTTTACACAGGTATGTGAGAGATAAGGGATGTTGACAGAGTTTTATGGCCCTGTGTGGCCCTTTTATGGTCTTTGAGCAAAAGGTCATGTGGCCTTCATTCGGGACGCATGGTTACGCCATCTTGACTTAACCGATCCCCAACAACAGTGACGGTAGTATCACTATTGAAATAATAGTGGTATCTGTGATGCAATAGCAGTGGTGTAAGGGCCCTGGTCAGGGGGTGTGCATGTGTTCTTTTGGGGTGTGACATCTCCGCCTCTATCCGTCTCTGTTTGGAAGAGCTGATTGCAGCCGATTATGTGACCAGCTGAAGCACCTGTGCTGGTGTTCCTGCCGACATTTTAACCCAATTTACAACGGCTTCACTCCTGCTGTCACCTTCTCCAGAGCCGGCACCCATTTGCTTTTTTTTGTTTGTTACTTTTGTTTCACTGCTCTGTATATGTCATCTAGATAATTGGTCTGATTGTTTTTAGGTCTATACAATTGTGTACAAAGGGATATTTTGGATCTAGAGCTGTTAGTCATGTTGGTCATTGGAAATGGGAGGCAACTACACCCTTTCCAGACCCATACTCTGGGTGTGATTTGCTGGGGGCCCCCTCTGATCTATTTATCCCTGCCTCTGCTGAATTATGTTTGTCCCTGATGGGGACACAATCTCCCCCCCCCCTTGCCCATAATAGACTATGAAAATACATAATGTAAACAATAAAATCAGAAATGGACTTCATTGCCAGCGCTTTTACACGTTACATATTTTAATTGCCAGCCGTCATTAGTCTTTCCATGGTCAAATTAGTTGCTCCTAAATGTGAAGTGTGCTGGTATTTTCTCCTTTACAGAACACCTACTGAAACGGTCCGAACCAATCAGTCCTATTTCTGGTTTTCAAAATAAAATCTTATCGAAAATGAACACAACGTACTGAAAAGAATAGTGTCAAATTATATGTGAAAATATTTATATATTATCATTTTGATTAAATGTAAAACAATTATGTATAAAACAGTAAAATTTATATAGTGGAGCTCTATTTTTATTTTTCTATCTTGCACATTTGGTTGCATATATTTATTATATATTATATACATATTTCCTTACCTTATTTCTATTTTTCTTCTACTACTAAATTATTATTATATGATGTTATGGAAATAACATCAGTTCAGGGAGAGTTGTGATAAATTCTTTGCATAAAATAGTGAGTTTGTGTGAGTTTTTAGGGTGAGGCAGGTCTGATATTGCTGATTTAATCTCAGCAGCAGATAAGGGGCAGAAAACGGTCAAAGCTGACTCAAAACATGACAGTGAGCCGTGCATGAATCTATGCAGGTCTGGTCAAAAGTATAAAACTATTTGCACTGCTGTAACTATAGTATTAGTATTCAAGCAATGGTAGTAACAGGAGTAATAATAAGTAATAATGAGTATTAACTAATGTTGGTGTCTGTGGTATCTTTTTTTTTTTCTAATACTAGTGTCTGAACTCATACTTTTTTTTTTTAAGTACAATTAAAATAATACAACTCTGTGTACACAACAACCATTTCAAAGAATACATAAAACCAAAGTGAATTAAAATAATGTTATAGTAAATAACATCCTTACAAAAATATTTGTGTTATAACAAAGTTGCCATTGGCCTCCAAACTGGTGTATGTGAGAGAGTTTCACAAACCAAGCCCTGGACCGTAACCGTTGTATAAAGATTAAGTGTTAGTAGCAACAGAATTGCTGCAGTAATTAACAGTAGTATGAAAACTGTGGAATAATTGTATTAGAACTTACGTATTAGTACCTTTCTAGTACTTTGGTACTCACCCCAGCAGCAGACATAACTGCAAAATCACTGTCAGCGTTTGAATTTTCAACAAATTCATTTCAGTCTAAATCCAGATCACAGAGTCCAGATCCACCCGGAACAAATACAGCAGTGGTCCAGGAACGACCTCGTCTTTTGATAATAAAGATGAGTAATAATTCAGTTCCGTGTTGCATCTCATACAAGTTCAATGTAGGGTGGGAGATAGTGTTTGGTTCATTCGCGAAAAGAACGAATGTTGAGGTGAACGAACCGAACTGAATCACTTACTGAAATCGATTCGTTCGTCTCACGGTTCAGCTGAGCTCTGCTGCGACTCGAGTCACACAGCAGGCCGGCGGCAGTGGGCGGGGCCAAAGCGATTCGTTCACTCACGACAGAGTCGGACACAGATTGACCGAATCACGGGGAACTAGACACGCAGTCTAGTTCCCCGTTGTTTTAACAGACTTTCTCAGTAATCACAAACTTAAACGTCAGGCTGGTCTGTAATGAGAGGACACTGTATATTAATTAAATATCTTAATTTAACTCCACTCAGGCAATTCGGAAACTAATAGATAGATTTAGTAAAGTTATTGTTTCAAGTCAGTAGATAATGTAAAAAGTTCATAGCATAACAAACACGGGCATTTTTTTTCTGTGATTATTTAATGCAAGATTTAATTATATTTAATGCAGAACTCTGATCTCGCCACCCTTTATAGTTTCTGCTGCATGTTTTTTGAAACCTACAATATGACAAAAACAGCTAAGTAAGACAGATCCTCTCACTGCGACAAAACAGCACGTGAACTGGTTCATCAGCTGCTTCGTTCTTCATTTAACGAGTCAGACCTTGCCACGTATGTACTGTTGCACTGACTGAACTTAATATGTGCGCCCTGAGTGAATCAGAGGCTTAAACGGTCACAATCAGCCTCAGCAAATCCAGAAGCTTTAAAAGAACCAAAACCCCTGAAAAGATGCGTTAATCTCCAATATTTATTAAGGAATTTCCTAAAATCTTAATATTTAACAATGGAGTCTGGTGTATTTAGTGACAGCACTGCCGACAGCTGGGGATAGTGAGCTGAATCACAACCAGTTCAGCTGTGTATCAGTTCAGCAAGTGACTCAGATGTAGTCTGTGCTCTGGTCATGCAGGAAGAATTGAACGATTTGGTGAGCAAATCTTTTTAATGAAAGAATTGAATTTGGATTCAGTACACCTAAAAGAACAGTTGTTCCCATCACTAGTTGTAGATCCTGGAAAAACTGTTTGAGCAGGCTGTATTTTGAATTCAAAAGCCCCTGCCCCTTTCCTCAGACTTCCCTCTGAAGCCACGCCTCCAGACCACGGTTACGTGCTAGGGTTGTTCACGAAGAGTGTTGAGATCACCTGGATTCATGGGCAGTGACAACAAAGTCCAGTCGAAACAGGGCCACTGTGGCATCACTTTGCAACCCTTTCTGGACTTTCACTTGTCGCCACCGTTCAAATGCAGCGCCGATGTTCCGCATCAGCCTTTTTCTTGGCAGTAGCTTTTCTCAAAAACGCGAAGTGGGCTGTTATAACCAAAGGTGTAGGTTTGTGTGACATGTCCCCAACCAATGTTTGGAGAAAGCCAGAGTGTCCCTAGAAAGCCAGAGTGCCACTGGACTTACTGTCCTACGGGCAGTAAGTCCAGTGGCAGTAAATCAGTCCAGTCTTGGTTCGGGCTCGGGCAGCGATTCTAAACTCTTCAAGCTAGCGTGAGCTCTGACGTTGTCTTTTCCTTGTCTGCACATGCGTAATTAGTGCACAAAGAGGGGGACGCGCATATGGGGAAGGAGTTTGCTTGATGCGTCATGATCCACTTATTTTGCGCGGGCCTTTCATTATGATTATTTTTACAATCCAGTCCGCTCCACAGGTGACTATCCATCCATCCATCCATCCATCCATCCATCCATCCATCCATCCATCCATCCATCCATCCATCCATCCATCTTCTGCTACTTATCTGAAGTCGGGGCACGAGGGTAGCAGCTTAAGCATTTTTTTTAATTTCAAGCATTTTTTAAATTTCAAGCATGTTTTTAATTTCTGTGACAATGCCTTAAGTCATCGGTTACAATAGGGGGTGGGAAGAGGATTTTTGTTGGGGAGATTCTTGATAAACAGTTTGGATGACCAGTGATGGAATCTCTGGAGTAACAGTTAGACATCCTCTCTCATTTTCCTAGTGAAACCTCGAGTTAAGGTATTTATCTGCCCAGCTTAGAGGCAAGGATACAAGTCAAGATGTCTGGCACCTTCCTCTGCTGATACCTAGAGACAACCTTGGGGAAGACTGCATTCCACTGTGTTATCAGTCCCTTCTCTCGGCAATTTTAGAAACAACAGCGATACAATAGAGAACACTCTGTAGAGAGTTTATGGGTACAAAGTTTGCACATGTGATTTTGGACTATAATGAGTTTATAGGTTTGTATATAGAAATATGTAAGTTATTAAGCAAACGAAGACCAAGTAATAGAATTTTCCCTTACAATTTTAAGCAATTTAGTAAAAAATGCTCCAGAAAATAATATCCACCCCACCTTTAATGAATAATCGAGAAATACAACTACACAGACAGCCTTATTTTGTTGCAGCAATACATCAAAATAGCAGAAGCCTTTTACTTAAATAGTTAAAGGTGGCTGGACTTGCTTGAGTTTTGTTGAAGACATTTAGCCTAGACCAGTGGTGCCCAAATTCTTCCCTATAATAGGCCAAAATTGAATTGTATGGGTTGGCCACGGGCTAAAAAAAAATGTTCACGTTATGTCACTTTACATTTTATTGAAATGTGTCATATAGAGACTGAATATGAAAATAGATTAAATAATCACTAGGGAATTGGACAATGTGAACTGAGATAAATGTTTGGTTTCATAATGACGACAAATGTTTTATTCTTCGCCACTCTCTGTCTAAAGATAAGGCACACTGCAGAGGAATTTCAAGGCAATTGCAGTGGAAATATAATTTTGCCAACTGTTATTGAATTTTCTTTTAGCCGCGTGCCACTGCCTGACACTACAGTGCTCCGTTGTAACTTTGTGTGATGAGTCTGCTGACAGCCAGAACCAGGAACTCAACAGCACCCTCAATGTAAATCTATGGTCAGAAAGTGAATTGCAGCTAACCCTTATGAGCTGTTGGTGCAGAAATTCCCAGCGGCCGGACAGATAGGAAAAATCCAGCGGGCCAAAGTTGGGCAGGGGTGCAAAATGCAGAACAATGCAGATCTTTCAACCCTCTAACCCAGTTTCAGGTTGTTGGTTTTTACCTGAGTCAAGGTGTGAAGGGGTTTTGTTAGGGTCACCTGAGACACAGAGTCTGCTATTGTGTGTTGGAGTTCACTGATGCAGTTCTTTGTTATGACTGTTGATCGTTTAAGAAAGAGAGCTCAGGACAGCCTCGTAGGTGACTGATGTCTTAGTCCACCTCTTCTGTTGAGTGATGGTTTCTCTAGTTTAACAAAGATGGCTTCCTTTATTTCTCTTGTAAACCATCTGTCTTCCCCGGTCATCATCAAAAGAGTGTCCTTTGTCCTTTTAGATGTAGGTGGACAGCTGTGTCCTGTCCAGATGAGCTGGCTCTTCTGTGCAGTGCCATGCGTTAATGCTGTGGTTGTTTGGTTTTCCCACTGGAGAGGTCTGGACACTCCTCATTACATTGCAACCACATTTCTTTGTTTGTGTCTTGGAATTTGTCTTTAGGATGAATTAATTTCTATCTTAACATGTTGCAGGGTTTGAAATGTACTGGGTCATGATGTTTCTCAGAGAATCTCACTGTTTTCTTCCTTGTCAGGTGTTCTCCTTTTAGAGGTTTTGATGAAGGCCCAGTTTGGGTGTGCAGTTTTTAAGTTCTCCCCTGTTCCTTCTCTTTTCCCTCCTTTGCTGTGGCTATGTTAGCGGCCCGATGGTGTGACGTTCTGATGATGCTGAGTTTGTACTTTTAACTAACACTAACTACAGGAGATGACAATGACCCGGATGACTGACAACCTTCACAGACATTGCAGAAGACTCTACTGAGGTGGATGATAGTTGTTTTCAAGACAAACATAAAAGGGAGAGACACTATCCAAAACAGAGACTGATGTCAGTTGCATTTAAAAAGGTACCATTTATTGAAATAAAAAAATTGAACGAAACAATCTCCCACAAATGTCATGAGGGAGGATAAAGCTGTAGAATATGAATTAAAACACAAAACAAACTTAAATTCCAAGGTATTTTACTAGAGTTGCCAGGAAGATATTATTCAGCATGACCCTTGACAATAATAAGTAAGGATGTCTGAAAATACAACACCACATTCAGAATAATTCTGTGATCCAACAGTGCATTAAATCCATGTCCACTTGACAGTGAAAGGTGCAAGAGTGAGTGTCACGGTCATTAAAATTGGCAGTCATTGGCAGCAAGTTTATATATATCTATATAAAATATAAAACAAAGAATCCATGAGATCCCATGTGAACCCCTACGTAGCAATGCTACAGTATCATATTTAATATGTGGATAAGTGTATGAGACCGGTTTGGAAGATTCAAAACCTAAAAATCAGTGTGGTGATTTCAGGATTGGCCCAATTAAAGTCTCTCAGACGTTGGGTCGAATCTCAGCGTAGTTCTTGATGACTCCAGAGAACCTGATGGTGTGAATTTCAGGCTCCTTGTCTTTGAAGTCCTGCCACTGATACTCAGGTGATAGAAGCTTAGTGGGCTTGTTGATCCACATGTACCTAAAATTGTGGAGGAAATTAAATGTCTGATTAACTGGGTAAATAGGCCTAGGTCAGGGAAACAATAGATCTAAATCTTTGTCAAGTAAAGGATGAATGTTTCAGGGTCTGTACAGAAAATGCAATGAGACACTGACAAGAGGAAGCACACTTAGTGACTTTCAATGACTTTCAATGAAATTGAAGAGATGGGGTGATTTAATCTGAGATTGGAGCATTGTGGATTTGCCGGCTAGACAAAAAGTTACAGGAAAACTTAAAAATTAAAGATGTTTTACGTGAACATAAAGATGTTTATGTGGTCAATTCAAAAGAGTCATCACAAAGTCAGCTTACCGGTTTAGGTGACTCTCCTCCTGCCAGGCTGCTTCAATGCCTCGTTTAGCATCATCCTTGAAGTTTTCGCTGCAAGTTTTGGTGAGCCGGTGTACGTCCTGCACTTGGCCTCCATATGCCCCTCCACAGTAGTAGAAGTCGCCCTCTCCGAGACCGATGTAGGCTTTGGAGGACGGCCGCCGCTCATAGGGTAACACATCGCGATCAGTTTTGTAGTAACCTGTAAAAAAGAGGAGAACATTCAGAAAACCAGGAAGATCAAGATGAAGAAGCACATGACTGATTGTGTCATGGGGGTTAGTGGCTGTGACCCAGTGGACTGCACCAACAGACCTGATGATGCTGTTCACTGGGTCTTTGCCTTGGCTTTGGTTACAAAGAGTAGAAAGGATTCTCTTTTTACCAGGATGAATCACAGCAACTAATCTGCCCAATGACTCTGTTCCCCAATGGTCATGGAACTTGGAGTCCACATCCAGGCAGAACATGTAGTCCGTGTTATTCTGAAGCTCCTCCTCTATCAATTTCTGGATGATCTCCATCCTGCCAGCAGTGATCTCCTGCCAACGGTTGGAACTGGGTGCTGTACGCACCGATAACTGGGGGTGGAGAAGGAGATGTTTTTAAAAGATGGAAGGAGTCAAGAACTTAAGTCTTTTAAAGTCTTTTACCGTTCTGCCGGCAGCCATTTTGAGTTGGGGCACCTCCTTTGGCTGATCGGTGAAGATGTACACGTGCACATTATAACCTACAAAGAAGTGCTGCTCTGCCGTCTCCAGGAAATCTTTCAGGAACATGGTGTACCTTTGGATGAGAGATGAGAGGGGTCACCTCCAGGTTGAAGCTCCAAACAGAAACTCTGCTTTTTTTGTTACATGGAGAGCAGAGCACTGTGACATCATACTTTCCCACAGCGAACACAGTAGCTGCAATCCTGATGTTCTTTGGTTTGTAGATGGCGTCCAAGAGATCTGGGTTGAAAGATCCCTCCCAGACCACAGGAGCCAACCAGGGAGTCACCGTCACTACATCAGTTCGGCTATGAAGAAAGACACGAACTGATGTCATCAACAAGCAAACAACCAATCAGGATGACAGAGAGTGATACTCACCCATTGATGATGCTGGGCTGTTTGTACTTTAAACTGAAACACAAGCATAAAGGTTTGCTGATCAGAAAAATACACAACAGTCTGAAACAATGTTACCAATTTTTTAACCTGTTTTTTTTATAACCCTAAAAGTCTGAAATGCTTATTACTGCAAACAGCTTTACTGAAGATGAAAATGATGAAGATGAGCACTGTACTCACTGGTCAGGAGATTCCAGGTGACCGTCATAGCAAATAGTCATGGTTTTAGCAGCACATCTACAGCTGACACACAGACACCAAAGCATCAGCCGGAGTGAGTGGATCTATCTGCTCTCTGATTTGACTGTACCTCACCTGTACCAAGCTAAGAGATACTTGACTAATTATGACATTGCTATAGTTGGAATTGTTGACTGAATGTGGCATCTTATGGAGACAATGAAGAGATGGGGCAGTGCACAAATTCTGTGTCATCACTTTCTGAATGTGAACAGTGTGAATTGTGATGTGAGGTTGTTGGACCAATGAGAAAATGTACATTGAAGAATACGGGTTGAAGCACTCCCTCACACTCGGGTATGAATGTGACTTTGCTATATGTCATAAATCTTGTTTTTTCTCTCCCAAGTCTGTGCCTTCCCGTCCCGTCCTCTCTTTCTCTGCAGGCTGCAGGATCCAGATCCAGTTTTCGATGCTATTATTATTATTATTATTATTATTATCATTATTATTATATTCACTAACAGTAGCATTGTTGCATGTTCTCCCCGTGGTGCGTGGGTTCTCACCGGGTACTCCGGCTTCCTCCCACAGTCCAAAAACATGCAGATTTGGGGACTAGGTTAATTGGAGACTCTAAATTGCCCGTAGGTATGAACGTGAGTGTGGTTGTCTGTCTCTATGTGGCCCTGTGATGAACTGGCGACCTGTCCAGGGTGTACCCTGCCTCTCGCCCTATGTTAGCTGGAGATAGGCACCAGCCCCCCCGCGACCCCTAGTGGATAAAGCGGTAGAAAATGAGTGAGTAGCATTGTTGTCATTATTATTATTATGCTATAATTAAAAGTTCATCAGTACAATTTCTTATCAACAATCTCTGCTGCTGCTTGTATAATTGACACCGTAGTTCTATAAACATGACATAACTCATGAATTGTTGTATATTTGCTCCTGGTCTCGCTCTTCTGTCTCTCCCTCACCTCCCTCTTTTTGTCTCCCACTTCTTCTCCGGCCCTCATTTTCCTTTCACCCCAACTGGTCGAGGCAGATGACCGCACATCGTTGAGTGTTGGGTTTCTCCTCTCTCAGTAATATTGTAAAGGTTTTGGCCTTACTATGTACAGTGCCTTCGAGATAATATATGTTGTGATTTGGCACTATACAAATAAAATTGAATTGAATTGAATTGTTGGTATGGTTTTGTTTGGCTCCTTAGCAATGATTGTCTTTTTCCCTGTCTGTGTGAGTGGGTATGTTTGTGGGGGTGGGGGTGTCGTCCCTGCTGGCTGGCCTGGAGAAACCCCTCTTCCTGGTTCCTTCCAACACACCTGCTGCCGATTTTCCTCACTGCCGTTACACACCCTCTTGTTTAAAAGAGGTCATCAGAGGTCACCAGATTGTTTTGTCACTACTGTAATGCAATGCAATGCTCTCTAGCTTGACCTCCATCTTCTTTTACCATAGACTTGTTCCTTTTTACCTTGCCAGCCCATTTTGCACCTGCCTGCTCCAGCCAGCCTACTGTCTTTAGCTTATATTTTTTATTTCCCAGTCCAACTGTCGTTTTTTCGATACTTTTTGGACTTGTGCCTTTGTTAGGAATTAAAGACTTGATTTTTTTTTACCTTCAACTCTCTTTTGTTTGCGTTTGGGGTTCAGCCAATGCCTAGCAGCTTGCTTAACAGGTTTTTGACAAAGGTGAGATTTAGATGGCATCCCTCTCACGATTTCGCCTGTGGGAAATCGTGAGAGGGATGTAGTGTGCTGTGTGCATGAGTCACACGTGTGTTTTGAATAAAAACTTTGACCTTGGAATAAACCTTTAAAAAAAAATGTTTATATTCACCCTAATTAGCTCATGTGAACCTGGTGTGTTTGTGTTGAACAGTTTAAAATTTGAATGGTGTCTCTAGCTATAAGTATGCCAAAGCAGTACATGTTTGGAAATCCTATAATTGTTGCTTAAAAATGTAAGCACACTAACATTTGGTTGGAATTAACTTTTAAAAGTATGAGTATTCAGAAAGTAATATTTTTGTACTTTTAAAATGTTGAGCAATAAGGAAAAATTTGTAGGGGGGGGGGAGGGGCATCCGATTAAGGTTGGCCCCAAAAACCAAACACGTTGTGTTTGAACAAGACGGGGTAAAATTTGTACAGATATCTTAATAAAATGTGGCAACAGGAGCGAGAGAATAAAGTGCTTCGGTCTGAGATTTTGAGAAGACTGAGGCCGAACTATATAATGGCCGTGATTGGAGAAGTTTTCAGACTTCCTTCGGCTCCGATGATCGCAGAACGCAAAGTATAAGTCTGACAGCTTCCAAAGTTACATCACAAGAACCGCAAGAGATTTTCCTACGTTTTGATGTATTTCTTATGTCTGTGGGGCCAAAGGCTTGGGATTTACAGCGAGTTGTTTTCCTTTGCCGCAGTCTGATGATGCAATCGCCACGCAATACACACCCATTATAAACCCTGAATTTCTCCAAAATTGATCATGATAATTACAGGTTGATCGATTAAAAACTATTCAACCGATCAAAAAGCTGAATACAACCTCAGTAGAGGAGACCTGTGACTACATTTTAAAGTGTGAATGGCGTCTCTAGATGAAAGTACGCCAGAGCAGTTGATGTTTGAAAATGGTTGAAGATTTGAAGATGGAAGGAATAAATAATAGCCCACCTAACCCGATCGAGCCGCACGTTTTGATATATTATTTGTTGGTGTGCGACAAAGTGTGATTGAGTTATTAGCGACCGAATATCGTACGGAAGAATAATAATAAGATGGAAAAAACGCGCACAATAACAATAGGTTGCTGTGCTTTGCACAGCACACCACTCACCCCTATAGCTTTGCTATAATTTGCTATAATTAGTTATTTTTGAACACAAATCCATTAGTGTCAGTGAACAGATCTGCATTTAGAAGAAGTGGCCAGCACTTAGCAGAGAACCACGGTGGTTGGGTACCTTGCTGAGGCGCACCAAGAAGTCAGGATCGGATCGACTGTTTCTATGCACACGAATCCAAATGATGACCGGCATATACCAGCCCTCTCGTTCGGAATGAAAGTTGTTTCTGAATTGCTGAATTGAGTTTTTCTGACTGGCATGTTTATATGACTGACAGTATTTTTATTATTTAGTATTTACTTGTGTAAACATAGCTACTGACCTGCCCACTGATGTGCTGTCAGTCAGCTCAGAGAACTTCATCATTCTGTGAAAAACAAATAAAAAATGAGACAATGAGATGCCAGTGTGTGTGTGCGCGCGCTCCACACAGTCACATTATCTGGACTTGTCTTCCTTATGGGGACAAAAGGCAGGTCCTAATAACATAAACTCAAGACATGTTGGTTAGGTTAAGGTTAGAATAAGTCCCCAGGAAATTAATGTAAATCAATGTAATGTCCTCTGAAGTCATGGAGAGCAGATTATGCGTGTTTATTTGAGTGTTACCTGTTGGTGTTGAAGGTGTATATAACTCTGTGGATTCAAACACAGGAGACGATCAGCACTGTAGTAACAGTAGTAACAGCACAACCTTAACAGTATTATCAGTATACTGCAATGACAGTGTTATCAGTATTGCAATAACATGTATGTCAGTACAGCACTAACAGGTGTATCAGTACTAAAATGACAGTAGCAACAGTACAGCAGTTACAGTAGTAACAAAGGTAATTGTGCTGCTGTCACCGCAGTATTAGCACTAAAGTACTAGAATTGCAGTAAATGTAATATTTGAATTTTAATAGCAATACAACTATATTGCTTCAGTGTTAGTACTGTAGTACTACAGAACAGGCAGTAGTAGTGCAATAAATGCAGCATTACGCCACCGTAACAGTAGTACTGCTGTAACTGCAGTATTAGTACTAGTACTAGGGCAACACTAGTGTTGGGTAATGGTTTTTTCATACTGGTGCAAAATCCATGCTTTATAAATTGTGCTGTTCCTAAACAGTGCCTGAACTGGTACATTTTATGTACAATTTAAAATATATACCAACACATATGCAAATGATTTATAGAATAAATAAATCCAAGATGGATTACAGTAAAATACAGCCTTGCCATTAGCTCCCAAACTCCCAAAGATTAGGCGCTCAACATGAGTGTTTCATAATACAGAGTGACCTAAGAATATTGCTCTTCTGCGATCTATGTTCCTTGTTCTGCTGTCTTCAATCAGTTTGAGCCTGT
>JAFBJR010000101.1:9318199-9503492 GCA_016785285.1 Brachirus orientalis | reverse complement strand
TCTCACACACATGGACCCACTACTTACACACTCACTTGTGCTCACATACCCTAATGCTTGCACATTAGGGTATGTCTTATCTGTATACAGAAAATACAGATAAGACGAACACATGCTAAACAATATCAGGGCACATCATGCATTGCATTGAAGACACATGGGCGCAGCTGCTCACTAGTTAGCACCAGTTAGCATCAGTTAGCTTAGAGAGGTACCAAGGGGGGACACAATCGGAAGCAATGCCTGAAGATTGACTGGTCGTGTTCCAAGAGGCTGGGAGCCAAGTCTAAACCACGGCCACTCCCCACCTAGTCGTATCGATCATGTTCTATATCAGCATCTATGTTTATATAAAAGTTATTGTTTCCTTTAATCTGGACACTCACTCCGGCAAAGACGACTGTAGGGCATTCTTGTTCTCTGCGGGTCTTTGTACCAGACTGAGGTATTTTTATCTTCCATTTTGCTTAAGATAAATAAAGAGCTTAAACAAGAGAAGTAGTTTGTTCTAATTCAGTATCACTAACAGAAGTATTATTGTCATAATTATTATGCAATGATTAAAAGTTAAAATCAATATAATTTCTTATCAACAATCTCTGCTGCTGCTGCTGGCATAAATGAAACAGTAGTTCTATAACGACAGAACTGATTCACAACTGCTTAAACTTGATATAACTGTTATATATGTGCTCCCGGTCTCTTCTATCTATCTATCTTGCCCCCTCTTTCCCTCTCTCGCTCCCTTCTGTCTCCCACCTCTCCTCTGTCCGGATCTGTCGGATCTGACGTACTGGGGGAATCCTGTCAGTGGGAATTCACTTAGGCAAAGTGACGTCACACATACGGCTGGGGAGGAACGTGTCAGGATCAGGCAGTGGGAGGAGAATGGCACGAGACTCCATCTCAGCACATAAATTACCTGGAGCTGTCCACGGTGCTGAAAGTGTTTCAGCACTTCGGTCTCTGTTAAGAGGAAAACACGTTTTCGCGAGGACAGACAAAAAGTGTTATTTTTTAGTCCACAGTCCGCAGCTACTGAAAAGGTTCTATCACCTCGGGTTTTACACCTTGTTCATGGGACATTCAATAGCAACTGGTTTGCAGATGTATTTATGTACGATTGTATTTAATTATTCTTTTATTTATTTTTTTTAATTCTTGCAGTTTTTAAATCCCTTTGCATTTAATAAACCACCAAATAAAACACTTTTTTTGGAGATTCACATCAGCAACTGAGCTTTACTAAAGAGACTTTTTATATTCTGTACATAAGTTTGTTGTTACTAACTCTCTCCTGTTGAGGGCGCTGATGCACCGTACACTCCTTTATCCTGCATGAAAATCCACAGAGGAAGAATATGGTGCTTCTGTCTTCAATGACGTCCTCAAACAGACTCTATATAGCCGTGAATCTTAGTGTGAAAACTATCATTTGACTTGTTCATCTGAAATATATAAAAAAAAAAAATCATGAGTGGACGTGGAAAGGGAGGCAAAGGTCTCGGGAAAGGAGGCGCTAAGCGTCACCGTAAAGTTCTCCGTGATAACATCCAGGGAATCACCAAGCCCGCCATCCGCCGCCTGGCTCGCCGTGGCGGAGTCAAGCGGATCTCCGGTCTGATCTACGAGGAGACTCGCGGTGTGTTGAAGGTTTTCCTGGAGAACGTGATCCGTGACGCTGTCACCTACACCGAGCACGCAAAGAGGAAGACTGTGACCGCCATGGACGTGGTTTATGCTCTCAAGAGACAGGGAAGAACTCTGTACGGCTTCGGCGGTTAAACTCGCGTCAATCGCTCATCCAACTCAAACAACAACGGCTCTTTTAAGAGCCAAACACTTTGTCTAAGAGAACTCAAGTCTCTATTAATTAATGACTGTTAATTGTTTTGTTTTTAAATTGCGATATCGGTATTGATGTGGTACTGTACTTACTACTTACAGCTGAGTTGCAGCACATATGATTTTATTTTTATTTCAGCGCAATGGCACACAGCTAGGTTTTCAGGCTATATTTAAAAGAATGAATTGATGTAACAGATCTGCACTCTTCTGTTTGTTCCAGATGTTTGGGGCATAAAAATTTGTTAGAGTAAAACAATTTTCAAGTGGCAGCTCTGTAGGAAGAATTGGGTTTCTTCCAAACAGAAGGTCAGCAGCTTAATCCACTCTAGTCAACATGAATGTGTTTCTTAAGTCTATACGTGAGACAGTCTCCTATATTAATTGAAATACAAAAAAGTCATTTAATAATGTAACCTCTTATTACCAAATAATTCCCTAGTCAATTAAGTTATTTAGAAGCCAATAATTACAACTTGATCAAAAAGTTCTATTTTTAAACGGGCAAGAAACATTTTAAGGTAGGAATTGACTTGTTTACTTGATCACTCCACCAAACCAATAACAATGTTTGAGAACACATAAATTATAAGTCTAGAATCAGTTATTTCACCTCCAATAACTAAATAAATGACAAAGCAAAAAGACAAACTCAAATGTGGCTTTTAGACTTTTTGAGCCTTTATAAAGTGAGTCGCCCCTGCTGGAATAACTCATCCATTACTGTCTAGTGGTGAAGTGTCAGGATGCCTGAACCCGCCAAGTCTGCGCCCAAGAAGGGCTCCAAGAAAGCGGTGACTAAAAGCGCCGGGAAGGGAGGCAAGAAGAAGAGGAAGAGCAGGAAGGAGAGCTACGCCATCTACGTGTACAAGGTCCTGAAGCAGGTCCACCCCGACACTGGCATCTCGTCCAAGGCCATGAGCATCATGAACTCGTTCGTCAACGACATCTTTGAGCGCATCGCTGCTGAGGCGTCTCGCCTGGCTCACTACAACAAGCGCTCCACCATCACGTCCAGGGAGATTCAGACCGCCGTGCGCCTCCTGCTGCCCGGTGAGCTGGCCAAGCACGCCGTGTCCGAGGGAACCAAGGCCGTCACCAAGTACACGAGCTCCAAGTAAACGCAGAGCTCTGCTGCTCTCGCAACAACAATCCAACGGCTCTTTTAAGAGCCACGCACTTTGTCTAAAAGAGTTCATCTCACCTTTTACAGTGTCGACATGTGTATTTTCAGTGTCAAGAGTGAGTTGACGTCCACTTTGAAGGATGTACTACATATGTATACTATTATACAATTAAATCTTATATATTATCACGCGTTATGTGAGAAGTGCCAGAAAACATTTTTCTACACAAATGTTGGCCACTTCCACCATAAAGACAGAACACAAGCATTTGAGAACTAAAGTGCGGTTAGAAGGGTTTACTAACTTACTGTATTTACTTACTTTATGGTTCGTTCAGACTGCCAACTTCTTTCATAAGCTTTATTTGCCTTCCATATATACAATGAGCAGAAAACAAATGGGGATTAAGACCCTTTATTTGCAACGCAGCATTTCTGCTCCTTGTGGAACTCGACTTGACCACATACCTCAGTTTCAGAGCTTCACATCTGGATTAGCAAGCTCAGTCTCATATGCTGCAAAGACAAACTGCAGTTTTAAACCTTTTATTATTATGATTATTGTCATCATCACTAGACAGTAGATTTGTTTGTTGCTGACAGTTTGTTGAGAATAGGCTGAAGAGTTTCCTCCATGTCTTCCCTTTGGGCTCTGAAGTCAGACACCGTGGGGCTTTTGATGCTCTGAATCCACTCAGACTTGGTGGTGCATACTCGCATACAGGTGTTCTGTGCAGAAGAAGAAACAGGAGAAACACACACAGATCAGGCATAACAATACAGCAGATAACTGCTCATCAGTGTGCATTTGAATTTGTTCAAACCATGGCATCATGAAAATTACTGAAAGTTCAAAATTAAGGTTTAAAAGACATTACAGAAATTTAAAAGGTATAGTGTGCTAAATTCAGCAACAAGTTGCATGCTGCAGCTGAATATCCCAGTGTGCTGGAGAATCTATGTAGCCCATAGTTAGCTTCAAAATAATAAAATGTTTAGTTTGTCCATAGTATTGTAAAAACATGGTGGTCAAAAATGGTAGCTTCTTTAGAGCTCAGCTGGACACAGCTTACATTCTCTGCTAACTCCTTAATGTCCAGTAAGTTGTCAATAAGGGGAAACTTAAGACTTTAATCGGTAACATCAGCAATTAAAAATGTGGATGTAAAACAAAAAAATATACATTGACTTCAACAAAATGTGAACCTGTTTGCACTCTTTTGGTACATTCACACACACAACACAGAGCAGTGATCACTCGCTCCAATTTGGATTGTGGGAGAAAACTGGAGAACCTGGACAAAACCCATGCACACAGGGAGAACATGCAAACTCCATGCAGAAAGGCCTTTGTTCTACACCAACCATGTGGCCAAAAGTGATCATTGACTTATTTGTCTCTTTAAAAAAGAGACACATTACCTTGTCCTCCTTTGAGAGTTTCTTCTCTGAATCCGAAATAATGTCCTTCACAAAAGCGACATACGACTCAAAGTCCTTTTTAGCATCTGTACAGAAGTAAATGTACACACAGGTGAACCGTCCTATGTATTGTTACGAAGCTGTGGTTGCTGAAAATGACATCATAGCAGCAGTCCCCCCCCCTGCCCCCTCACCTGCCAGGATCAGACAGTCAACACAGTCAGTCCTGGAGTATCTCCTGGCCAGGTCCAATGGTCTCTCCCCTCTGAAGGTCTTGGCCAGTATGTTAGCTTTCAGTTCAAGCAGAGTCCTCACTGTCTCCAAGTGTCCCCAACAGGTAGCGAGGTGCAGAGACGAGTAACCTGCGTGACAAAGAGAATCCAAATTGGCTGAATCCTTTCATTTGAGATCACAGCAGCCATAACAAGACAGTGCATGCTGCTTAAAGAGAGTTATGCATGTATTGTAAACTACAAGTATATAATATACTCATTATGTATATATATATATATATATATGTATGTATATATATACATACATGATCATTAGTTGCAGTCCTTGTTAAATCATGAGTGAAGATTTTCCTGAGGAAGAAACACCCTATCAGGTAGGAGCTGCAGCAAAATAACATTTTACTGGTTGTATTGAACCTTAACAGAAACAACTTTTAGAGGAGGAGATATAATTACTTTGAGCAAATACGTTGTGCATTTTGTGGTTATATGGACCCAGAGAGATGGCATGAGATATATAAGCGTCTGCATATATAATGACCACAAGAGTCATTGTATTATTCTTTTATTTAATTGTATTGTTTGTGCATGATGATAACAGTTAAGCTTGTGCACATTTATATAGTTTTAAGACAAAAGTCCTCAACACATTATGTTCATAAACCATTTTGTTACCTTGTCACAGTTCCATTTTTTTTTTTTTTTTAATAATTTAAGGGAGTCTTTCTTTTATTCTATACTATCTTAATTGTGAATTAACAAGGTGGTCTTTTAAGTTATTTGACATTCATTATAGCATTATTTTTTAACTTTAATATTTAATAATAATTAAATATAATTATTGATTGTAGTTTTTTGTAGCAATTTAATTGTTGTTGCACTTTTTTATGTTGTGATTTATTTAAAAAATCAAAACAAGCCATTGTCATGGTTACAATAAATGCAATGTTTTATTTTCCTACTTTTTATTAGACTGACACCATATTCACTGTTTTGTATTGCACCATTTTGAACACAAAGTGAAAATCAACACAAGACCATTCTTCAGATTTTTGCTTCCATTTAAGGTTAAAGTCAATATAAGGGTAAAAACATGTGTGGTGAGAGGTAGGTACGCCCCCAGGTAGGTACGCCACTGCGTTTGCTCACCTCGCGCACCTCACTTCATCAGCTGGTCACACTGTTTCCTGGGCGTGTCATGCGCACCTATATATACAGGTGTGGTCATTGTGTTCCTCCTTTTTCTTATTTTTCCCCTTTAACCGTGGTGGCGTGGTGAACAGCGTGTGTCGTGTTCTGCCCATGTGTTTGCGGCATCCATTGTGCGCCCACACACGTCGCACAGGTAAGGCACCATGTCTGAGGCGCAGCGGTGACGTGGTTTGTGATCAGTTGGACCGGTGGTGGCTGGGTGGCTCCGCAGCTGGAGGGTTTCCTGGGTGTGGTAGGTCGCCATTTTCTTGCCCTTCTGTCCGTCATTAACTGTCATTAGCTCCCTGTTGGTTGCTCTGTGCGCTCTCTGCTGCAGTGTGTTTGCGCCATAGCCTTAAGGGCTTACACCCTCCGGTGGTCCGTGGGGCCGCGCTGTGGCTTAACAGAGTGGGATGTAGGTGGAAAATATTGAAGATTGTTTTATTATTCAGTTTACAATTAATAACCGTTTTATTTTTGAATTTGATGGTAATTATTCTTTTGTTCCGTCAGATGCTCCGGTGATACCACACCCTGTGTGGCTGCTGTTTTGGCTCTACTTGCATATTCCCTGGTCTTAGTTTTGGCCTAGTTCCTCTCCTTGGGCTGGTCAGAGATGGGCCTCTACAACGTTGTGACGGCATCTCACGCACAACTATTTTAAAAGGACTATTTTACTATTTATCACCTTCTTACTATTTATTACCTAGTTTACTATTTATCATTCATCTTGTGTGTGTGTGTTTATTAGTTTTCCATAGATTATTATTTTGTTAATTTCTTTGAATATTGTCTTATTTCTGTTTACTTATCTGAAGATTATTTTACCTCGTTTGAATGTTGCTTTATGACTTGGTTTGAGTAGTACCCCATTCATTTGAAGTAGTACCCCATTCATTTGAAGACTCAATATTGGCTTATGATTTTGTATTATTTCATTCCACGACTGTTTTGTTAGTTCCATTGAATAATTGGTTTTCTGACTATATTTGACTACTTGTAATTCTGCTACTATTGTTTTGTGTTTCCTGGCCTGATTAGCACTAATCTTATATTGTGAATTTGTAATTGATTTTCTGTGCATTTTTAACCTAGTTGGAGTTAATAAATTACTTTTTTTCCCCAAAAAAATCTTGAAGACTCTTGTTTTCCTGTGTGCCCTTTCATTCTAGAGTTCACCATTTAACACATTTATTGGGGTGAGCTTTCCCAGGTGGCATTGTTTCAACTCATACATTAGTTTTCTGCTCATACATGCCAGGCAGCTATATCACACTGCTTTATTACTGACATTGATAAGGGGCCCGCCCCAATTCAAATTTTGTTTAGGGCCCCCAGAAGGCTTGGACCGGCCCTGCATGGACTCTGTCGAATGCCGTCTTCACTCTCACCTCTGACGGTCTGCTCGTTCACCTGAGCTCCGCGTCTGATCAGCTCTCGGACGATGGCGCTCCTTCCCAACATGGAGGCTGTTAACAAGGCATTTCTGCCAATCTCGTCCTTCTTGTCAAACACGTTCCTCTCCCGCGGACTAGCGGTGTCAGGGTGACTTTGAAAACACTTCGTCAAACCCCCCAAGTCTCCAGACAACACACATTTAAATATCTCTTCTTGCAGCGCCGTCATTTTGTGTTCTCTACCGGAATTTGGTGTTGTCATGGTTACGGCGTCACCCGCTTTGGTCCCGCGGATGAGCGGAAGTCTCGCGTGCGCTGACGACACTTGATCATGTTATATTAAGTGAATACATTCATTTTGACACTAAGGGAAACATCAAAGCTGTAGAAGTTACCAGAAAATCGCACTATTTTTAACATTTTCTGTCGCATCAAAGACACACAGGAGATGATGAACATCCATGACTACATTATAATCGATATATCATAACTCATTCTTTTCATATCAATCTGCCAAAAAACAAACGATCTAAAAGTAACAAATATGCAGTTCCTAAACCCTAATCTAAAATCATTGCACCTTTTTTCCCCACTTCTTGTTTACACAGAATAGTCAAACATGTATCAGTGTTATGCTGTATTGATTGTCTCTCCAATCAGTGTAAATTATATGAAAGTAAAAACTATCATAGGTTTTACTTTCTGATAAGTTGTATTAGGAATAAATAGGACATTTTCTTTGTTTTCTTAGATTTAAACAGTGAAGACCTGTAAAGATTAATGCTGGAGTGTTAACTTACGCAAATGTCAGCGCTGACTGAATAATTTTCCACTGAAAATTAAATCAGGTTTAATTAACGAGACAGAAAGTGGACTTTGAAAAATATTGCAAGTTGTAAAATAAAAACGGAAGAGCAAACACTTGACACAAAATTCATTGGTAAAAATGATTCAAAAGTATATTTCTTTCTTCTGTTGCTCCTCAGTCGGACTCAGTCCTGAGCTTCATTGTTTGACTCTGTTTCCTGTGTATGTATTTCCCTAAAGGCAGTTGTGTGTGGATTGACCTATGGGCAATTTAGAGTGTCCAATTGTGGCCTAATCCCCAAATCTGCATGTTTTTAGACCCTGGGAGGAAACTGGAGAACCCAGAGAAAACCCACACTGATTAAAAAAAAAAAAAAAAATATTGAGGTTGGTTTACTTAGGGCAGCTAAGATAATTGTGTAGATGTAATAAGGAATGTGTTTTGTGACTTCTTGGCAGAGGGACCCTTGTCCCAGCAGGGTTGTGAACCTGGGACCTCTTGCTGCATAGACAAGTGTGCTAACCACTACACCAACTGTGTATCCCTGGGTGTCATGAGTATTAAATTGCATATGAATGAGTCTTCACATTTCTTCTTTAATCACATCAAAATGAGAAACTGTTCCGGTTCATGGTGGCATCGCTTTTTGGTCCTTCCTATTATTGTGAAGCAGAATTCACCAAGCGTTGGATTGTTCACTCACTAGTAGGGGAAACATGAGCTAGGGTTAGACTGTCGTGAGACAGGTTAGTTTTACCTTACTGATAAGGTGTTGTTGCAATAGTACTCCTGGTGGTGCTCCAGCTGGGTTGAGAACCTGGAACCTCTTACTGCAAAGGCAAGTGTGCTAACCACTACGCCAACTGTGTGTCCCTGGGTATCATGAGTATTAAATTGCATATCAGTGAGTATTTCGTAACCTTCCTTCTTTAATCATGTCAAAATGAGAAACTGTTACAGTTGTCAAATCTCCAGTGGATGATGCACCCTTACAAAAATATGCTGAGTGTACATAGTGACTGTGAAGTTGTGGATATAATTTATATGCTTAGACAACATTTAACCTCTCTGCAGTCAGTCTCTCAGCTCTTATCAGGGCTGTCCACGTCCTC
Source organism: Brachirus orientalis (assembly GCA_016785285.1). Taxonomy (NCBI): domain Eukaryota; kingdom Metazoa; phylum Chordata; class Actinopteri; order Pleuronectiformes; family Soleidae; genus Brachirus; species Brachirus orientalis. Next base: position 9,494,358 of record JAFBJR010000101.1, on the reverse strand, counting down.
CAAGTCAAAGCTAAAGGGCTTATCATAGCCCATCAGGTGATTATAGTCATGTGGGATGGTGAAAAGGTCGGGGTTTACCAGCAGCCCCGTAGTGTCGGCATAGAAAGTGGTGAACATCTTGCTAACAGCAGGGATCTTGACCTGGCTCTGATGGAACGTGTTCCTTTTTTCTGTGAGGAAGACGCTGTAGGTGATGGCGGTGTAAGTGTCTTTGTCTGGGTCGTGGTACAGGCGCACCACGTAGCCTTTGGTAAGGAGGTGTAAGATGACAGGGGTGAGGAAGGTGAAGAAGCCGATGATGCCGCAGAACGCAGTCTGCATGACAAAACTCTGGACTCCCAGTCCGGTCTTCAGGAGGATGTAGGGCACGAGGAAGAGGCTGGCGCCGCTGGTGCTGTAAGAGAACATCTTCACCCCTGGGTGAAAAAAAGAGAAAATGGTATATATAGAATACAATCAAAAATTTATATATGGCTGATGACAGCCGTGAATGTTGAAGTACAATGAAGTACTATTTTAATAGTAATCAGTTATTGAAATGATTAGTTGACTATTACAATAACAACAACTGTTAAGGAACTGTGCTAAGAATCTGGCTCAGTCACAGGAAACACTCTGCCTCAGTCTGGGTCAGTGACTCGCAAAAGTCTGGTTTCCTACACCTTGGTTCACATTAAATTCAAGGATATTTCAAGAACTTTCCAGGACTAATTTTAAATGTGCAGACAGTAGGCGGTGTCTTAACAAACAAGGGTGCATTAGTGGCAGGACCCATTTACCAAAATATCAACAAAACGTTGTCTTACTTGCACAAAATTCAACTTTCAAATAAAAACAAATAACTAATTCACAAATTTTCAAGGATTTCAAGGACTCGTGAAAATCATGTGAACATGTTTTCGTGGCAAAACAAGCTTTATTAATTATGTGCAACACAACACTGTTGCTTTTTCAGGCTGACAAACAGCATCACCTTTGTTTTTAAAAATTCCATTGCTGATTTTCAGCTTCTGAAGCCCTTCTTCTTTGTCACTTCCACAATCCAAGGGGCAAAGTCAATTTTGAGTGTCCAATAACAACTGCATGATTTTAGACAGTGGGAGGAGGCCAAATTAATGGGACAGAACTTACTGAAATTAACTGAAGATACAGGAAAAAGACAGAAAAAAGGATGACATGTTTTTCTTTCAAATATAACAAGATGAAAGCAGCTTACCTCGAACAGCAGTGGCCAAGTTGCCAGTGTAAATGAGGTTCCCATCTTCAGAATGGGTTGACCTAGAGATGGAACGTGTGGATGGACGGCGAGACTGCAGCTACACAGAAACAAAAGACATACGCACAACAAGTTTCTGTCACTATTCAACTCCTTTCTACACAACAGTGTAACTAAGTTAGACAGTGTGACTCAAACACATTAATTCAAATATTGATAGTATGGCTGCAACAATGAGTCACTTATTAATTGGTTACTTAATCTTGTCAAACTATTTTGATAATCATTTAATCAGTGAGATTTATTTTCAATAATTTAAAAAAGCTCTGATTTTTATCTTCTTAAATGTGAATATTTTCTGGTTTCCTTGCTCCATGTGACAAAGAAATTATTAAAACACAATTATTTTGGTTTATGGACAAAACAATACATTTCTAATTATGGCAAACATAGATTAAGATTTCCCAAACAAGTAATCCATTATTTGAGAAAATAACTTAATCGACTATTAAAACAACTGTTAGTTGGAGCCTTAATTGATATTAGGAAACATAGAGCAGATAGTTTTTTTTAACAAAGCCAAGCTGTTTTTTTTTCTCTTATATATAAATAATATTTTGTCAGCCAAGAATCATTCATAAAAGAAATAATTACCTCTAAAACAACCAATGTCTCATCAGATTATACGCAGTCATGGGGTTTGTTTCTTTAAATGTCATTACACTGTTTTAATGTTTCTACACATTTTTGCTACATTATTTTTTGTTTTGAAAATTACAACTAACAAGTAGATTGCTTTGATGAAAGATGCTTCAACTACATGATTATTCCACTGTAGCCTATGAGCGTCTCACTGCGCTACACATTCACTGCAGACATGAGCAGTCGATTCCAGAGTGATCCCGGCGGCTACAGCTAACTGAGCTAATCTAAGATAATTTGCCCGCTAGCACCGCGTGTGTAGGTGTTTCGGAGAGAACTAGCAAAACGACTGCGGTATGAGTGTGTGTGTGAAGACCAGGTCGTGTCCACTGAAGTCACATACCTCACAGTTGAGGCTGACGAACGAGCTCCTGAAAGCATGTAGCTGTCCGCGGCTAACTCCCCCGAAACAAAAGACGGGACGCAGCGCGCCGTGCCGCACAGCCGTGACGTGACTGTAACGGAACGAGCTGGAAACAACACGGGGTCGTAACCTGCACAGGACGGCGACAGAAAACATCATTCAAACTTAAGAGACTTCTACTGACTTTGAAATTTCACAGGCGCACAGCCACAAAGACACACAGGCCGGAAGTAGCTGTGGTAAACCATGTTTTAACACTGCCACCTTGTGCATTGGAGTGTGGATCAAGCGTCACAAGACGGGGTGAAATACAAATCTGTACTATTATCTATGTGTTGCATGAATACTGCACAAAATGTAACGTCTGTGGTTTTGTCTAACACAGCGTGCTTTATGCAGCCGAGAATCTTTAACATCATGAAGCCCACCATCCCTTCAGATTAATATCTTCATTATTTATTCCTACTAAACTGTAAAACTAAAGAGATAAAAAATAAATTTTAACAGAGGATACTTGTCTTCAGATCAGAGTGAGGTGGCTCTTAAAAGAGCCTTTTTGATGGTTAGTGGAGCAGCAACGCACTTTAAGCTCTCTCTCCACGGATGCGGCGGGCCAGCTGGATGTCCTTGGGCATGATGGTGACTCTCTTGGCGTGGATGGCGCACAGGTTGGTGTCCTCGAACAGGCCGACCAGGTAGGCCTCACTGGCCTCCTGCAGAGCCATGACAGCGGAGCTCTGGAAGCGCAGGTCGGTCTTGAAGTCCTGAGCGATTTCTCGCACCAGGCGCTGGAAGGGCAGCTTGCGGATCAGCAGCTCCGTGGACTTCTGGTAACGACGGATCTCTCGGAGAGCCACGGTACCGGGCCTGTAACGGTGAGGCTTCTTGACGCCGCCCGTGGCAGGCGCGCTTTTACGCGCAGCCTTGGTGGCCAGCTGCTTCCTGGGAGCTTTACCTCCAGTAGATTTACGGGCGGTTTGCTTGGTTCTTGCCATGTTTCTTGTCGCTTCTCACAAGAGGAGAAAAGTGAAGCCGATCCAAGCGACTGTCTGCTCTTAAAGTGTGGGAGCAGCTGTGAGACGGTGACGCGGCTTGAGTCCTCCGGGTCCTGATTGGCGGTGAGCGGCTCTTCCTGGAGCTCAGCGCCGCCCAGAGGAGCCCGAAGCCGCGCTGCTTATTGGACAAAAGGCCCCGAAAAGCCCAGGGTGAACCCCCCCTCTGCTGCTCTGCTCGGAGCCTCTGCTCTGGTTGGTCTGGCAGGAATCTCCCGCTCGTTTTTGAAGATATAAGGAAGGTGTGCGCTGGTTGAGACACAGTTTCTTTGAGTTTTCAGAAAAAAATCGCATCAAATCACCATGTCTGGAAGAGGCAAAACCGGCGGAAAAGCCCGCGCCAAGGCAAAGACCCGCTCCTCTCGTGCTGGACTCCAGTTCCCAGTGGGTCGTGTTCACAGGCTGCTGCGTAAAGGAAACTACGCGGAGCGTGTTGGTGCTGGAGCCCCCGTCTACCTGGCGGCTGTGCTCGAGTACCTGACCGCTGAGATCCTGGAGCTGGCTGGAAACGCCGCCCGCGACAACAAGAAGACCCGCATCATCCCCCGCCACCTGCAGCTGGCCGTCCGCAATGACGAGGAGCTCAACAAACTCCTGGGCGGAGTGACCATCGCTCAGGGCGGCGTGTTACCCAACATCCAGGCTGTTCTGCTGCCCAAGAAGACCGAGAAGCCCGCCAAGTCCAAGTAAAGCTGCCGCTGGACACTAGACACACAAAGGCTCTTTTAAGAGCCACACACCGACTCTGATAAAGAACTGCTCCTCATGTGTCTTATCAACTTGTTAAATAAATGCATTTATCATATTGACTAATGGATCAATTGAAAATACACTTATTAATTTATAAGAATGAATAGTCATTCAAACTTGTTTATATTAATGAAATAATTAAGTCCCTCATCAGATACATAATGTCAATGCCTAGCCTTCTAAATCTCAAAAACTTTTTGTTTACTTGAATGCACATAAATGGACAGAGGATTAAAAAAACTTAGTTTTTCTCAAATGCTAAAACACAAAAGCCAATCCTCTAAACCAAATGGCCAGTTGTCTAAACGCATTTACTAAATCTAGCCATCATTTGCCAATATCATAAACACATTTCACATGAAGACACACTTCACAAAACACAATCCTCCTTTCTCATAAATCTAAACATATTTTTCCTTGCTAAAACACAAGTTGCATAAGAACTCTGCTCGTATTCTCAAATGAAAGCTCATGTGATGCAAAATGCTTGCCACAGTCAGCAATATTTGAACACAATGAACACACCTGGCGTCATTCATTGCACACAACGACTCAAAATTGAAGACACTTGTTGCTAATGCTGTGTCCACATGTATAAAAAAGCAAGTTCAGAGCACAGTTTGCTGAAGATTCCAAACAAACACAATGGATGAAGGCAGAGTCAGGGGAAGAGGAATTCGAGTCAGAGGAGAGAGAGGAGCTGGCCATCCTCCTGGACCGCCAACAACACCATCCTGGGCCCGCGCATCCCATTTATGTGATCATTTGGAACAATGTCCGCTTCCACAGAACAAACCAAATCAGAGAGTGGTTCACCACCAACAGTAACCAGTTTTTAAACGTCTGTCTGCCACCCTACTTCCCTTTCCTGAACCCTATAGAGGAGTTCTTCTCATCGTGGAGATGGAAGGTTTGTGACAGACAACCATACACCAGAGAGAACCTCCTAAGGGCAATGGAGCTGTCCTGTGTTGACATCCCAGTGGAGGCCTTCCAAGGATCGATTCGCCATTCCAGGGCGTTTTTATCGCAGTGCCTGGCAACAGACAATATAGCCTGCGATGTTTCAATGTTTCTACACATTTTTGCTACATTATTTTTTGTTTTGAAAATTACAACTAACAAGTAGATTGCTTTGATGAAAGATGCTTCAACTACATGATTATTCCACTGTAGCCTATGAGCGTCTCACTGCGCTACACATTCACTGCAGACAATGGAGCTGTCCTGTGTTGACATCCCAGTGGAGGCCTTCCAAGGATGGATTCGCCTTTCCAGGGCGTTTTTCCCGCAGTGCCTGGCAACAGACAATATAGCCTGCGATGTGGATGAGGTGATGTGGCCCGATGCAGCTCAGCGACATGATGCCGCACAGTGTGTGTGTATGTGGTGCGAATAAAGTAAATAAAAAAACTTCACACCCTGAACATGTTTTCAAGAGTACTGTTGTGTGCAATAGATTCTGTTTTTGCATTGAGTTGTGTTACAGTAGTGTACATGCAGTATTTTCTATAGATTTATACTCTTCATATGAAACTCTAAATGCCTAATCCTCTACAGAGATCTAAGAAGATCCGTTACTGTAAAGTTTCTAAAAATATGCATTGGCAGTTATGAAACAAAGAACCTTCTCACAAATTGAGCATTGTGTTTTCAATTGTTTTGCTGTAGTGTGTAATGATGTGTATAGTGTTTACATTTTTGAAAGCTTCGAGCTGCTCTTTTGGTGTGAAAGTTTGAGTTTTGAAGTGAGAAGGTGTGTGTTTATGTAGCTTTAGAAAAGGGTGTTGTGTTTAGACATTGGGGAACATAGAGGAAACGTTTGTGAAATGTGTTTTAGCATTTGAGAAAAACTGTAATATGTGCGCCCTGAGTGAATCAGCGGCTTAAACTGTCAAATTCAGCCTTAGCAAATCCAAAAACCATGCCGATTCATGCCGAACTGTAGATCACTTTAAAATAATCAAAATCCCCGAAAGACGTGTTAATCTCCAATGTTTATTAAAGAAATTCTTAAAATCTTAACATTTACAGTGGAGTCTTGTGTATTTACCGACAGTGAGACGAATCACAACCTGTTCAACTGTGTATCAGTTGAGTGAGTGAGTCAGACGTAGTCTTTGCTCTGGTCATACAGGAAGAATGTGGAGACCGAATCTTTTTAATAAACGAATTGGAAAGATTCAGTGCGACTAAAAGAACCGTTGTTACCATCACAAGATCAGTGATTAAACGTCTCAGTACTTTATGGTAAATAATCAGCATCTACATTCTTTTTCGACATACACTGTGCACACTTATTATCAACATTAAAACAATGACTTATTGTGACGTCTTTTTTTACTTATTATCAACATTAAAACAATGACTTATTGTGTTTTTTTTTAGTGTTAATCATGTTCTTGGGATGACGTTAGTGAAATCGACTTTCAACATTTACATCCCTCCAATCGCCATAATGTGATAAAATACTTCTAAAGGCGGTGACAGTGAGCTGAATCCCAACCCAAACTGACTGAACTTAATATGTGCGCCCTGAGTGAATCAGCGGCTTAAACGGTCAGATTCAGCCTTAGACATATTTCCACTTTTGTACTTTATGGTAAATAATCAGCATCTACATTCTTTTTCGACATATACTGTGCACACTTATCAACATTAAAACAATGACTTATTGTGATGTCTCATTTTGTTAATCATGTTCTTGGGATGACGTTAGTGAAATCGACTTTCAACATTTACATCCCTCCAATCGCCATAATGTGATAAAATACTTCGGATAACTAAACACCTAGAATACAGGATGTGATTTAAGAAGAACACATTCATCCTGGACCTCAACACTCTTGACACTGAAAATACACATGTAAAAGGTGAGGTGAACTCTTTTAGACAAAGTGCGTGGCTCTTAAAAGAGCCGTTGGATTGTTGTTGCGAGAGCAGTAGAGCTCTGCATTTACTTGGAGCTCGTGTACTTGGTGACGGCCTTGGTTCCCTCGGACACGGCGTGCTTGGCCAGCTCACCGGGCAGCAGGAGGCGCACGGCGGTCTGAATCTCCCTGGACGTGATGGTGGAGCGCTTGTTGTAGTGAGCCAGGCGAGACGCCTCAGCAGCGATGCGCTCAAAGATGTCGTTGACGAACGAGTTCATGATGCTCATGGCCTTGGACGAGATGCCAGTGTCGGGGTGGACCTGCTTCAGGACCTTGTACACGTAGATGGCGTAGCTCTCCTTCCTGCTCTTCCTCTTCTTCTTGCCTCCTTTGCCGGCGCTCTTAGTCACGGCTTTCTTGGAGCCCTTCTTGGGCGCAGACTTGGCGGGTTCAGGCATCCTGACACTTCACCACTAGACAGTAATTGATGAGTTGTTCCAGCGGGGGCGACTCACTTTATAAAGGCTCCATGCAAACACCACTGTGTGGTCCCCCTCCTGTGATTGGTTGAATTGTGGCTGGGTTGTGGTGTCCTTGGTAAACATTTTTACAGATTTATTTTACCCGTCATTTACATTATAACACATTTCTGCCTCAGTATTTTCATGATATTGTGTACTTGCAATTTCATATTGATGATGCCGCAAAGTGCCATTTACACACTCATTCATAGGCTACTGTATTGTTTTTATAATATTTAAATAATATTTTAATATAATTTTCTTTCAAAGTGAACATCTTACTAGTACTCAAGGCAATAAATAAGGGCTTTGATGTTTTTATTTCATTTATTCATTTACTGGTCAATTACAAAATAATGTATATATATTTGTATTGTGTTGTGATTAAAATCCATGTCATGTTATTTTATATAAATAGTTCAAAGTTGTGAATTTCCAAAGCATGGGAAAATTGTGTTGTGTGACATATGCTAATTAAGTAGCCCAATATTTTGTGGAAAAATAAAATAAATAAAACATTTTAACAGATGTTTAGATATATTTATCTCTAAACCTAAATTGTATTTGAGTTTAAGCTATTTGGTTTTGTTTTTGAGTTCAAAGATTTCCTCATTTAGTGCACATTTATGGCTGAAATAAAATTCAATGTAGGGCCCCATAAAGTCTTGGTCCGGCCCTGACACTGACAAGTCAAAAAGTCTAAAAGCCACATTTGAGTTTGTCTTTTTGCTTTGTCATTTATTTAGTTATTGGAGGTGAAATAACTGATTCTAGACTTATAATTTGTGTGTTCTCAAACATTGTTATTGGTTTGGTGGAGTGATCAAGTAAACTTAATTGACTAGGGAATTATTTGGTAATAAGAGGTTACATTATTAAATGACTTTTTTGTATTTCAATTAATATAGGAGACTGTCTCACGTATAGACTTAAGAAACACATTCATGTTGACTAGAGTGGATTAAGCTGCTGACCTTCTGCTTGGAAGAAACCCAATACTTCCTACAGAGCTGCCACTTGAAAATTGTTTTACTCTAACAAATTTTTATGCCCCAAACATCTGGAACAAACAGAAGAGTGCAGATCTGTTACATCAATTCATTCTTTTAAATATAGCCTGAAAACCTAGCTGTGTGCCATTGCGCTGAAATAAAAATAAAATCATATGTGCTGCAACTCAGCTGTAAGTAGTAAGTACAGTACCACATCAATACCGATATCGCAATTTAAAAACAAAAAAATTGTCCAAATGAATTGCATTACAATGTAGTGTTAACATACTCCTTTGTGTTTTACAGTTATGTACTAAAGTAGATGTTACATAGAAATCGCAATTACACAAAAGTCAAGACACGATTTTCTATTCATTGTTCAGGATTTGCTTTAACACAAACCACTTTAGCTACACGTTTTTAACAGTCATTAATTAATAGAGACTTGAGTTCTCTTAGATAAAGTGTTTGGCTCTTAAAAGAGCCGTTGTTGTTGAGTTGGATGAGCGAGTGAAGCGAGTTTAACCGCCGAAGCCGTACAGAGTTCTTCCCTGTCTCTTGAGAGCATAAACCACGTCCATGGCGGTCACAGTCTTCCTCTTTGCGTGCTCGGTGTAGGTGACAGCGTCACGGATCACGTTCTCCAGGAAAACCTTCAACACACCGCGAGTCTCCTCGTAGATCAGACCGGAGATCCGCTTGACTCCGCCACGGCGAGCCAAGCGGCGGATGGCGGGCTTGGTGATTCCCTGGATGTTATCACGGAGAACTTTACGGTGACGCTTAGCGCCTCCTTTCCCGAGACCTTTGCCTCCCTTTCCACGTCCACTCATGATTTTTGGATAAACAAGTCAATGATAGCTTTCCCACTGAGCTTCACGGCTATATAGAGTCTGTTTGAGGACGTCATTGAAGACAGAAGCACCATATTCTTCCTCTGTGGATTTTCATGCAGGATAAAGGAGTGTACGGAGCATCAGCGCCCCCAACAGGAGAGAGTTAGTAACAACAAACTTATGTACAAAATATAAAAAGTCAGTTTATTAAAGCTCACTTGCTGATGTGAAAACCACCAAAGTTTTATTTGGTGGTTTATTAAATGCAAAGGGATTTAAAAACTTAAAAAAAAAAAAAAAGAATTAAAAAAATAAATAAAAGAATAATTAAATACAATCGTACACAAATACATCTGCAAACCAGTTGCTATTAAATGTCCCATGAACAAGGTATAAAACCCGAGGTGATAGAGCCTTTTCAGTAGCTGCGGACTGTGGACTGAATTAATTTTGAAATTAATCTAATACTGGCTCTAGTGTGGCATTTATATAATAATAATAATAATAATAATAATAATAATAATAATAATAATGATAATAATAATAATAATAATAATGATAATAATAAATAATGAAAAAAGTGTTTGTTGTTTCATTTTAAAAATGTACTTTCCTTTCATTGTGAATACAGTGTAAAGCAGTTAGGGTTGTATAACAATTTTTGTTAGGGTTGTGACTTATTGTGACTTTGTAAAACCAGACTAAAAAATAACACTTTTTGCCTGTCCTCGCGAAAACGTGTTTGCCTCTTAACAGAGACCGAAGTGCTGAAACACTTTCAGCACCGTGGACAGCTCCAGGTAATGTATGTGCTGAGATGGAGTCTCGTGCCATTCTCCTCCCACTGCCTGATCCTGACACGTTCCTCCCCAGCCGTATGTGTGACGTCACTTTGCCTAAGTGAATTCCCACTGACAGGATTCCCCCAGTACGTTAGATCCGACAGATCCGGACAGAGGAGAGATGGGAGACAGAAGGGAGCGAGAGAGGGAAAGAGGGGGCAAGATAGATAGATAGAAGAGACCGGGAGCACATATATAACAGTTATATCAAGTTTAAGCAGTTGTGAATCAGTTCTGTCGTTATAGAACTACTGTTTCATTTATGCCAGCAGCAGCAGCAGAGATTGTTGATAAGAAATTATATTGATTTAAACTTTTAATCATTGCATAATAATAATGACAATAATACTTCTGTTAGTGATACTGAATTAGAACAAACTACTTCTCTTGTTTAAGCTCACGGCTATATAGAGTCTGTTTGAGGACGTCATTGAAGACAGAAGCACCATATTCTTCCTCTGTGGATTTTCATGCAGGATAAAGGAGTGTACGGTGCATCAGCGCCCCCAACAGGAGAAGAGAGTCAGTGACAACACTAGCCTTGACTGTCAATAGTCAAGGCTGAAAGTTTGCATCCTTTTTTCATTAAACCTTTATTACAACAACACAAGAACAGACTTGGTGGAGCCTGAATGATTGTAAAACAAAAAGAATCGATGCATAAAATAAACTGTACAATAAGAAATTTATGATACAACTTTGAAGCTTTTCTTTCCTTTAACATTGTCAAGGACGATTTCAGCTCATTCTTCATGGTTTTAGTTTAAGAATTTACATTTGTGGATTAAACAGACCAGGTTTATTTGACCTGGTTAAACTTGTGTTACTCCTACTACTTCATGTCCAAAAGTATTTGCTGTGAATAATAATTATAGAGTTGATGTTATGAAATTACTGTTGCAGATATAGTTTAATTTTTTGTACAAATTCTGTTCTGCTCTGAAGTTCTGTTCTACAAATCTGTTGGAGGATATAGTTATAATTGTAAATCATATTCAATGTAAGTAACATTTAAGTTGTACTTGTCCATTTCCTCCAGTATTGCATAAAATATTTTTAAAATAATAATAGCTTGGTTAGGGTCCATCAAAATTAATAATTACAAAACTAATACAACTTGTGCAACACAAAACTAGAACTGAAAAAGTTAGTAAAAAATATGACTTTGTTCTACAAAGATAGTCACTTTAGGGAGGATCACTGGTCTTTAAGTCTCAGTGGTAAATCTAGGAGAATCTTCCAAAACTTAGCCAAAAGACAACATCCTTGACAGCAGATTTAGGGATAAGGTTTGATTTGACTGAATTGAAATCAACATTGTCCTGACAGGAATAGCTGCAAAAATCTGGCACTTTTAATTTGTACACTTTCATAACAGAAATTGCCTGTAACAGAGGCAGAAAATGTGCCACCTCTGTTCAAACCTGCTACTAACATTCATGACTGTGGATATTTGTCTGTTCACCTGTAAAGTGTAGAGAAAATAGTGAAACAACAGCTCCCAAAAGCAATAAATCCACACAACAGCACTGCAAAGAGAGAACACAGTGAAGAAAAGCTGCCACAGAACCAAACACAAACTAGAATACCAGTTAATGAATTAATTTAAGTAAATTATATCTTTATTACGACTAACATACAGTGATTTTCTGTAGTCAGGGCAACATCTTAAAGAGGTGCTGGAGCCGAAACAGACAATCCCATCAACAAAGCACTCTCCTTATTACAAATATACAAAGAAATGAGCTGGAAGGGTACAAAAGCAATACAGAGACTCAGAACTGGATCATAACACTCCATCGTTCATGCCTAAACTTAAAAATAAAGTTTAGATTTCAATTAAAATTAAAGATGACATTTCTTTTACTTTTAGTTACTTTTACTGTAAGAAGACGAAGACAAGAAAAAATACTTGCACTTGGCAGGTTTTCCTAATCCAGTAGCAGGAAAAAAAATAGTATATTTTGCAGTCAATTGTTGCCTTTACACTTTTAATTGTCTCATGGATATTTCCTTGATTTTTACTTTTCCTCTCATAGTTCATTTTAATGCTTGGAGCAGCTGTTTGGCTACAACACATTGGAGAAAAATTAGTACCTTAGTGGATCTGCTGCACTCTGGGAAAAAAAAAACATCTGCAATAATAACTATTAATGTTTTTAGATAACACTAATTTGACATGAAGCGAGTAAAATTTAGGTGGTGTTCACTCTTCGTGCTTTGAAGCAGCAGAACACTTGCACGCAAAGTGAATCGCTGTGGTGACAGTTTGTAAATAAAGTAGAATCTTGTGGCCAATGAACACACTGTTTTCTTCCTCCCTTGCCCTTGATGATGTGGTTGGTGGTCTCACTAATTGACCTGAGTTAATGTAATGAATAACAGACCCGGGCCACACTGGGTGTGCGTGACAGTGTCTCACACACCTGTTGTTCACACAGCGAGCGTGTTGGCTGCTGTGTTACATCAGATTAGCCTTTAAAAAAAAGACAAATAATAATTTTAAATACTTCTACGTACTGAACTAAATGAAGGATTCTGCTCAAAGAAGCTGTGCAATACACAACCTGCAAATATTTTTACAATAAAAGCCTTGAACAGAAAACAATGAAAGGAGTCAGCAAATAGAAATGGTGCTTTTACTCTGAAACATGCAGAGACAGTGTTGCGTTTGTGACATATTCGAAATTCCTGTCTACGTTGTTGTAAAACTGTGACGTGGCACAAGGGGTGAAGGGTTTGGCCCAAGCCTTATTCTGTGTTCACACCACACGTGGCACGAATTTGTGAATGTACACACAAAGTAAATGCACAGAGGCGAGCAGACGTGAATATCGTGTGGGTTGGGCATCACTCGCTCCAACGCTTGAGTTAAAAATGTTCAACTTTGGCGAAGAATTCACGCTGATGCGGTGACCAATCAGCGTTGATTTGCGTACTTGCCAGCGGCCAGACTCTTCATAAAAATGGGGGAGAAAATTATTTTTTCTGTGTGTGGGCACCCAGAGCTCTACGACACAAGCTGCCATATGTACTGGAGAGAGTGTGGCGAATGGTCAGCAAAGAAGTCAATGGCGCAGGCGGCTCGAGCTCGGGCAAACCGGCTGATGGTGATGCACCAAAAATTGCAAAAATGAGGAAGCTGAAGTTTGATGAAGCGAGTCACATAATAGCATCTGTTACCGTCAATATTGTGCTTCTCAGTATAATATTTCACATTATTGTTGTGTTGCCCTGTCACGACGAGAGGACGGGATTCTGGGACGACAGTCGTTGTCTAGTGTTCACCGTGGGCATGTTTGTGTGTGTGTGAAGAGGAAGATGCACCATAAGTGTCAGCAGTGTGTGTGTGTGTGTGTGTATTTGAGAGAGAGTGTGTGTATTAATGCATATAATATAGTCAGAGACACTGCAGTAGTTTGTAGCTGCAGCTTTGCTGGTTCCTCAGTTCTGCTCAGTGACCAGTTACAGTGAATCAAAGGTAACCTCATGATGATGATGATGATGATGAAGCCGTGCAGCCTGGTAATATTAGCAGAGAGATCGCAGTTGGAAGAAAATGGCTGCCACGTGTTGCTCTCTTCACAGCCCGACTACCACCACCATCAGCTCTGAGCTCTGCGAGTCTTTTAGTTCTTCTCCGGGTCCCAGTTTGGTAGTTTCTCCAGAATGGCCTGATGGTCAATACCCACACTGGCTGCCAGTCCCTCTTTGTTGAGTGCTGATCCACTGTAGTCGATATCGTCTCCTTTAAGAGTTGTCATGTGACCTCCTATCAACATAAAGATGAAATGGTTTTTTTTAGCACGGTGAACTATACGGGTTTAAGAGTCATTATTATAGAGGGAGAAGATACATTTATTAAAAACATATACTAAAGGGAAACATCAAAGCAGGAGGGCAGTCAAGTGGAAAAACTGTGTGGGAAAAACCAACCATTCAGTAAAGGTGGGCAACATCAGCTTAAAATGACATAATACTCGACCCTGATATAGAAATAATGACACTGGTATCGATATTTCACATAGTTTCAAGATTAAAATTGTTTGCTTATATATTAAATAATGCACAGTTTGCCTTAAAAACTTATTTAAGCTGCAAAATGAAGCCATAAATATTAAAATCACACATTTATTTAAGTGACTGCATGAAATTGATACAGTGTACTGGCATGAACTGTACACTATTTGTCAAGTTAAATTTTTGTAAAAAAAAAAGTGACAGCACTACTGTTGCTGTTCAACAGTGATTCCTAAAGTGTGGGCTGCAGCCCCCTAGTGGGTTGAGATGGTAGTGCAGGTGGGCGGTGAAAGGAAGTTAAGATTTAAATTGATGTGAAGATAGAAAATAAGAAATACGTATTTTCTATTATGTGTTATTTTTCTTTTATATGACCATTCTTAAGGATTTTGTGCCCGTTAAAGGCTTCTTCATGCTGATGTTGGATTTAATATTGTGACATATTATGTGTAAGTATCCAGTGTCGGGCCGGTCAGCATACTGGCCTAACATTTCAGTATTTGCACTTAATGTTTATTTGTAAATTGTTACTTATGTTGATGGATAATGACTCACTATGTTGTGAAGCTGGAAACATTCAAATATGACATGGAGCACAGCTGTAATAACCACATGCATGTGTTGAAAGATATGAAAGTTCAGAAACAAAGTGAAGTGAACCCATGTTCACTTTAAACAATAATATATATGGGAATTGTTAATCCTAGTCTTGTGTGCTGATCAGAGTCGAGATTTTAAGGTTTGGACCTCAGAGGATTTTCAGATTTCAAACTGGGCCCTGGTTTGGGAATGGCTGCTGTCCAAGTAAACAGTTTATGATGTAAATCCAGTTTTTTCCCCAACAGTTGGTATTTAAATCAGAGATATTTTTAAAAAGGGGGACTTGAAATAAGGTTTTATAAAGAGCTAAAATTGTCCAACAGGAGACCTGGTTATCATTTTGCTGAGAAGTGATCAGTGAAAGTGAAAAGGAGACAAATAAACAGGAAATAATAGCCGCCGAATTACCCAGTGCAGTCAGCAGAGCCGCACCAGCACAGATGTCCCATTTCTTAATGAAGGTGATATGGATGTAAACATCTGCCTGCTCTACAGGAGCTGTTTGACTCGCAGGCATCTCCAGCAGTGACAGAACCTTATAACCTGAGAGAGAGCGACACATAAAGAGAAATCACACATCATCAACTCTGTTCAACGTCTTCCAGCTGCAACATAAATAAAACTGTCCATTGTGAGAAAAGTGCTGCAACTCGGTGATTTGCTGATGAAACACCTCGTACTGAAGTGCCATTTACTCAGAACATGTGTTATAATATCACTACAATTGGTAGAGGGTAAAGTAGAGCAGATATCCAGGAATCCCTTTTCAAAATAAAACCCAAATCAGAGTAATTTTACAGACATATCAGTATATGTAGCCCAATATGAAAACTTTTATTTTAGAAAATTAAAAAAATGAATATATATATATATATATATATATATATATATAGGTGTTCATAAAATCAATAGAATGTTAAAATTGCATTTATTTGTCAATATTTTATATGAAGATAAGAAGACTTGTAGTTTTTTTGTAATTTAATTCCTACAAGTTTAGTTGTGTTTCTGTTTTCTATTATTTAATGGCCAAAGTTATCAAATATTAAGTTGCAAAAACATTTTGGGTAACACGTTACATCACACTGCAGTTGTTCCTGTACACACGATACAGTAACCGCATTTTAATTGCCATTATCAAACTATTACTTAGGAAATAACATGGTGTTAAAGTAAAATTGTCTTCAAATTACCACATTATTATTACCAGGTAAGAAATTGAATTAGAAATAATGGTAAAGGTATAAAGGTATTACTATAATATTATCTTCTAACCATGTTGTTACTATATACTATACATTGCTATATATTTTGTTACTATACTTTAATGTATAGTATATACATTAAAAAAAATAACATCTTTGACTCCCTTATAAAAATATGATGTTTTTACTCTGTGGACACATTAGATTGTATTTTTGCATGTGCAATACTACATTTAAAAAAAAAAAATAAGAGTAAAAAAATAATTTCACTCACCAGCTCCACCTGCTGGTGTGATTTTTGTGTTGTTTCCAAAGGCATCACGAATATAATTTGTCACTTTTCCAGAGTGGGAACGTGACACAATCACACTGGGAGGGTTGGTGTTGTAAGACGAGCGGGGACGCACATTTGACCCCTGACCCACAACCGCCCAGGCTGGAGAAGACAAAATAAAGTTTCAACACAGAAACTCAACTATCTTCATCTACCAAATGCAAAAAAAGTAGCAGGACATTTTGAATGTATTTGTTTTAATTCATCAGTTAAGACTGTACAACACTGGATGCATCTAGTTTGACATGGAGGGAGAGCCTACCAGTGAAGCCGGTGAATGGCTGATGTATGACTCCGATGACTGGTTTACCATCGACAGCCACGCAAACCATGGTGGTCACATACTGAACAAGGTTCTCTGAGGAGACACAAAAACAAAGACAGGAAATACATTTTTTTTTTTTTTTTTGGTAGTGATTGCTGATCACTTTAACCAAAAAAAAGAAAATGAAATAAACACATGATATCTTTTAAATTCCTTATGTTATTGTGAAAAGCCTAAAATCCCTCTTTGTGCCATTTTAATAAGTGTTAATAAATAAAGTGTTAATAAATATGGGTGGGGCATATTAAAATTCAGCAAAATATCATTGTTGTGACTTGTGAGATAAGATTATATAATGCATCATATAATTAAAAAGCTATTTAATAAGTTTTTTTTTCCCCTTGTAATACGAGTCATTAGTGCCACTTGTGGTGCTTTTTTTTCCCCCCACAGTATTTCTGTAAAGTTAACCAAGAAGAAATGAATACATCTAAAAATGGCCACGTACTCAAACTTTAAAATCTGTGGGTGTGATAAGTAAGACAGCAGAAGCATCAGGGATAATTAAAACATCAAGTCATTTCAGCTTTGTTTGACAAAGGAGGTAAGGATTAAATGTATAATGCTGTGGATTGTTTATCTTCCATCCCCTTGCTGCTTGTGCTGTCACGGTAGCCCCATGTGGTGGTAATTATGACAAACAACCACACTCCACCCAAGTGCTGAGTATAGAGTCTAATTTTAATTCAAGCTCTAAATAAATATGGGTCATGCACATACAGTATATTGAATTATCAATTTCTTTAATGATCATAAAAACAATTGACCTTTGGGAAACACAAAGTGATGTGAAACAATAGTGAAAACATATTTAAAATGCAACAATTTTATCATACAGTGTAGTACACTGTATGATAAACTCTGACTAAAACACAGAATATTATTGACATGTAGCCATACACATGTAGATTTTTGTTGCAGACACAAACTAGACAGACCAGTTAGGCTGCATCTCGCCAAGCTTTCATTTCTTAGCCATCGCACAGGTTTGCTGTGACAATGAAACATGCTGGAGGTCATGAGCTCAAGTTAATCGAGGCTCTCCTCACACTGAAGCTGTTGTAACCAGTAGGGGAAAACTAGAAAATTGTGGTGGAGTTTATAAATAAATTAATGACTAGAGAAAACAAAATCTGTGAAGCAGCCGCTGATCAGAAGACGTCAGCACAATGGATTGCATTTTTGCACATGCTCAGAAATGTGCACACGCGTCCTCAAACCACCTCTGTGTGTGGTTTCTATTATTCAAGTACTAAATTGACTGTCAACTATTTGGACAATCAATTTAATTCGATAATTAAAACAAGCTTTCTGATTTTTCAGCTTCTTGAATGTGACTAATTTCTGTTTCCTTTTCTCCGTATTAAAAAAAAGAAAACATTAAAACTGAATAATTTTAGTTTACAGACAAAACAATACATTTGAGGACATCGTCATTTTGAGGTTTTTTCGAAACACCAATCAACACTTTTTAACATTTTATGGACGAAACGAGTACTCGATTAACCGAGAAAGTTTAAGATTAATTGATTATGAAAATAACCATTACTTGGAGCCCTTGTCTCATGTGTTCATTCATTGGCATTAGGAATACATGCATACAGCCCCTTTAATTATATTCACCATGTGAATCATTTTATCTTAGGATAAAAAAAAAAATCAGCATAAGTAGAGCTTCGATTCGCTCCTCTGTGTTCTTCTGTCACCTGCGCACACACAGACACATCAACACAGGATGCATGTGCACAGTCGGACTCCGTCGGACTCCTGGAAAACATAACTCTGTTCTTGTAAACAAACAAAGTTAATGTGTGTTTGAATAAAGGGCAGGGACGCCAAATGCCTATCAAAGGCAAAGCATCCAGGATGTATTTCAACGTCAGGCGTAAACAGTCCTACTCGGTACTATCGCAAAACGACTGGATCACTAAGGATGGATGTTACTACCAGGTGTGAACGAGGCCCACTTCTCCTCAACTGCCTCCTTTGCTCACTGTTTTACGTGGCGGAGCTGAACATCTTTCTCCTCATTCTCTCCAGCAGAGAAGAGACAAAGAGAGACAGAGAGGGGAAGCTGCATGCACCATTACCACCACCCAATTAAAGTTAGATTATGGTGTCAATATGGGTGGAGCACTTCAGCGACAGAAGGACTCCCTCTATTAATATTACCTTGTGTATGAAGCAGGTGTGTCTGTGTTCATTTGGTGGGAGGGACTCCCAAAACGGTTAGTAATTTACCACCCTGGGAATTAGACTCAACAATCAACCATTTCACCAACTGCTGCAGCTTTAATCTCACTCACTTTGTCTCCTAAGGTACCAGTGATAAAGTCTGATGTATATTTTTTTAGAGCCTGTTTGCCTAGGAAACCATCTCGTTGACTCGTACCTTTCACGTTGTACAACATGCAAAGGTGGGGCATTATAATACAATGCATCTTCTAAAAATGATGGTAGCAGCCCTGTAATGTGGCTCACCTGTATATTCCTGTGTGGCATCTAGAGGGTCGATCCACACTGTGATGCTTTCAGCAGGAACCTCCTTGCCTTTTTCTATCTTGTCTACTATATCAGCCGGAAGGTTGCGGCTCCAGGTTGCTTCTTTATCCACCACGTTGTCATGTTCCTCACTGTACACCTGACAACAAACACATGCAGAGTGGATTATGAGTCATGTGCCTCACGCTTATTTTAATATTTAAATTTTGCCAATAAAATTTACAGTATTTTGGCTGTTTGACTGTATTTGAATAAAGGGTGGGAAAAGGTCTGGGCTTCGGGCCAAATCGGGAAATATTAGACAAGCTAAAATGAGCACGTACTGTACACACCACTCACACAAAGCTGCACATAAAATAAGATTTAGTCTCTATGAAGAATGAGAGCTTTTTTGAAGACAGCATAACAGCACATAAACAATCCAGAGGTGTTTGACTGTGGTTAGGTAAAAAAAAAAATATTAGACATATTTTCCATTTCATAATCTATATTAATTTGGAAAATCCAATGTCAATTTATACAATTCTTAGATTGAGGGTATCGCAAACAGACAAGTTCTGCTTCTCTGACAAGTTCAAGTTCTTCTCTCTATGACCTCGAGCTGTCAGCGATATTTTGGATTTTTAATGTTCCAGTTTGAGTTATCATCTACGACTGCATTGTAGAGTTGTACTGTGGGATCATATTAAATAAAAAGTGCTATAATAACAGTACTTTGAGGTAAAAAAAATTTATGTAAATATTCATATTTTTAATAATGTACAGGGTTAGTGAGACTCAAATTTTGTACATTTTGCAGCACTAGTTCAGTGAAAATTTCTTTCATAAAATTGGTGTGTAATTGGTCTGGAATGTCGTTAAATTAACTGATATTGAAACAAGTCAAATAGAATCGTCCAGTGCTAATACTTGTATAGGTAAAATACAGGTCAGGCAGTGTGGTCAGGTCACAATTTGGTTCGGAGGTAATGCAGTTTAACAGGTTGTATTTTGTCCTGCATCTAACAAGTGAGCTATGTAACAATATTAGAGGTTGAATGCAGAAAAGAACATTAAAAAAGCAACACTAAAGAATGTCCAAAAACATCAGTGGTTGTGCTCACCGTGACCTCAGGGAAGGTGTTATGAAGGAGGTTATACATCTTCCTGTGAGACTGCAGGTCGCCCTCAGTCAGAGGGTCATTGGCTCCTTCCTTCGTCTTGCCCTTTGACTGCTCTTGCAGACTATTGTCACTGCGCACCTTCTTCACCTGCAGAGGACCAACACAAAGCCACAGGCACAGTTCAACACAGATGTACAGGAATTCTGTAGAGACTCCACTGAAGATTATTCCACTGCAACTGCTTTAAATGCTTCCATAAAGCCTTACAAGTCAGGAAAAATCCCCTTTCATTTAGCAGCCATGCTGATATGGTACGCAAATCATTAAAGCAAATACCGCTTTAAAAACACTACAAAATACACCTAAATAAACTTGCAAAACAATTATAAACATTGATTTAGATTTGTAAATAATAAGAGAGAATCACAAAGTGTTTCACTTCTGACTGTGTGCCACTGTAATTTGCTTTTTGTGTTGCTTTAATTTTCGGAAATTATCAATTGTACATTCATAAACTGTTATCACTGGCATGAGCTATAAGTTTGTCACCCAACAACACGGGTGACAAAGTAAAATAGCTGTACATCTAACAACAAAAACCATAAATCATTTGTCAGTAAACACCATCACAACCAGTGATAGAGTACTGTCATGAAAGAGCTTTGGAAATCAAGCGCACAGACAAATTTACAGCGAACTCGTTTAACCTGAGAGAGCACTGAGCTGTCCGAGATAAAAGTGGATTTACCTCTTTGCCACCGAGTACAGCCGCCTCCACTGAGACCGCCAGCAGGTCCCGCAGATCTACATTTCTCTTCTGTCTGCAGAGACAAAGGTACAGAAAAGGAATGCGTGACACCACAGAACAACAGCCCAGAGGGAAAACAACTTTTACCTTTCCTCACACCAAACACATTTAAATCGTACCTGCTAGAAGGCGAGCCATGAGCCAGATCTTGAACATTGAAACTGCCTCAAAAGAAGCAAATAAAATTGGTCATAATATTTAACGTTTTACAACCAAATAATTGCCATGTCTGACATTTTATTAGTCTACTTTGGTGTGTGTATCTGTGTTCAAATACATACCATTAACCATTTAAATTTGATAAAACATTCATAAATATGATAATATAAAAGGTAAAAAAAAAAAAAATCTGATTTAAAAATAGTTTTTCTTCATAAATCATTTAAACTGAATAATTTTGGTTTGTGGACAAAATAAGACATTTGGTTTGGTAAACAATGATCCACATTTCTCAATCTGTCAATCGTTTTCTCAAATAATCGAAAATATTTGTTTGTTGCAGCCCTGATAACTAATAATCCAAAACAAGCTTAACTTCAGTAGCCAGTTAATGAGCTACACTAATGGTCTGTCTCTACAATCTACATTTTATGCATGCACTGCAGTGCAATTATATACAGCATATTCAAATTTAAAAAGTATATACGTAACACTAAACACGTGAAAAAGCTCATCAAAAATAAATTAATAAAACAACAAAATAAACTCTAGTGTAAAGTTTAGCAGCTTGGCATTTGTCAACGAACAAAACCACATAATTTGCGCTATGAATCACTACAGACACCACAATACGATATTATGACGACAATTATTTAAGTCACATGATATTATCCCAATGCTTCAAAATACTGAGTATTTATGAAGTCACATATTGCGATATACTAACACAACTGCTCTGCGAGCGAGCATTTAATTGGTTTTTAATGCTTAGACATAAAAAGTTGTTTTATAGTAGTTTAAAAAAAAATGTATGCTAAAAAAAACTGATAGTGGTGTCACAAAAGCACTATAATAGCGCGATATTTCACTGCAGCGATTCACCGCCACTAACAATTTACAATAACTGTCCGATTAAGGAAATAACTATCATGCCAATTAATTTAATATTAATTGATTTAATAGTAATATATTAAATCTTGGCCAGATGAATCTATCGCACTGATTAATCGTTCTCACGGCAGATAACGCATACAAAAACCACATCGATATTTTGGTGCCGTTAGCTTGCTGTTTGAGGAATATCACGATTCTGGGGGAGAAAATGATTTTTACAACTGAGTAAAATAAAATAAAAAAAATAGGATAAATAACAATTCCATTTTAAGAAGCTGGTGTAGGACTGTGACACACGTGCACTGCATGTTGTGTATCACAATGTTGGCAGGTTACAACGAGAGAAGAGTCTGACCTGAAAGCAGCCAGGCGCGTGGAGATGACCCCGGCATACAGGTGGTAGATGATGCCGACAGCGAGAAGGCAAAACACCGCCACGCCGAGCGGTGACAGCCGGATACCCATCGGAGCCATGTCCGCAGGAAGGTCCACACAAGTTTGATAGTGACGTGCTCACAAACGAGGGTGAGCTGCAGGTGACGTGGCTGTCACAAACACACACACCGAACAGACTACGGCTATGTTTTCAGATGGAGACCGTCACAGTGAGAGGACAACTGTTTGAACCTGTCACCACCTACCTACCTACCTACCTACCAACCACACACACACACACACACAGGCTAATTCCCACTCGTTGTTAGCATCGTGCGACGTCTTCGCGCTGTACGACAGACCGCCGCGTTTGTAATGACATGCCTTTTGTGACGCAGTGCGGGTGCTCCGTAATGTCGTGGTTCACGGACAGAGAGTTTGGGCGGAGTGTTCAGTGTTTGTGAAGGCAGCCGGACAACAATCCTCCCTCTGTTCACTCATCCTTCTTCCCTCTCTACTCCACCGACCGTACGCTACGTACGCAGCGCGGAGGTCACACTTCACTTCCGGGTCACAACCGTGGTACCGTGGACCCAAACGTGAAACGTCAGCGTGTCCGCCATATTGTTAGTGGCAAGTCTACCCCGTATCCAATACAGGTAGACGTGGAGACTGGCTTTTTTTTCAATAAAAATAACCTTTAACCTTTACATTCAACCGATTATGATGAAATCTATTTCTGAAAATACTAAATTTTAAGATGCTGTTGTAGTGAAAATTTCTAAGAGCAAATAACTATAACCAGATATTACAGCTGTGACAAATGTAAACGCCATTCAGAAAATTAACTATAGTTGATGACAAATTTTAAGTACGTACGTTAATGAATTATTTATTCCTGTTATCGCAGTCCTGTCCTTTCATATGGAGTCCTTTCAATGATGCCACTCACAATATGGCGGCGACGTCGATGTTAGTTGCTGCTGCTCGTGAGGCGTCTACTACCAAGTTAACGCACCAACTAAATATTTAAAGATTTTAAACTATTTTTACTCATTTTTAGCTTC
Organism: Brachirus orientalis; assembly: GCA_016785285.1. Taxonomy (NCBI): domain Eukaryota; kingdom Metazoa; phylum Chordata; class Actinopteri; order Pleuronectiformes; family Soleidae; genus Brachirus; species Brachirus orientalis. Next base: position 9,470,818 of record JAFBJR010000101.1, on the reverse strand, counting down.
TTAAATGTGGATATATTCTGGTTTATTTGCTCCATATAACAAATACCGAGAATTAATGAAAATTAAATAATTTTTGATTTATGTACAAAACGAGACATTTGAGAATATCCTCATTTCCAGGTTTTGTAATCACTTGAGAATGCAAAGCTGTCATCAAAGCAGAAGGTGGCTACTTTGAAGTATCAGACATAATATATAAAACATATTCTGATTTATTTAACACTTTCAACTGGCACAAAAAGAAATGTCTAAAAATCATTAACTTAAATATAAAAATAAAATCATTTTTTTATTATGATGATTTATGAAACAATGATTACATAAATCCACTTATACTTATATTCACAGTGGTATAACATAGCATTGAACTTCTTGTTTGTATTTTGGTGCAGTTTTGGTACAAAGATTTCAAATCATCATATGATAAAATTGTTTTGTTTTTTGTTTTTTTATTAAAAAAGAAACCCCTCAATAAATTGAGTTATGACATGTAAGACATACACTTCACGGTTTTAAAGGGGACAATGCAGCAATTCTCTCTGGCAGTGGATTCACATGTTACATGTCATTTTGTAAAGCAGCTGTATGCAAAATAAATCTTGGATTTGGAGTCTGATAAAATCCCTACAGTAGAAATGTTCTATTTTAAATTCTTCTTTAATTCAAATGTTAACTGTTAGCATGATATGAATAAACTGAAACATGATTATATTAGTGACAATGCCCTCCAGTAAAGCAGAGATGTAGTTTTGTCAGTGGAGATCGGCATGTGACAGCTCAAGAGTCATCAAAGTTCAAGGAAATTCTTACAGCATAGTTTTTCATTGATGAAATTGTCATTTGCTGAGCACTGTGTTCATAATATGGCCATTACCACAAAGCCTTTTCTCTTTAATGTAAAAACCAGATTCCCCCACACTGTCACCTCCTCTTCATCATCTCCACCAAACAGCGGAGTTCATCATCACCTATTTCCTCTGTTGTCAGGTTACCGAGATTCTCCCATCACTCTAGATGTTTTTATTTCTTCTCATTTCTCATCTTGTCCTCGTCCTCGCTCTGTTGGCCATCTCACAGAGATATGATAGGGCTTCAGCTCCTCCTCTGACACCAAGTCAGGGGCGTTGCTCATGAGGTCATGACCCCGGAATGACTTTGGAAAAGCAATGACATCACGAATGCTGGGCGCCCCAACCATGATGGAGACCAACCGGTCCAAACCTAGAAAAGTGAGCAAACAATGAGGAAAAAAAATAACATTTCAATTGCCCATTCATTAATAATACAGTTGTAATTCATGGTTTGATTGGTGCACAATGGCAGGTTGTGTCTGTCAGTTGACCTCAATGACCCTCTTTCCCACCTTGACTCGGGTGAAACTAATGCAGCATTACATCTGTACTCAGGAAATGATTAAACTCATCGCCTCAGGAAAATATTTACTGACATTATCAATCAAGTGAGAACAAATAGATCCCCATAGATAGACTTCAATTCAAAGGGAGTTCAAAGGGAGAGAGAGGCAAGTTCAATACTCAGCTTAGTTACATCTGTGGTTTCCTTATGATTTTTGCTTACTGTTTTAACCACCCTTGACATCCCAGTGTCCATTACAAGCCACCATGTTAAAAGGTACTGTTTCGGCTCTGGCTTCCAAACATTAAATCAAATAAAAAGCAGCAACAACATACAATGATGATAATAGTATATTCTGATTTTTATGTAAGGGATAGCCTCACCCAAAGCAATGCCTCCATGTGGTGGCGCTCCAGAGTCAAGAGCCTCCAGCAGGTGAGAGAGGAGACTGGGATCCTCCTGCAGCAGACACACGTCAAAACTAGTAATGATTAAAATCATTTGTCAAAGACCGACCACTGATCCAGCGTACAGTGACTCACCTTGAGGATATTCTTCAAGACATGAAGCTGCTCTGTGGCTTTGTGGATACGGATGGATCCTCCTCCAATCTCACACCCATTCAGTACCAGGTCATAGTGTTGGCCAAGTACCTGGAAAATAATAAGTGAGGACTGCATTCATTATTCCCTTATTTCAGTTGACAAAAGGAAGTAAAACATATTTGACAGGTTCTATAAGCTCACCTTGTGCGGCTCGGTGTAGAGAAGCTGTGCATGCTCGGGCAGTGGAGCAGTAAATGGATGATGGGCCGATTCCAGCTGCTCTGGCTCATCCTCTTTAGGCAAAAAGAGAGGGAAGTCCACAACCCAGAGAAAGTGGAAGGCAGAAAGGTCCCGTGGTGAGGCGCCATGAGACTCCAGGAGCTCTGCACACCGTAAGCGAAGATTACCCAGTAACGGACGCTGCGAGTGTTAAAGTAGAACAGGAGATGGAATAAAGTGACAGAGAGAGACAGGGGAGGAGAAACGTTAAAATCATGTAACATTCTGTCTCATATGTCTTTGCTTATTTTTGCCTCGCATCAGTCTAATGTAATGTTTACATGGTCACCAATGAGCTGATTATTGACTTCATTCTGAATAAGACATTATTCGCATTATGGCAATAGCATGGGTTGCTAATGGAATATTCCATTCATATTCTTGTTTTTTGTGTTTTAATTTTTTTAAGCCGCTCAATTTAAAGTCAATTAAAGCATTTGGTTTGACAACTCCATCGTATACATATGAATCAGAATGCTCTAGATGTCTTAATTAGATTATTTACATTTAGTTATTTATAAAATCCTGTTTGCAAGACAGTGGACATTATTTGGGTTAAAACTGAAATATTGCTGTCCATGTAAACATATTTCAGAGATTTTATTTATTATTATTTTTTTTTTACCACAGTGTGGAGGGAAGCGGCTGCTATCAGCAGCATGTCTCCAGGTTTTGCTCCAGTCTGGTTCAGCAGCTCCTCAGTGACAGAGTCAGACAGCAGTTTTCCCAGAGGAGATTTTAATGTCCCATCTGCTCTGACCAGCACCACACTCAGCTCCTTCACACAGAACAGACATAAAGGAAAGCATTATTATTATTATTATTATACCGGTGAAATGAAGCCTGGCTTTAACCTTTTGTGAAGCTTCTGAAGGTTTTGTTTCAGAGAGCGATTGCTTCTCCTTTGAATAATAGAGTTAAATGGCAAAAACTGGGACTAGTTTTATTCAGTGTATATAGTATGCTTTCTTTTGCAGCTGGAACATCAATTTCTTCTTATTAGAACTACTACACGGACACTGTTAACTTTATAGCAAACTCCATTTACACTATCTACTTTGTTTAATGTAGTTTTACTACATTGACACTGCTAACTTTTAATATTAGCAACTCAAGTAATCACTTCAATACAGCAATATATAAAACAAATAAAAAATCACTGCCAGTTAGTCTTGCAGTTGAAAATATGGGCACCAAGAATCTATTTGAATTTATTTTGTTCATTCATTACTGTGTCTTTATTTATGTTTATGCTTAAACTGCATTTATGTTTGTGCTTAAATTACATTTGTATACCTTAGTACATATATTTGTTTAGATAAGCAATGTCATTATTATGACAGCAAAAGGAAATATAAAAGTTACAGCTACCTGTTCAAACTGAGTCTTGGCTGTTTGTTTCAGTCCGTCCAAGTCTTTACCAGTGAAAAGTTTCTGTGTTCAGAAAATTTAGACACCACATATGAACAAATATGTTGTTGAATACACACAGTTTCTATTAGTTCTTTTGTACCAAACCATGTGGACATTTTAAAGCCTTTGGTGCCACAGCAAATGTTTATCTTCTTACCGCTCCACCGGGGACACAGATTGCTTGGACGGAGCCTCCTGGACGACTGAGAGCTGATCTGATGAACTCGATGTCTGTGGATAAGAAAAGCTCACCTAGGTCGATGAGCTGGACAGACAAACAGACAGGATTCAGACAGACAGACACATACTGTACTTAAAAACAGCCTAAGTAGACATTCTCTACAATAAATCCATCAAACAGCAACGAGGGAGACGTTAACTGTCGTGTGTGTTTAAAAAAAACTGCAAATCTGAACAGAAATATAAAAAGTGGAAACAAAGCCAGAGAATCTGAGCAAGGTTCATCCCAAGTGGCTGCAATGTAGTATTCAATATTACTTAGGTCATTTTATTCTTCCCTGCTGCAAAATGCTCATTTCATTTTTTGGAAAATTGATATCCAGTCATTTAGGAGACATTTACTCACCTTCATACTGAATCTGGTGTCAGGTTTGTCCACGCCATAGTCTCTCATGGCCTCTTCATATGTCATGGTTTTGAAAGGAACTTCAATCTGACCTGTCTCTGCGGGCCAGGAGTACTGTAACATGCCCTCAACCAGGGACATGATACCTAGCTGGTCCACAAAAGACATCTCAATGTCCACCTGGGAGATACGATGACAAGATTAATCACCCAGATGGACTTTGCCTAGAACTGTAAACCAGAGTAAATCCATGAAAAGCATGATGTAAGTGAGTGCAGAAATTTAGAGAAATGGTCTCGGCACCCAGACCGTGTATTCTCATGTGGTTGAACAGAAAATATTTTCACTATGGCAGCTCAGGTTTCAATCCTCATAAGAGGAAATACTAAATTCTGAGACTAAATTAGCAATTTTCAGCAAAATCATTGACCACCAAGTGTGCAAAACAGAGAGCTTTAGCAATGAGGTGTGCAGGTTCAATGGTCCTGCCTGCAGCTTACCTGGGTGAACTCAGGCTGTCGGTCTGGTTTGGAGCCTTCATCCCTGTAGCACCGAGCCATCTGGAAGTACCTGTTGCAGAAACAGTAGGGGAAGAAAAGTTCAACAAGTTGTAAACCTTTATAATAAATGTCAGTATTTGATGGCTTCAGAATATTGAGCATTAAATTAAAAGAGGAAGTGACAAAATTGTGTTTCAAAGATCACAAATCTGACAGTAACAAAGTGAAAATGTGGTGAAGGCCACAGAAACAAAAATAAGCTGTGTGACCATAAGAGAAAATAGATCCCTTAATAATATCATTTATTATTTGTATTAAACCAAATGTTAACAGTGTTTCCAATGGCAATTGCACATCTTACCCCACAATATATAAACAAAAAACATGTTAAACAATGATTGCTTATATTTTCAGTCACTACTGTATACATTCCATAAACACCCTCCAGTATAAAAAGGTTACTCTTTTGCCAAAAACTGTACTCACCTGTCTATACCAGCCACCATCAGCAGCTGTTTGAACTGCTGTGGACTCTGCGGTAAGGAAAAGAACCGGCCCGGCTCTCTGGAAGGAACCACAAACTCTTTGGCTCCCTGAAACACACAAGAGAACATACAACATCTGAGCTTCAGCTACAAGTTCTCAAACTGTGGTACATGCACAACTAGTGGTATGCAAGCCTTCTCTGTTGGTCGTGGGAGAAAAATCTTGTGCTCAATCTTAATCTAATTTCACCATACCAGTGTCAATAGTACAAGGACAGTGAGAGAGCAAATTAACTTATTTGGAATAAATCTGCCTCCTGTGAAAAGTCCATAACTTACTTTACTCGGCCTATTTACAGCACTGTATTTAAACGATGGTGATAATGTTGTTACTTTGAGAGCTCAATATTTTCTCAGGTGGTACAAAAAAGTTTCATTCTTTGCACATTTCTATGATGAATTTTTAGGAATGAAATAGTAATTAAGGAGCCTCTTACCCCTGGTGTTCTTTTAAAAAGAGTTGGGGTTTCCACATCAACAAAACCTACGAAGTAGAGAAAAACACAGACATAGTACAGTCAGAGACAAATGGCTTTTACTTCTGATCACTAATCATGGAGCTGCAACTAAAAATCAGTAAGTAAATGCAGGTAAGTTCATTATAGTTTCCACAGGTCTCATTTTCTGCCAGTACAAGACTAAGAACTGTGCAGGTTTGATTAAATCACCTCACCTGTGTTTTCACGCTCCATTTAGTGGTCACCATAAACAAAAAGTTATTTCACTGTTCATACCATGTATGTTACTGAGGTATTCTCTCATCTTCATCACCAGCTGAGATCTCAGTCTCAGGTTCCTCTGCATCTGAGAGGACCTCAGGTCCAGGTAGCGATACTGCATCCGCAAAGACTCTGATTTCTGCCCCATGAAAAACGCCAACACCACCATCAATTCTCATTGATAATAATTCTAATAATAATAATAATAATAATAATGAAGGAAAAGGTGAACTGCATCTGCATGTAATGTGAAACGCTTACTTTGACAAAGTCTTTAATCTCAAAAGGCAGCTGGCGGCACACATTGAAAATCTCCACGTTGTCAGCAAGGACTTCTATTTCTCCTGTTGGCATTACCTGTGGGTGTGAGGAGACAGGTCACGCTCTTAAAAGATAAATGAGTAGCATTATCAAACTTGTTATTTAACCATGTGTCAAACTGTAAAATCTGCACTTTAAATTAGTGCAGGGATTAAAAATCAGTGAGATCAGGACTAAGAAACACCCGAGCTCGAAAGGCTCCATGTGTGAAACCTAAAAACGACCCCACCATTTCTCAGCATCTTTGTGGATGAACAACATGTTCGAACTGTTTTTCAACCTCGAGATTTACGATTTGACCAAAATCTTTCAATGTCAGCACAAGGATTTTAAGTAACTTTTATTGTTAATTTACTAAACTTCTTTTAATGTCGCCTGTTATGTGTTGGTTCAATGTTTAATCCATTAAAGATAAGAAGAGACTTTATAGCATTGTCAAGGACTGTCTGAAAGATCCAAACTCCAATAATGATCACTTAAATTGATATTGTGCACTATACAGGACAGGCGACAATATCCATTATTTATTTATTTAAACTGCTTGAGTACCTGCCTTATCTTTCATTTTTTTTGCCCTTCGCCAACCTCTGTTTGATGAGCCGTGCCTTGACATGTAACATATTGATTGCTGTTTGTGGAACTATAATTAGGGGTAAGCTGCAAATGAATTCAGGGATCTGAACACATACATTCAATTCATTTGGACCGGCTAAGCAAGGTATTATCCCTAACCTTAACCATAACCAGCTAATGCCTACAAACCTATCACCTTAATCTAATGACAATTCAAATCTTAGCCCTGGCCTATCCATCCTCATAAATGAGGTCCTGCCTCATTAGAACCAGGTTTTGGCCCTTTATTAGAGCTACTGGTCCTGAAAAAGGTCAGTGTGTCTGATAGAAAAGGTCACACACACACAAACATGTTTTCATATCTTGGTGAGGACACACCATAGACATAATGCATTCACTCAACCCTTACCTTTACCTTAGCCATCACAACTTATCTATGAAGAAGATGGGTTTGGGAGTTTTTTTTTGGACCTCACAAAGATATAAATACATATATACACACACATACCTTGTTCTCCTGTCCTGCAGGTCGTCTTCTGACAGTCCCTGTGACCTTGATGACAGATTCAGCAGTGAGGCCACACAGTGCTGCTTTCAAGTCACTCGCAGACTTATATAGAGAGGAGGGAAAAAGGGAAGAATTACTGTCGTATACATATATATCTGATTTTTTTTTTTAAACGTATTGATGCAGTCCTTTGTGGAGGAAATAGTTCGATGTCTGTTACCCTGTGGGCATGTGTGCAGAATGGGAGTGAGCATGGAGCAGCAGCTTAAAGATTTGAGCCAAGGCATGGAAAGGTAAATTATTTTCACCTTGTCTCTTGCTCCATCTCAGTCAAATTTCACTCACACCACATGTCTGAACCAGTCTGGGTCCACACTAATAATACAAGTATGCTTTCTGCTGCTCAGTTATTTGGATGCCTAACTAAATGTAGAATACAGTGCAAATTGTGGCGCTTTTAGGAGCAAGCAGTGAATGGTTTCACTTGAGCAGAGTGGGAAATGGTGGAAACACGTAGTGAAAATCAGCAGAGCTGTCTCTGTCTCAGCAGCTGTGATGATTTTTGGGGTGAATACAGCTCAGAGAGCCGTGCACACAAGTTCTCTTTGCTCTGCTTGCAACATAAATATCACATAATTATTCAGATCTCTTACCTCTTCTTGAGGAATTAAAATTTGCGTCAAGCCACTGAAATCTCGCAAGATGACAAAGAGGTCCTGTCTGTTGAAGAACAGTTAAAACACAAATGCCTCAAGACTAACACAATAAGCTAAAATGAAAAACTTGGTTACCATTACAAATTACAGTATTTAGCTCACATGTACCTACAGCATCACACTCTTGTGCCTGTTAGCAATTAGCCCTCACTGCTATCAATTCAAAAAAGGTCTAACTCAGCTCTCAGTAAACACTGTGTCATTTATTAACAACAATTTAACATGTAACCATTACAGTGATACCTGAGGTATTGCACCCAACCACACAGAGTGACTGTGTCTCCCACATGATGTGCTCTCAGCTCTCCACATGTGTGACTCCTGAACGACCAGCTACTCAAACCTGACGATGACACACAGAATAAATACTCAGAGGGCAACTACTCCCACCACCTTGGCTTCCCTTGTGCTTGAATATTAGTAATACCACGGTAAAACTATAAATTGCATCAACTATGGTAGTGTTATTTATATTAAACTGGTTTCACTCTTGTTTTTTTAACCTTAGTGGGCAGTAAAATCACAAAGTGGCAAGGTGTTCATTTGCACTTTTGCATTCAAAGTGAAGCACTAAGTGTGGTGATAGCGAACCTGAATTTAAAAAATGAAATCAGTTTAATGACTATGTTTTTGAAAAACCTAGAAGAGATATGCAAATGTGCACTAAATGAGCAAATCTTCAACTGCAAAATCAAACCCAATAACTTTAGCTTCACACTATTTAGTAGGGGTGGAGGGAAACACAGATACAGTGAAATATAGTGCTATTGTGTATTGCAATATCATGTCACTTTTCAGACACCAAGTATGGATTTTTTAGCATATAACTTTTTTTTTTTGCAACTTTTTTGCATTACCATTAAAAAATTGAAAAAAGTATATCACAGAATATATTTGCAATATCATGATTATTGTACCGTGAAAATATTGTATTGTGGCATCTCTGGCAAATTCCTACACCTACCATTTAGATATGTAAATATATCTACAGATATCTAGGTTTCTTTAGTATGTTATTGCACTTAGTTTGCTTATTGGGACAGCTATGGCTATGTGTCATTTTGAATTGGTAAACAAACCATTTCAAAGAGATGCTTTTATTAAATGTATTAAAATTATAACTAAAAGGTTGGTACAATTCTGGAAATTTGTATGGGTACCCTATAAATTCTCCAGCGACCTATCTGTGGGTCCTGACCCAGTGTTTGGGAGCCACTAATGTAGCAGATAGAACTAATAATAACTTAATCCATGGAAAGAATAATTATGTTGACAGGGCTGTGGTGACGTTCAGTGTTTCGTTGTACCTGTAGAAGCAGACTCTGGTCTGCGCAGAGAGTACGAGCAGCTCAGGTGTCTGACACCTGCGGTTAGCGGTCGACTCCAGGCGGCCGCGGAGCTGCGGCACCAGGCGGTGTGAGCTCCTCTGAGTCCGATATTCAACAGCCTCTGTACAAACAGCCTGCTCTTCGCCGCCATCCTTTCAACACAGCACACACACACACAAAGCTGACAAGAGACAGCGGGCCGGTGGTTGAAGCTCACGCCGTCATGGATGCACGGTGACCGGAAGAGGCGTGTCCCGCTGCCCACACCGGGTCGTAGTGACACGAACTGTCTCTAACTTTCACACACACACACACAAACACTCGAAAACACGCGTAAAGACACCGGTACAATGGCAGACACTTCCGTGGTCACTTCATGTGAATGTACGTCGGTACTCTTCTGACAAATATCTCCCAGGACTCCGCTCACGTACACTGACTTTCTTAGCATCACACATTAGCTAGGCTGAGGGCTACCGCTTCTTGTTCTTCTCCGAGTCCTGTTAGCGGTTGGCAAACGATGTGATTGCGCGTTAGCGCCGCCACATGGTTTGGAGGAGTTTGGTTGGAATTCAATCATTTCCAGCCATCTAAACTCCTCGGAAGATGTTTGGAAATTTCTCCCCTTAAACAACACTGGTATTGTAATTTATATCGTCGGAAAGCCTCAATAGTGAGTGTCTGCAGTACCGGAGACAGTAGTTTCAGGCGGCTACGTTTTTCCTTAACAGCGCCACCTAACGAAGTGGATGTTTAGAAACTACAGCGTTTTTGCATTGTTCTACCCAATCACCATCTTTATTTAACTACTTCATTTTGAAGGTTAACAGCCAAATACTCTGTTATACTTGATATTTTAAAGGTTTATTTCACCCAAATACAAATAAGTAAACTAATGAATGTGGCCAGCTGTTTTTAACGAGCATAATTAGCTTATATTCAGGTAAAGTAAAATTATAGGTTATGAAATTACTTGCTCATTTAGATATTTTTAGTTTGAGAGAGGGAAGACACATGTTTGTTTGTTTGTTTTTTTTTATAAAATAATGACTTTAGCAATCCCAATTTGAATAGCCTGAATAGTTACATTGACAATGAAGGACAACTTAGAATGATCGTGCATTCAAGCAGCCGCGTCGTATAGGGGGTAAAGGTGATGACAATTCTAAGGGCCCACAGCCCATCAGGGCCCACACACAACCCCCAGTAGCCTCTACGACTAAATTATTATGCATAGGCTTAACTAATTTATATTCATAGTAATGAATCCGAACTAAAATAAAGCCACAAAGTCACGCAATATTTTAATTTTAATAATTTCAATCACCCCCTTGGCCCCATCTTAAAAATGGTTTGGTCCACTGAGCGCGAGCGAACTCCAAAAAAGAAGTCGCCACATCCCCTACCATGTTCTCCTGTTGGGATTCACTCTTGTTTTGAGTTGCTTGGTGGGTTGAATGGGGGAGAAAGTGACCCGGGGGCCAATGAGCATCTAGTCTGGTCAGTGGGAAGCTGTTTTTTGAGTAAAAGCAACCGTGCAGTTTCCGTCCTCCCCACAAATATTACATCTAACTGTATGTGGAGAGCGGCTCGTTACACCGCCTATCCAGTCGGTGTCGCTGTTGCACCTCTAAACAGACTGTGTAGCGCAGGCGGAGGTTGGTCTCAGTATAAGTAGGACGTGACTCTCGCAAGTGTAACAGTCAAGGCAGGATCATCACAGGATCGGGATTCATGTCGGTCGGCAGCAGGTTAATAATGAGAGCCATCCGAGTGAGTGAGTTTGGACCTCCGTCTGTCCTCAGACTGTGTTCCGATGTCCCTGTCCCGCAGCCTGGACACCGACAGGTGAGACAGAAGAAGAAGAAGAAGAAGAAGCTGCTCACTGTCCACAACTGCAACTTCAGCCACACTCAGCACAGCACATTATTATTATTGATTATTTTTTTTACTATTATTGATACATTTGGACAGTTTGTTGTAGCATTTGATAAAACTGCTCAACACATTAACTCTAACATTTGTAAGAGAGGCTTAAGTTGAGTAATTATAAAATGGAGACGATAAAATAAATAGCTAACGTCCCGTAAACGTCTGCGTAATCTTCGTAACTTTTTGTGTATCTGCCCATGACCTTTGTCCGTTTGCGTCGCTGTTAAACTGCGTTAAATGCTCAGACCCTTTCAAAAATGAACTTCCGGTTGAACTCGAAATGACAAGCACTGATTGGAGCAACATGGGATTAAGTCTTGCCCAAAGACACATTGGCATGTAGACTGGGTGGGAATCGAACCCACGACCTTCGAGGTGAAAGAACTCGAGAAGCATTCAACGCACTTGAAGGGAAAATAGTCACATGTATAACTATATAATCGGAAAAATCACATGGCAGGAAAAGCCAGAGGTCTAAGGAGAATGGCCAGACTGGTATTTCGCCCCAAAATTACAAAATAAATGCATTATTACATTGATATTCTTATTATTATATATCTATATATCTATTTTATGTTATGATTATGATGAAAAGTAAGAAAAAGTTTTTAAAGTCAACAAAAATGAAATAATTGCTCCCACACTGTCTTGTTCACACACTCCCTGCTTCAAGGTTTGACATGTTTTGCATTTAGTGATGGTTTCTTGCATATCTTAGCTGTAAAATGTGGTTACTGCTGCCTTTCCGTCATGTTGAACCTTTCTGACCGTTCTCCACAGATCTCTGGCATCACTAAGACATTTTTACCCAGAGAATTATTTAAATATTTAAAGCTGATTCTGAACTGTGGCTCAATGGATATTTTCTTTTTTGGACTATTCTCTATAAACCCCAAAATGCTAGTAGATCAGCAATTTCTGAATTACTCGGACCAACAACCGTGACACGTTTCAAAAGGTGTACCTAATAAAATGGTATTGAAGTGTCTTTGTGTCTCTGTTGTAGGTGTTGATCCGCGTCCACGCCTGCGGTGTGAACCCTGTGGAAACTTACATCCGAGCTGGAACGTACAGCCGCGCCCCTGCACTGCCGTACACACCGGGCACAGATGTGGCTGGAGTGGTGGAGACTGTTGGAGAAGGAGTGACTACAGTCAAGGTCTCTCTTAACAAACGTTGCACAATATGACACAATTAATGGTGGATACAGTCGGTTTGAAATGTTATTTTTTGCTGGTTGTGTTGCCAGACAGGAGATCGAGTCTTCACCACAGCCACAGAGTCTGGCGCTTATGCAGAGTTCACCGTAGCAGCAGACGACTGTGTCCACAAACTGCCTGATGCCTTAGATTATGCACAGGGAGCCGCCATTGGGATCCCTTACTTTACCGCCTACAGAGCTCTGATTCACAAGTAAGTTTAAAAAGAGCTCTGTGATGCTGAATGATAGATACTTTATTGATCACAAAGGAAATTCAAGAGAGGAAGTGATGCATTGGCCGGGAATCGAACCCGGGTCAACTGCTTGGAAGGCAGCTATGCTAACCACTATACCACCAACGCCACAGTTGTGCTCTATTGTAGCCTTTTCAAAGTTTTTTTTTTGCACAATATGAAAAATGTACTATATTAACCAGATGCTTTTTTTGTTTTCTGACTAAAATTAGACTGTCTTTTGTTCTGTGTTGTGTTACAGAGGGCGTTCCAAGGCTGGAGAAACTGTCCTCATACATGGAGCCAGTGGAGGGGTGAAAATCTAATTTAACCACCTAAAAACGTGATCTCAATGATTTCAACAATACATCCTAATTCTGGTTGTGTGTTTGCGTGCAGGTGGGTGTGGCAGCGTGCCAGTTGTCCCGTGCTCTTGGTCTCAGGGTGTTGGGAACAGCAGGGACACCTGAGGGAATGAAGCTGGTCCTGGACAACGGCGCCCACATGGCCTTTAACCACAGAGAAGAGGCATACACTGATAAAATCATGGTAAATGCATGGTAAAGTCCACAAACACCAGGGACATTACACAAACACTTCGCAATCTTTATTCTTTACTTAAAGGTCCAGTGCGAAATTTAAAGATAAAACAATCATACTTTCATGCAGGTGCAGTGCCTCAGGTTTGAACGGGTAAAGCCTTGATAAAGGACACTTTATATCATTGCAGTGTTTGCAGTTATGTTGACTATGGCTCCAGTGCTTCATCAAGCTATATTTTTAGACACACCTTAAAACTCCTGAAGAGAAAACTTTTTCAGTCTTTACTATTTAGTATCTATTTGCAGCTGTAGTCAGCAGTAGTGGTTACAGAAATATGAACTCTATGTGTGTGTTTGCTTCAGGAAGCCACAGAGGGCAGAGGTGTAGACGTGATCGTGGAGATGCTGTCAAACGTCAATCTGGACAAAGATCTCCAGATGTTGGCCTACGGAGGACGAGTCGCGGTCAGTAGCTCCACTACAGCTTACATCATCTGCTGAAGCTTCTGAACAGTAGTTTCTTACTAATGTTGCTGTTATTTCTATACATATTTTTCACACACTTTTCATCTCTGCTCTCTCTGCTCTTCCTCTTCAGGTTGTTGGCTGTAGAGGCTCCATACAGATCAACCCCAGAGAAATAATGGCTAAAGAGAGCAGCATCGTGGGAGTGGTTCTGTTCTTTTCTACACCGGTAAAAAAAAAACATCAACATCACACTGTTAATGTTTTATGTGGTTGTGTCTTGTTTCATGTGGATTCTCTTAGAGCCTACATAGATTTTGGATGCAGGTGATAGCAACATAGCATTATTTTTCTGAGATTAATTAAATTTTTTAACCAGTGCTTGTAAAGCTGTTGTCAGTGAAATCCTCAAGTGGAAAAACGGTTTTAATGGCTCTGACTGGGTTTAGTTTTTTTTTTTTTTTTTTTTTTTTTAAATGAACTTTTCCCAAGTTCCCACAAAAACCAAATTGACTACATGATCCCATCTTCTTCCTTCCTCTTGTTATTAAAATTTGTGTAAATAACCCTTTATTCCTCTGATGGTAAATTCAAGGACAGACTTTTCAGCATCTAACAAACGCTTTATCCAATCTTACAGGCTGTTTTCATGCACAGAGTAGACGCCTCGCTAAGCAAACATGAGGTGATGCACGGAAAAGAAAGGGCTAGACTTTATGGGGCCCTAAGAAGAATTTGATCTGGGGGGTGGCCATCCCACCACCTCGGAGTAACCTGTGCTTTGAGGATTATTGATAAAAATGTAACACTATAAATTGCATTAATTATAGCTGTGTTATTTACACCCAACCAGTGTCACACTGGTTAAAGGGCAGTAAAATCACAAAAGTGTCCTAGTGTTAATTTGCACTTTCATATTCAAAGTGAAGCACTAAGTGTGGTGATACTGAAGTGGAATTAAACAAGGAAACCAGTTTAAAAACTTAGAGCAAATGTGCACTAAATTCAAAACCGCGTAACTTAAGCTCAACACTATTTAGATATCTGAAGATATCAACATTTCTTAAATATGTTAAAATCTCGCAGCTTTCCTCTTGCTCCAGCTGATCTAAACACTGATGATCAGTGCTCCAGGTAGTTAAACATTGTTTGTTTTTCCCCTCTTCCTCCCTCAGGAGGGGAAGAAGGAGTGTGCAGCGTTTCTCTACGCAGGAATGGAGGCCGGTTGGCTGCGTCCGGTCGTTGGTCCCAAGTATCCGCTCGACAAGGCCGCCCAGGCTCACCATGACATCATTGAGTCCCGCGGCGCTTCTGGGAAGATCGTCTTGACCGTGTGATCCCCCGACAAGTCGAGAGGATTCTGGCTTCTAATCATATGAGATTATATCAGCCTGCTCTGTATTTTGAAACAATCACGCTCACAATAATTGAGGTGGCAGTCAGTGTTGTGTTTATTTACTGGGTTGGATCTGCTCACTTTTGCTTTTCACATTTTGGAAGTTTAGCCTGCCAAAATAAATATTATGTGCCTTGCGCAGCCGGTAGCTGACTTGAAGAAAAAAGAGCAAGTAACAATTATTTTTATTATCAATCGACCTGTGGAGTATTTTCTAGATTCACCGACAACGTTTTTTGGTCCACAATGTGTCTTAAATTGTAACATAAATGTGTGTGTTTTCAAATGTCTTGTTTTGTCCCACACCTCAAAAACATTAATCTTTTCTAGTTTTTTGAAAAGAGGAGCAAAATTTTTACATAGCATAGCTGTTAAATTAAACTAACTGGTTAATTGAATTAATTATGAAAATAGTTGACAATTATGCAATCAATTAAAAATGGACTTATCATTTCCGAGGGCTTTCTAGTTACTACGCATGATAAAAGCAATGCTAAGATACATTTATTTGTCACTGCAGCTTTAGCAGAAGATCTTAAGATGAGTCACACTAATTATTAAATAAAGGATTTATTGACAACATGAGACCGTCCTCATGTTGTCTTCTGTGTTTCACAACAATCTTCTCAAGGTGAGAGCCAAGCATATGTACAATATCATCAAATTTCCTTTATAAATGCTTTCACTTTGCATCGGATTTTAAGATTTTGATATAATACTGAAGATGGAGGAGTTGGTTTAAAGGCTGATGTGTGGACGGTGAGTCAGATGTGATGTGTGTGGCTCTCAGGTGACAGACACCTGTACTGAGCATGCTCCAAACATGACCTGGTAACCCAACCCTGAGATAAATATCCACACCACCTGCTACAACGCTATAGCAACCAGTGAATGATGTGAATTTAACTGCTAACAACAGACAAGTCCCACAGAACGACACATTTATATGGATTTATAACCTGGGAGGATTATACCATGTCCCTCATGGGGGTGGAACTTTGGGTGAGGAACAACAGGTAAGCAGTTTGTCACTGGTTTCCCTTATTGAGCTTGCGCTCTTTCACGATCTGTGTTGTTTTAAAACGGAGTGTGTGGATGTTCAGAAACTAAAATGGACAAATCACAGAGAAGACAAACTCCCTCTAATGTAATTCTCCCTGTGGTGTATTTAGAGATGTTCACAAAGAAAATATTCCTCCACCATAGTTACCATGGTAACCACGACTGTGCATGCAGTCCAATGAGGCACAGCAAAAGTTTTTTTTTATTGCATTTTAATACAGAGTTCCAACTGCATATATGTAGTGTATAAGGCTATAATAATGAAATAATGTTCCTAGTGAAACAAAGGCTGTACAGTAAATAATCCAGAGGATTAGCAAATGTTATTGACGGGGTAAAGGAAATTATAAATCAAAATTACTAGTTTCTCTTCTCATTTTGGTTTAGACAGGAAGTTTAAAGTGTCCAAAGCTTTTTGTTAAAAATTGCTGATTATAATTCTAAAATGACGTTTGATGAGAACAGTGTCAACCCTATAATGTTCATATTATATAGTGGTACTGTATAAACCGTTTTTATTATGTATTTTATTCATTTTATCTACATTTCTTTTCTGTTCTGATCTCTGTTTTTATTCTAACTGCTATCCAATGTTTTCCACTACTTTCCGTATGGCAGATTAATACAATTTTATTAAAACAATCGTAAATTCATAGATAAATGGTAACTTGTTGAAGTCACTTGAGTGAGAGGTTTACAGATATATAGAACAACTGCAAAGACACCCAAACATACCACACTAAAACACACACTATAATCTATTAATTCAAGATGCTGCAAGATGGCAGAAATCAAACTATTTTAATTTTAAAAGCAATTATACACTTAAAACAAACATAAGGTTGGTGTTTATTTGGGGAGTTAAGAAAATACATTGCACTTGGAACGAAGGACTTTTTATATACATTTTCACATTTGTACATAAAAATATACATTTTTGCTGTTGACACCATTTTAGAAAGCTTTAGAAGGTGCCCGGGGAAATCCAGGTGTTGTGACATATAAAACTAAAGATGTAGGCAAAAAAATACATTTATACATACACACACAAATGTTTATATCAGATGCTGCTAGAACCTTTAGTTTTCTGAACGGTGGACCTGAGGGCTTTAATTTAATTTGAAGAAGTTGCCAATCTTACAAATGATTTTTGCAACAGAATATAAGATTGAAGGGATACATAACAAAATTACAATAAAATAAAATAAGATTAATAGTATAATGTTGTACTCCCTGAAAACGTGATCTGCTACATATTGGCTCTTAATATAGGTAACACTCACACCATATGAGTGTACACACATGTTGAATTACATATGCGTGTCTTTGTACATGAATGTGCACATGAACACATCTGTTCTAATAGATACAAAGGGGCAAATGGAATAACTCCATGTTCTTTCATGACACAGGTCCCTCTGACATCTTTGATTCCCACCTCTCTCTATAATCAATAGCTTGGTCGTAACCATGACGCTGGGACTGACAGAGGCAAAGTGTGTCCCACCCAGTCTGGACACCACACTGCAGACCGAGACTGTGTGACGCAGTGTGATGCCACAGTCATACGTTCGAGATCTGGCCATCACTGCAGTCATCTGCTTCACGGGTGAGAATAAAGGCCAGATTTGTCGAGTTAAACAAACGACACTCTTTGGTCAGTCTCTGTTGTCTTCGATCTATTTGTTCTCAGCTGCAGAAACAGACCCGTACATCAAGAAAATGTCAGAATCTGCTCGACAAATCCAGCCCAACACAAGGCTTTAATATTTTACTAGCGGACCAGACCCTAGTTTCTTGTCTCTTCTCTGAGTAAAATTCAAGCAAGAACATTTTCCAACAGGATTAGAATGTCTGAGAATGTGATGGTGCCATTTGTAGGACCCACCTTTTTTGTTTTTCACTCTCTAGGGGTCAACATATTTGATTTGGCAAATATTTTTATGCAGGATGTCCTTCCTGACACGACCCTTGGGACCGGCACAAGAAGTACTCTAAATGTGGCTGATAGATAAATAGATACTTTATTGATCCCGAGGGAAATTCAAGCATCCAGTAGCAGTAACATACATTGAACATACATTAGAGTTAACCTATAACACAGTAACCATACACTGAAATGTACATGTAAATTTAAATGTGTACAGAGAATGGGTAGCAGGTCTCTCAATCCTGGTCCTGGGAACCCATTGCCCTGCATGTTTAAGATGTTTCCCTGCTTCCAGGGCAGTGGGTCCCCAGGACCAGGATTGAGAAACCCTAATTTACACTGTCCTGTTAAGAATGAGCAGGAGGGATTGGGTACTTTGCTCAGGACTAACCCAACCCACGTGTAACCAAGTTTTTAAAACATCCAAATAACTAATTTGTGCCTAATATGACCCAAATTGCCATTGGAAAAAAAAATATTTTAAGTGTGCTTAAGAATGGTTCATTAATTAACATGAAACAAATTGGATTTTTGACTTATATCACTGCCAACCACCAGGTGGTGACCAATATTTTCATAGGGCTCTGGTAACTGATGTCACACGATCCTGTCATGCAATACTTAAAACCAAAACAACGCAATTTTGGTAGGAAGCTACACTGCTCTTATAGCAGCACATAGTATATCACATATGTACGCCAAGTTTTTCAGACAGTTGACGACTTTGGAATACTGCAAACCTGCTATAACGTCTGCTCCATTACTCGTGAAAAGCATGTCACCATGGTGGGGTAAACAAACTGCTACTTGTGACGTCCCGTTAACTTAGCTAGTTTACTTGTTAGCATTTACACTGATTACAAACAAAGAAGTTTTTTTCTGAGCTAAGGTGGCTAGCTTGCCAAATACTGTTTAGCAAGCTAACCAGCGTGTACACAAATTGGTAATAAATATGTGTAATTGAAGGCAAGCTAACTTTAATTCATTCGTTGTAATTTAACGGTGTAAATACCCAACCAGTATTTTCAAGCCATTCCTCTCCTGTTGGCCTCCAGGTGGCGTTGGCTTGACTCTGCTGGTAGTCCTGATATACTACAGGGTGTCCCAAAGGAAGAAACAAAGAGAAAGAGATCAACTGAAAGAGGAAGAGGAAAGAAACACCACACTGAGCAGTAACCACATCAGCCACCTCGATCGTCATGTGAAGAGGGATGTTTTCTTGCAAACTAGCGGCAATCAGCAATTTGAAGGGAAAGCCATGATGTTGGACACAAGGGTGGAAAACCATAGTGGCCATTTTAGGCCTAGAATGGAGGAGGACAGCAGCCATTTTAGGTGCTCAGAGTGTGTGGTCAAACAACAGATGAGATGGAACAACGGGATAAACAGAGTGATGGAGGTGGAGGATGAAACCGAGAGGATGAAAATGAGGATTGTAAAAGAGGAAGAGAAGAGAAAACCCAGGACTCACAAAGGAATCCTGAGCATGAACATTCCGGACAAGTTTCTTTCTCTTGGAAACTCCAACGCTGTCTCTTACCCAATGAGAGAAACCTTTGACGAGAGACCAGAGATCCTACCAGCTTATAGAACAGACAGGGTCAACGATAGCTTCAGGACTGAACGTAAGAATAATGGATATGAGACTTTACACTGCGAGAGCTGCCACAGGACCTACAGACCACCAGAGCAGACCATGAGACCCGGGAGGAACCACACCAACATGAGAGACTCCACTATATTTGATAGCTTCCCTCCACAACACAGGATGACTGACAAGGAGAGAAGCATTTACCAGAAACAGCTCGAAATGATGATGAACAGAGAATTTAGAAGAGCATCGAGAAACGTAACATTTGATCTGGAAGGTCTGAGAAACCTAGAACAAGGACATATTCAAGGTGAGGACAGGGAGGAGAAGCTGAGGAGCCCCAGAGACAAAGAGAAAGGAAGAAAGAAGAGGCAACTGAAGGTGAAACTAAATCTGAACCCTCTACGAAAAAGCAAAGTCCACCCTAAGAGGAAAAATGAGCAGGGCCACAGCTCTAAGAAAAGTAAGGAGAATAGACGAGATGGAAAAGAAAGAGAAGAAAAAGGAGGGAAGACAAAGTCTAGTAAGAAAACAAAAGAAAGCAACGAGAAAACTAAGAAATCCACCCAGGCTACAGACGCTTCTGACATAGAGAAGAGAAAAGAGGAAGATAATAAAGATAGAAAAAGCGCAACCTCCTCTAAGCAGGAAACAACTTCTAAAAGTGAGCAAGGTGGGCAAGAAGAAAAGGCAGATTGCCAGGAAGAGAATACGAACCCAGGTAACTCTCAGCCTGGTGATTCCGCCAATAGTGCTGACCAGCAGACCCTTTCTACTGTCACTGGACAAGGACATAATGTGGAAGCTGGGATTGTTCTGAGAAGTGCTCAACTGTCCTCCCAGTTTCCTGGGAAGAATCATGCTGCCAACCTTTCTCTGTTGGGATCAACTGCCTCACGACTGACTGGCAGCGCCCTCTCAGTTCATGGAGGTAATATGCTACTCAACACCATGGCCTCAGGATCCCAATCAGTTGCATCTGGTATAGCAATCAGTGGACCAAACTTGGCCTCAAGAGGAGGCCTGGGAGGCATTGGTGGACAAACTGGGGTTGGTATCATGTCTCCTGCTACTTCTCTTCTGGCTAACGCTGTGCATGCTAACGTACTACAGGCAAGTGGCATGCAAAATGCTCCACTTTCCACCAACTTAGCTGCAAACCCAGGTATTAATCCTCCACCCAGCAACCAGTCCCTATCTCATATCCAGCTGCCTCCAGACAGTTCTCCTGTTGTAGCTAGACAAATGTTTGATCCAGCACAGGGACCAGGCCTTCAGAGAAGGGAAGAACCACAACAACCACCTCCAGAATCCCAAGCTAAGGACAGTATCCCCATCCAAGCTCAGGCATCTCAAAGTACAGAGGGTTTGTCTGGGGCAACCCAACAGGCACAGGGTTTGGTGACTCCAGTGGAAAATTTGTCAGCCAACAATGGCCAAACTGAGAAGGTACCAGATGGTTCTCTCCTAAATGGGGACAACGGGGTACCAGCGGTGGGGGATTCTGGAGACAGCAAGGAGCTAACAAATGTGGCAGTATCAGGTGTTTCTGTGCCTGGTATGTCTACGCAGAGTGGACCTTCTACAGGTGGTGCTGATGGAACTACTGCACTGCTGCAGCAGGAGTACGTGTCAGAGGAGGGAGGCTCCTCCCCGAGGAGAAAACTGAGGCTGGTGCTTCCTGAGAAAACATCCAGTCGACCGCCGACGGCACTGGAGAAGAAAATACGTTAGCCTCACACTATGATGGTTCTGTTGGTATATTTATGTCAGAAGCAAATCCAAAACATTCACCTTTTGCGCACAAATATGCATTGTTTCTAAAAACACAGTAAATAAATGTATCACTGCAAGTTAGACTTTGTGAGGGATTTAGTTTTATGTGTATTTTGGACCTATCCAAAAAATTAAGAGTCTGAATAATATATCATGAATACAAAAATAATATATAAAATGTTTAATACAGTTGATGATGTTCTGAAATTGTTCTTATGTTCTTTACACTGTTTATGTTACACAATGAGAATAAATGTAATTAGTAATTATGGGGGTGTTTTATATATTTGATGTGATTTTACTTTAATAATTTAAAGACTTTTAAAACACAAGATTTGTAGATTTGTGACCTCAGGAAAGTTTTTCATCCCCAGATTTTACAGTTTGCATGTCACGGTAAGCAAAAGATAAGCTAAAGATAAGCTAAAAAAATCACCATATGAATTCAATCTATTTACCACACACAAAAATGTTGTTTTGAGACAACACTGGTGTCATAGATTTTTATTTCTCTTAATTTCTACGTGCAACCAATTATCTTGTATCATTCACACGACTTGCACTACGTGTAGCTTGACCTATGGTTCCCTTTAATGGCTCCGTCTGCAGAGCATTAGTGAGTCGCTGCTGGGTTGGATTTCAGATTTGACACAGAGACAGCTGTTCTCAGTGTGTTGAGTTTCACTGGTCACACTGACGACCTCTAAATGATGAACACAGAGGGTTAAGTTTATGAAGAAACATAAAAATGAGATGGTAAAGCAACGAAAAATGTAATACAATGTTAGGACAGAGGAGGAACTGAGCTATTTAAATCAATAAATAAGTCCAACGAAATTAAGATTTCACTGAATTTTAGTTGAAGCTTGTGCAATTCGTAGTTGAGACCAAACCCAAATCTACTCCATTCACTAACCAAACAAAAAACAGAATGTGTATCTAAATGGCCAAGCCCCTGATAAGAGGCCAGAGTTCAGTAATAATGATGTACAAACATATTATTAGTAATGATTAAACCACAAAACAAAGAGAACAAATATGAGCTGCCCATATCAGATCACAGCTGCCATGACTGACTGGTCAGATGGTCATTCAAATCAGGTGTGTCGCTGACAGTTCAGTGATTGGACAGCAGCGAGGAGCGCAGGACCAATCAGGGAATCTGTGGATGGACCAGTGTGGAAGCAATTAACAGGTT
Source organism: Brachirus orientalis (assembly GCA_016785285.1). Taxonomy (NCBI): domain Eukaryota; kingdom Metazoa; phylum Chordata; class Actinopteri; order Pleuronectiformes; family Soleidae; genus Brachirus; species Brachirus orientalis. Next base: position 9,448,103 of record JAFBJR010000101.1, on the reverse strand, counting down.
AAACACACAAGAGTTGCAGCAACTTAACACACCTTTATTATATTACTGTTGGCTACTGCGTCAAAACCCACTGAGCCGAAGAATCAAAATCAAAGCTGCGGACTCTAAAATAAAATAACTATTTGAAAAAGATCTGTGCTTTATCTATATTTTTACTTGCTTATTATCCATGTTTTCTGTCATTTGCAGTTTTTATTTAAATCTCAAATCTCACTGCTTTGTAATTTTGTCTCACCTTCTCAGCTAAACAGTGATGGAATTGAATTAGAGAGAGGAATTCTTCCTGACGCAGTACTTTTAACAGCATTGCTTCCAGTGGTACTGCAGGTGGGCCTCAAACAGGGATATAAAAATTCTGCAATTTGCCAAATTTTTTAAAATAAACTGTATTAGAAATTACAAAAGACTTGCTGCATAAAATATGATTATGATAAATATGATTATAATCATAAATTATGATAAAATAATATATTTGTGAGGGCTTCTCAGTTATGGATAAAATGGTGATTATGATTATTTTGACCAATATTGAGGATAGACTCATTTATGATCATTAATTGGTAATAATAAAACACTAAATAGTATTAAAATATTAAATAATATATACAAAATATTTTATAACAATATTGCATGTTAACTTTAATATTAGGCCACGTTTTATTTGGTAAAATGCAGATCTGGATGTACGTATATGTTTTAGTTTGTAAGTTCTGCACTACACTGAGCTGTAAGTGAGACAGTGGACCTTCAAGACAGAGAAGGAACTAGCTGCAGGTCATCATTGTTGCCCACAGGGGGCAGTGTGTACCCACTGATCCAGAAAGAGGCAGTTTTGGCCCTTTTTTTTTTTTTTTTTCGAGCAGGCTGTAGTGGAGGTTCATGGGATATAAAATGAATGGCTCTTTGTTGAGATAAGATGTAATTAAAGAGGATAAATACACAGTCTGTCTCATACAACCGCGGTGTGTGTGAGAGGAAATGATAAATATTACACTTTCTATAAAGACTTAATGAAAATTAACTCATATATTTGACTGTAACGAAACACAGTTCCACGTTTTTCTGCCCACTGAATGACAAATCAATACAACAGACACCCAATAACCTGAGCATCACACATGTTTGACAAATGGCCTTTAAGTTGATCTGGCTAACATGTTGAAAAACAGCTTCTTTTTCACAAATAGAGCATAATACTGTACTTTGAACTCTGTTTTTGGTCTCCACCAGTTCTCGAGGAGAATATGTCTCTGAAGCTGCTTTAAGGTTCAGTGTGTAAGATTAAGATCAAGCAACCATTAGAGGCTGAATTCCGTATTTATATTTCAACATAGAAAATATTATATGAAAATGTAAAAAATGGAAGTCCTTGAAAGAAGAATGGAAGTAGCAGTTAGCCACCAGGGGGCGACTCAACTGGATGCAAAGGAAATAGTTTCAGTGCAAGTCTGAGCTTCAACTTATAAAGTCAGTTAACATTTCCCTTAATCAGTGGTTTTCATGCTAATATACCCTAGTTTTTACAGAGGAAAAGTGTTTCTGATTTTCCTCCAAGTACCACCAGAGGAAGCTCACGTACCACTGGTGATACATGTACCACCGTTTGAGAACCATGGGTCTAAATCATTGGTTTCAGCTCTTTTAGAGTAGCACATGTTGTCATTTTAGCAAATTATGCTCACATTTAGAGGAAAATAGACACTAAAGGACAGCACACGAGTTGTTATGAGCTGAAAATAAAAAAAATATATATATCTCAATCACTGGGCTCATACATATTTGTGCAAAAAAAATGGATTTAATCATAAGGTGTTTCACTTTCTGTTTCTAGTTTGTCTCTGGTGACGTTACAAACAATTTCTCCTCAAGCTGACGTGAGCTCATGCAAACATATTTTCCCAGACATCAAAGGCATTTGTTTTGCAATTACAGATGAACCTACTCGACACAAACGCAAAGGCCGAGGAACAGACACGGCGAACTGTGTCGCAGCAGCGGGAAAAGGTGCCGCTGATTAAAGCGTCTCCTCTGAAATAACAGAAACGACAGAAAACAAAAGAAGAGGCAGACTTTGGAGTAATGACTGCACATCAGTGCAGCACAGACTTTATTCTCAAACACATTATTAGAATCTAAAAATAATAATTAAAAAAAAAGCATTTTTTTTTTTTGTTTTGTTTTTGTTTTGATGGTCGTCGTTGCCCAAAGTCCTTTTCATCTGCCAACGGAAAAAAACGAAACAGTAATACAAAGAGTTACAGAGCGAGAGCTGCAGCGCGTCTCTCATCAATCATCGTTAACACTAAACAGAACTTGAATTGATTTTAAAAAAACAACATTAAAAGAGTCAGCCCAGCAACAATAGTTATAGTTTCTTAAATAGATGGTAAAGAGACCATGAAGTCCAATCAACGTCTCTCTCTCTCTCTCTCTCTCATTAACACTTCACACACTCGCACATGCAGTTTGGATCCAAATCAATATTATCAACAGACATATGCCAGGAGGAGGAGCTGTCTGTACAAAGGACTAGTTCTGTTTCTCTTCTTTACACAAAGAATTTCATTATGTCAAAGACTAAATTACACTGGATTTCAAAGCCTCGCAGCCAGAGAACAATTAATATCTCTTTAAAAAGGTACGCGCTCCTGCTACTTCAGAATCACATTACATTATTATTATTATTATTATTTTGTCTCTACAGACAATTGGACCTGAACCCATACCGCGACAAACCAAAGGTTTGAATTCATATAATTAATAATGAGCGAGCGGGAGAAACACAATTTTGAGAGTTATTAACCCTTTGTTTGTTGGTGTGCCGTGTTCCTTTGGTCGAACATCATCATCGCAATTATGAGGTAAAAGGAAAAGAAAAAAACATCAACTCACAAAATTATGTTACAGCAATTTACAGTTTGCTCTTCAGAGCCATTATGGAACTGATGGTAAACATCATTTTTACAAAATGAGACACTCAGTATGTGTGAGAAAACACAGGGCCGGGCAGAAATGGGACTTTTTAAAGTACAGTATATACATTTACAGCAGAGTAGCTGCACACCTCCAACTGCTGGTGTGTGAAATTCAAACGGCTGCATCTCTTATGCAGTGAAGAGAAAAGATACAGTTAATAAGAGATGATTTTGGTCAGTTCATTAATGCCCAAAAATGTTCCATTATTCAGCTGTTTGTGGCGTCACGCTCAGGTTTGGTCGGGGTTCCGGTGACGTCTTGGTTGGTCGAGTCCCTCTTGGGTGGATGTTGGACGAGGCTGGCCTGCGTCTGGTTCGAGATGAGGCTGGAGGTTTTCCTGGTGTGGCAGTTCAAGGGCTTGGTTGAGATTTTGTCCTGAGATTAGCTCAGATACAGAGGTTTATCTCTCTGCACAGCTCTGGACGGAGGAGAGAGAATAACAACAACAGTCTGAAGATGCTTCCATGACGTTGGAGAACACTGAATTATTACGTTAGTCTGACTAAAGACTGAAAATTCAGGTAAACATGTCAGTCTGACTCAAATTAGACAAACACGACTTGTGATAATGTGGTTGAAAATGGAATTATAACTTCATGTACACAGCACCAGTCAGTACTGTTCTGCTGTATATACCAGGGTATGTGATCAGAGTGGAGCTGAGGAAGTTTGACTGGAGTGTGTAGAAAATGAAACATATCACCAAAAAAGAAATAAACACATTAAAAAAAAACCTTATCACCTTATCTCTTGCTCCATCTTAATTTAATTTATCTATACCAGTGATGAGAGAGCAAATAATCTTACTGGGAATAAATCTGCCTCCTGTGAAAAGTCCATAGCTGACTTTGTTTGGCCTGTTTACACCACTGTGTTTAAACATTGCGGATAATGGTGTTGTTCCGAGAGCTCACTATTTTCTCAGGTGACACTTGGTATAAAAAACACTGAGAAACAGAGCTCTAGAACTTCTAGAAAACTCATCCTGATCTGTGCAGATGCCGCTCACATATGCACATCTGAACTTGTTAAAATAAACCATTTAAAATTTAAATTACTGGATTGGATCTGGGATCTGAAACTTAGGCTGATGGTAGGGTGTCTGATTCCGTATACACATATTAAATTCTGTCCGAATCCATTGACTTTTGAAAGAGATATATCATTTTTGCCCATTCTAAGAGACACAGATTTCGTGAAAATTGATCATTCTTTGTAACGTCATCAGTGGGTACATTACCTAAATGTATAGGAACATAGTTAGGGTGATTCAAATAGCCAGGAAGTTGCTTTGGTGGCGGTAAAAAACAGCTTTGACACATTCTTAAAGCAAGAGGTTGACAACATCTTACAATTTTTTGTTCAAAGATCATGCAAACCGTAAAGACGAATACCCACCCGTTGCCGTGGTAATCTGTGCTCCAGTCCAGAGACGGTGGGTGAGTTGGTGTGTGCCGGCCCAGCTGGTGGTAGTCCACTGATGATGACATCACCACTCCATTATTCATCATGCCTCCACCTATTCGCTGGTAGTCAGACTGAAGGGATGGAAGGTAGCCCTGGAATTTAAAAAAATGACACAACACACACACATTTATTCCTACTATTGTGATCCAGTTGTATTTGGAAATCGGAATTTCCAAATGAAGAGGGACTTCCCTAAACTGGAACACCGCCTCAAGTTTGGATTTCCAAATCTGGAAGTTGAAGCCACCTCACAAACCCCGACATAGGATTTGATTACTTTTACTGCTAAATGTATTGCTAACCACAGCTAGCCCGAGATTAGCTTGCATCCATGTTTTTGTCTGACCTTTTAAGTGAAAGGTGAGCTTGAACAACTCTTCTGCCATCTTTGGCCGCCCCAACTCAGGTGGAGCTAACAGATAAGCTAACAAGTGACTCCACAGATTTGTTAGTTGTTTTGGATGTGGAACCTATAAATACGCCCACATGCTGCTTTTCAGGTTTAGCTTTTGTCCTCCATTTTCTGCTGCACTCAGAGCGCCCTCTGCAGGACCATGTGGTAATTACTTTGGACCTTCTGATGCACGTCAGACTATGTATTTTGAACTCAAAGGGGTTTTTTTAAGGTTCAAGTCTGAGCCGTGTGACCTTCCTGCTACGTTTGTTATTTACAAAATGCAATATGTTTGGTTTGCACTCTACGCACAAGGTCTCAAACTCGCGGCGCGTGGGCCACAAGTGGCCCCCCAATTGATTTAATGCGGCCCAAAAACTTAACGTGGTGTAGTAAGTTATTTCTCTATGTTTTTGATGTTTGGATTTGTACATTCATTTTGCATCACAAATGTGTTTATTTGTTGGGAACTTGAAATCATTCCACAACACAATAAATAAAAAGAAAATTCGGTCACAAATCTTATTATTTTGGTATTGCGATGGAATATTGTGACATATTTTAGCTAATAAGCTAATATCTCATTATAGCTACTGAACATTTTTTGTTTGTTTGTTTGTTTGTTTGTTTTTTGTTTTTTATTTTACCAGAAAGGTCCCCACTTGACCAGACTAGATGAACACTGGCCCCTCGGTCATTTGCTATACACACAGTCAGAAAGCAGGGGTTATTGGAACAGCGTTCTGTTCCACTAAATGTCTAGGCAAAGTCATCCTTTAACAGCAAGTAAACCTTGGACAGACACAAAGTACTTCCAGTAATTTTGTTAACTCTGCATTACTTTTATTGTTTGTTGGTGTGGCGTTTAGAAAGTAAGACAGATGTAGGAAAAAGTTTCTTCATATTTTGTGTTTGGCTCATTTACTTCCTCCTAAATATGGGAATAAGTCAACAGGCAGCAAATCAGCCTCTGACAAAGTGGTTTCTGATGAACATGAACACACATTAAGTGGAAGAGGAAACAGAGCAGTCGCAGGTTCATCAGCACTAATTACAGACAGGAGGGAGGGCGGAGGGAGGAGGGAAGCAGAGGGAACAGGAGACGAGGATAGAGGAGAGGAAGTGAAAAGGAAATGCGCGTGTCGAACCGTAAGAGATGAGAAAAGAGGAAAAAAAAATGCGCCAACAGCAGTAACGAAAAGTGCAGGATTGTGTGTGTGTGTGTGTGTGTGTGTGTGTCAGAGAGAGAGAGAGAAAGAGAGGGAAGTTAATCTGAGTGCTGTGAGCAAAAGAGGAGGACAGCAGGTGGTTGGGTTCTCCCCCTTCTCCTCCCCCTCTCCTCCTCTACCTCACCTATTCATCCATTGTTTAGCAAATTCTTCTCCTTCACTCCTTCACAAAGACCCCATCTGCCTCTTTTGTCTCTCTCTCTCTCTCTCTCTCTCTCTCTCCCCCTCTCTCTCTGTCTCCCCCCCCCTCCCCCATCAGTTCCCACTCTTCCCTCAGAGAATAAAAAGTTGGGTGCTCTGTCACTGTGTCCTCTCCTTTTTTTTTTTGCTGAGAATATGCAAAATGGGGGAGAAAGAGGGGGATTATGGCAGTGCGGGATTGAAAGAGCACTATAAAAAAAAAAAAAAAAAAAAAAACAGGGGACAAAATGGGAAGTGAGAGCCAATCCATGCCATGCCCAGGAGACACACCATAATATTGTCTGAAACTAGACTTGACACACGCTCATGTTTAAAATAATTTCTCCACCTTTTTCTTAGACAGAAAAACTATCAGTGACTGACTTAAACTGGGAGACTGTGTAGGTAAACAAGGAGTCTAAACAAAATTTAAATGTCCATGAATAAAAAATTTACTTTTCCGTTGGAAATTTCAGAAACCTGGATGAAAAGTGGACAAAGTCTTCCAATAAACACCCATTGTAAAGCCTTGAGATTTGCAATTTGACCAGAGTAAACACTCCTGGATCAAACCACCGGTCTGACAAACATGTTACCAGCGCATCAACATGTACACAAACACTGTGGTGGTTTAGTGAACAAAAAGCTGGTGAAACCTCTGCTCTCTCACTCGCTCTATTTCCACAGCAGTAACTGCAGCCTCACAGCAGGAGGCTGTTCTTCCTTCTCTCTAAACTTGAGTGACGAATATTATTTACTGACCATTTTTAAGGGTTTACTCCACAGCTCTGACACTCAGTACCATCAGAACCTCAGTGGTAAAAAAGACCAGTTTGGGATGTCCCTAACCACGATAAAATGCTTTCAAATTCCGTATACACAACAACATTTGAGGAGAATCCGAAAAAGTTTCCTATCACCTTGGCTTTTTATTCACTGATATTTTGGGAGCCATAAAATGCTATTTTTTTTTAAAATGGGTCCCAGGTTATCTCTATCTTCACATTCTAGGGGTAGGGGGGAAAATCAATAAATTGAAATATCGCGACATTTTGCATGGCAATATTTTATCGTTTTTGAGACTTTTATTACATATTTTTTTAACTGACGTTACAAATTAACATTAATCTTTTTTTTTGGCTTAGCATTAAACATACCTAGCTATTGACATTTCAGTCCACTCCAGTCATATCATGGTGTCTCTGGTGATTCCCATACTTACTACGCAGTCATCGTCGTCTTCTTGTATTTGGAGTTTTTACACAGCGCACAAACTTCTACATTCTATGTGTATTTCTATGGCTGCATTGCAGCGCCACATACAGGCCTGGCTTGTACACCACAATCTTTAGACTCTTTTGGAGGGTTTCATGCGTATGAAGACATTTCTTGATGCTGTGTTTACAGAAGCATTTGGAAAAAGACTGTATAGGGAATTGATTGTTTCTGTGTGGATTTCCCGGCGGCGCGGCCTACACTGCGATGCCACATATCCATTATGCCTCTATTTGGATGACGGACTGTTCAAAATTTTAGGGTACATACACAATCAAATGTTTATGTGCTGTATGTATAATTCTGACGTGTGCCATTATTACGTTCAACTTGTAATAATTGTGGACTAATTGATGTTATGTTATGTGGTATATGGATGTGATATTTCAATTTCCCAGCTTGGGATTAATAAAGTTTCAATCAACCAATCGATAAGGACTTAAGTTAAAGTGGCAGTCTGTTGACAAAGAGTGTTTCGGGGCAGTTGAGACATCATTTTTACACATGTCACATTCACCACCGTCCACTGATGCCACTCTTTAACTTGTAGCATTAATAAATTATAGACGAACACGTTGATGACTGACCTGTGAGATGGCAGGGGAGTGTGTCATTCCCAGCGAGTGTCCACTGAGCTGCTGGTGCTGGTGGTGTGGACTGTGCAGTCCACCCAGGTGTGCCTGGTTATGGAGGGGAGGGGTGACCTGGAGAGGAGGGGTGGACGCCGACACCACGCTGCCCAGGGACAGAGCCCCCTGGTGCGGGACATTGGACTGTGGCACGGTGCCTCTGGAGGACAGAGCCTGGAGCTGCGGGTGCATCTGGGTGTGAGGAGGGGACGGGTGGGGGCCAAGGCCAGGGCTCGAGGCATGGGAAGGGTGGGACGGGTGAGGGTACTGCATGTACATGCCTGGGTGCTGAGGGGGAGGGAGAGGGTGGGGGTGGGCAAGTGGGCTGGAGGAAGGGTGCTGGCCTGGGTGACCAGGGTAGACTGAGGGTTTGGGTGTGAACATCGAGGTAGAGGAGGCAGAGGAGGAGGAGTGGGGCAGCTTCAGTTCACCTGGGTCATTATAACTCTGGGGAAACAGAAAAAGTGTATCAGGGAATTAGTTTTGCAGATGGACACAGTTAATCCTTTAACCCAGAAAGGCCTGAAGCGTGTCACATTCGGGTGGGTTCACACCAGCCATGTTAAGTCCAGGTAAACCAAACCCTGGAGTGTTATGCCCCTTCATTTAGTTGGGGGAACTACTAAATCTAATCTAATCCTAATCCTTAACCAAGAAACAACAAACATCTTTTCAGTTTAGTTCATGTTGTTTCAATGGCCATTAATTTGAAAGAAAAACCTTAAGGAATATTACAGAGAATGACAACTAATTTCAGGTAATGGTTTGCATCAGATCATTTAAGTTTTTTATTAATGTCTACTGCTGAATGATCATTATATAACCTATATAATGTGGTCCCTACATGATGTCAATTGGGAGTGATTGCTTTTTTATATTCTACCCAATTCTCTGGGGAATACATTTTTTTCTGCAGAGCCATGCAGGCTTGTTTCATTGTGGATAAAGCGACAAGTAAATAAAAGGAACATTTTCTCTGAGACAAAGTGACAATTCGAAACCAATTTTACTTAATGGGTAAACAAAATTTCAACCTGAAGAAACTTTTAGACAAATGCCTGTGTTGATTTCTTTAGATGCAGAAAAAAAAAGAAAGAATTGTTGTGTGAAGAAATGCAATGTGTAATCAATTACAATAAGCAATAAAAAAAAAAAACTAAAATGTGTGTGCCTTTCACCCAGATGTTCTTCTACATTTTCTTTTTTAAAATCAATGAACAGTTTAACACAACTCAGTGTTAAACTGACACAGTTAACACTGAGTTGTGTTAAAGACACAACTCAGAGACACCACAGTCATATTTTTATGACTTGTTTGTTTGTGGTTACCTGTGAGACCAGGCTGGCTCTGTAGGCAGCCAGTTGTTTCAGATACTCCTTCTTTGCCGTCTCCGTTTTCTTCTTGTACATCTGAAAAACAAACAGTTCACTTTTTAGTCAGTATGTTCAGTAAGCAATGGTAATGAAACAGTTTTTAATATTGCGGAAAACCGTATAAAATGTGTCTGTACCTTCCTCGGTGTCACATTTATATTTTGTTTAATAATTCTTATGATCAATAATGGTGAAGGTGGTGAAGGTGAACATAGATATTAAAAGGGGGAGGATCTACCTGTTTCTGTTCATCTCCCAGGCCGTCCCACATGGAGGCCACTATCTTTGATACCTCCCCGAAGGTGGCGTTGGGGTTCTGGGCTTTGATGTTGGCTTGTGTGTCCCTGAAGAACAAGGCGTAGGCCGACACTGGCTTCACTGGTTCATTGGGGTCCTTTCGCTTCTTCTTCTTTGGTGTCTTCGGTTTCTTGGAGATGTCCACTGTGGCTGGCCGCTTCTCTGCCATGCTACCATGCTAACAGGAGAAAAAGTAAGGAGAAATTAGTAAAAAAAAAAAAAAAACTACAACAGATAATGTATAAAAGTAATAGTTGGTGGTATGTTAGTTTAGAAAATTGACAATAATAGGGGTCCACCAGTGTGGGTTTGTCTATGGCTGATCCCGATTTTTAGAAATGAAGGCAGCCGATTTTTGTTTTTGGCTCATATATTTAGCCAAATTAATTTTTTTTTTTCCCACCATCTGATAAAAAAGTAACAATTTATCAATAAAAACTAATAAACAAAAATGCTTAACTCTAACAGTATGTCTCTCGAGTTTATATTTAATATTAATTATATAATAATTAATTATATACTGTACATATTTTCAGTTTAAAAAAAAGTACAAGTAAATTATCAAATATATGAACCTTTTGGGTGGATAAGTAAGTTTCAGTGACTAAAGTTAAAAACACTATTACTGTTTCTGTACTGAAACAGCAAATACTGGCTACCTGAAGACAGCAAAATTTCCCCATATTAACTTAAACGTGATATTTCAAAATTCACACCTCTGTTTTTTTTTTGTCTGGGATGACTCATAAGGAGACTGACGGGACGAACTCAGCTGTTCATGTTTTAAATCACGCTGCTGATACTACAACAAGTAAACCAGAGCTGAGCCGTGGGGAAGTTCCCCAGCAGTCAGCAGCCGAAATGATGAAGCTGTTCGACGAGCAGCAAATGAGCAGTTAAAAACATTTAAACAAGTGTCTCCATGGCACCACGCTGATGAAAAATTGAAGACCGAGTCTGTTCGGCTCTTAAACACTGGCATAACTCACACGATGATGCATGAGCGATAACTGCAGATCTTGTGAAAAATAAACTGACGCGCGTAAGGCGACGTACGAGTGTGTGAAAGATGTTTAATGTTTTCTCAAATGAACCATGTCAATTAGTGCTAATTGCAGATAAAAACGCTTAAAATAACACGAAGAATAATGTTTCCATTAAGAGATGAAAGGTGGTTTGTCATGAAATTAGCAACAGCTTTAAACTCAAACAGTGACAGATTTTATAACCTCATACACAAACATTAGAAATCAAGTCTGTAGGGAGAAATATGAGTGTGTAACATTAAGATTATCATTTGATGTTTAATGACATGTTTTCTCAAATGAACCATGTCAATTAGAGCTAATTGCCAATAAAATGATTAAAATAACGTGAAGAATAAAGTTTCTATTAATAAATGAAAGATGAGTTTTCATGCATATTTGTTCTTGAACAATTATCCGATCATCGTCAACTACCTTGATTATTGATTATTTACTTTTAGAGTTTTCTGATTTTTCAGGCTCTTAAATTTGAATATTTTCTGGTTTCTTTGATCCATTTGACAAAGGAAATGATTAAAAACTGAAAAAAAGGTTTATGGACAAAACAAGACTTTTGAGAACATCATTATTTTCCAGGTTTGGTAAACACTGATCGACATTTTTCAACATTTTCTGACATTTTATTGACCAAACAAATTAATTAATTAATCAAGAAAATAATCAACAGATTACACGATTGTGAAAATAATCGTTAGCTGCAGCCCAATAGCAAAGTATACAATATTGTTCTTGAATTAAGAGTACAGTATCATGCTCCATCTCCTTTTGAATTTGCAACACAGCTAAAAAAAAAAAAGAGCTACAGCTCGACTTTAAATAACAAAATCATAATATCTGTCAGTAAAAAAAAAGAATTGTCAAGCCCTAATTGCAGGACTGCTAATTTAGCATTCGTATTTTTTTTTTTTGCTCTTGATAAGATGACGGTGGAGAGTGTTATTCAACAGTACAGTAACAGTTTCATTTCTCCAGAATATGAGCAGCCTACAGGCCCTGTGCAGAGAGCTGGTTTCAGTGTGAGGCACCTAACAACGAGGGAGCCGATTTCCATCTAGTTGATATGCAGGGAGAATGGGTCTATTATGACACATAACATTAACATAACAACTCTTCACTGTCTGTGCACACGCACGCACACACACACACACACACTAAAAAAGAGGTCTACACAGCTATTCTTCTTAGGTCAGGCATCATTTGGGCAGCCTTAACAAACCTGAACATTACTGGTTAAAGTCTAACCCTAACCTTAACTAAACCACTATTCAAATCTCAGCCCTGAACTTAACCAGTTACTCAGAAATGAGGTTCTGCCACATTAGGACCAGGTTTTGTTCTCCATGAGGACTACTGGTCCTGATAAGTGACAGAAAATGTCCGAAACAGGTAACACATACAAGTACACACACACAGAGTGCTGCTACAGCTAAATAAGATATGAGATGAGATATGACTCAGTGGTTCCTAGAAACAACAGATACAGTGTTTGTGTTGCATATAAGCAGACACAACACTGAGAACACCAACGAGTTATATAATGTAAACAGACATTAATCCCCTCCAGAACTGTTATAAAATCAAGGTTGGTTGTGGACTGGGGTCACTTTGTTTAAAATCCAAAAGCTGAAAGTTCAGCATTTCAGCTTTAAATTCCTGCTGTTTATTTTTATTTAAATGTCTTCAACACCTTTTTTGTTTGAGTCCTGTACCAATGGGACTCACAGGGGTTTCTTGATGGAGAGACTAAATAATCTGGTGTGTCTAACTCTTTGTTTTAGTTTAGGTTTAGATTAAACTTGTGAAGACCGAATATGGTTGTTGTTAAAAAGGATGGACACCTCTGTAGATCAGAGGTGGAGTTATCAAAATCAAAATGTTCAAAGAGGAGCAGAAGAATAAATGCTGCGAGTTTGTAGAGCTGCAACCTGTCTGTTATTTTCTCAGTTAGTCGACTAGTAACTTGTTTGGTCCATAAAATGTAAGAAAATGTTGACTGGTCATTCCCAAACCTCGATACAATGATGTTCTCAAGTGTCTTCTTATGTCCACAAACCAGAATTTTTTCGGTTTTAATTTCTTTGTCAAACAGAGCACAGAAAACCAAAAGCAAATTCACATTAAGAAGCTGAAAAATCTAAAAACCTGTTCCATGTGTAAAAATAAATTATATAAATTATAAATTATTATAAAAAGTTTAATGTCAGTGGATGAATGTTACAATATTTTTGTATTGTTTTCTTATTGCAAAAAAACAGGGAAGCCTAATAAAGAAGGCAGTAATGTATATATTAAGCAGTAAACAGTAAATCAAAGTCCAACTTTGTATGATGAAAACCGTCTTTGTGTGTGTTTGTGCATGTTTTTCTTTACCCTGACTCCATCATCATTGTCGTCTTCATGTGCTGAACTGGAGGGAGATGGTGTGGCAGATTTACTCTCTGGAGGAGAAGGAGAATTGTGGGTAACAGAGTTCCCACTCAGCCCCAGCTGTGACTGGTTAATGGTGGACAGCTGACTTTGCTGACTCATGCCCGATTGGCTTCTGGGTCCAAGAGCTGCTTCGATTGGCTGTTGGCTGCTGGTGAACCGCGAATCGGAGTTCACCATCTGCTGCATCTGTGCAAAGGACAAGGCGGTGAATGATTCTGACATTTGGGCAATATGTACATTTCCTGTCTCTCATTTCACAATCCAACTGTTACGGTCTAGTCTCCGTGTTCTGATCACCCTCTTTTCAGAAGCTGATAAAACCACTGTGCAGTGCAGGGGCCGGATTATGGAGTTTAAAAGCAGGAGTTGCTAAGTGGGGATGCACGATACTGGACTTTTTTGCCGAAATCCGATATGCTGATATACGAGTGCTATGATGTTTTAGTCATTAGTCATATCAGTGGACGTTGGCATGTTTTGATAAAACATTTTAAAGCCAATATCTAGAGACTGTTAGCTCGATGCAATTTTTTTTGTTTCATGATACCAATACTAGTATCTGTATCAGACATAAAAATAAAACTATTCTTTTTTTATTATAAAAACCTAGGTTTTTAGTGCTAGAGCTGCCACTAACAATTATTTTAAATGACTGACCTTTTGAATTGAGTATTTGTTTGGTCTGTAAATTGTCAGAAAATGTTGATCAGTGTTTACTAAACCTGGAAATAATGATGTTCTCAAATATCCCAAAATTATTCCGTTTTAATGATTTCTTTAAAATATGGAGCAAAGGAACCACAAAATATTCACATTTAAGAAGCTGAAAAAGCTGAAAGCTTGCATGAATTTAAAGGTGTATAATTACTCAACCAGACTTGTAGAATCAATTTTGTATCAAATTTGTATTTCAAAGATTTGGTGTTAATATATATATATTTTTTTTTAAAAAAAGTAAACCAAGAAATACTCTTGTGTCTAGGAAACAATAGCACATGTTCCTGTTTTTTTGCATATTGTTTAATCTGTTTTAACAGGTAGACTGACTTCTTCTGGATGTGGTTTTCATATAAGCCACTATATGTTTCTACCACACCATCAATCATACTTTTTTTTTTTACTTAATATTGTTATGTTTTCTCTTGTATCCACAGTATATGTGTGTGAAAAACATAAATCATATTTATAACTTATATGTAAAATATGTGTGTGTGTAAAAATCCAAGTAGAGCAGCAGTTTCTAAAATGCTCAGACCAACAATCATGCCACGTTCGCTTACACTGGGTTGTTCAAGTAACTCATTTCTGATCTTTTCGTCTCATGTGGCCACAAATCAGATATGAGTCATGACACGGTGAAAAGAAGCACATTGACTGAGATATCATCAGATCTGATTCAGACCTCATTCATATGTGGACATGAATCAGATATGGATCAGATATGTGTGCATTTGTGTCTACAATATAAGCGGAGAGATCAGACATTCACCCCTCAATGCTACTGGGGTTTCCTTTAAAAAAAAGAGCACGGTGGCAAATGATTTAAATACAAATGTACGTTATCTACGATCACATAACTCTCTGCAATGGAGGACAAGGGCTCAAACCAGTGGATTCATGCTGAATTTTCAAGCCTTTTGACCCATTAGGGCGGGAATTTCATGGTAATAAATTCCATAGTGACACCATTTTTACCAGTGTAAATGCAGATATGAATAAATGACTAAATGAATATTCTCAAAAACATTTTTTTTCCAACATACATTTCTCAAAATCAGTGACCAAAAAGGATTAAGCAGAAGCTCAAGGCTTATTTTGGCCTAACCTGTACAATTAATTGAATGACCATGAATATCAGCAACAATAACCACAAAATCAAAAAAGCAGCAAACAAAGCAAGAACAACAGTACACATTAACAGTCAGCTCACATTCTCTTAATTTAAATGATAATCCTTAATTATCTTACCTTTTAAAGCTTTTCTGAAACATTTAACTCCCAACACTTTACAATTTTCAAATATAAACCTCTTTTATATAAACCTAAACCTGCTTTTCTTAATTTTAATTTATTTTGAATACAGACTATAAGGCTTCTGTTCACAACTCTAAATAATAATCTGATGCTTTCAGATACAAAATATCTGGAGGTTTTAGAGATTTTAAACTCATTAGTAGGTTCAAGGTAACAAGTCTCATTGATGGTTCTAACAGCTCAGGTAAGGGTCACTTTTTAAAGACACTGAAAGCAGATACTCCAAAAACTAATCGGATACAGGCGACAGATTAGACCTGCAGGGTAAATGCAGCTTTAAATCACCTTATTATCCATTTCTTTGGGTAATAAGCTTCAGCTTCATCTGGACCATGTCTTCATGCCTAAATAGACTCACCTGCTGCCAAGTGATTTGGCCAATTAGATATTTGCTTTTACAAGAAGATAAACATGTGTACCTAATAAAATGTTTGGTGATTATTTGTTGCTTAAACCCATCAGGTGACCAGAAATGTTTGATACCATTTTCATACACCGACACCTTGATACCTATGTGCTGCTTGTGTTACTTTCTGCTTGATGGGAGAAGAGTATTTGTATTTGTGTGTAATTGAATAGGTTTAAAAGGACTAAAATGACTGTATCAGACTGATATCGGTATTGCCAGACACTGGAGTACAAGAGTGGTCGTAGTAGTAGTACAAATACTAGAGTTTTTAGAGTAATTGTGAAAAATGTCTGGGTCACATGCTTTTCTATCAGGTTTGTATCTTAGATTTCATACTGGACTGAACAGAAGGTGCTGAAACAGTATCTGAGTGACATAACATGTTCTTGTAAAAGGCCTACTTGGGCTCTGAAACAGGCTCTGCCTTTGTCTGACAGCATGTGTACAGTCCAGGATTCACTAATAATGAAATCTGATAGTAACCACGGCAACCGGCAGCAACACAGGTCAGACAGAAGATGGGATCAGAAGTCATTTAAAACCCAAATTCCAATTCAGGTGTAAATACATCAATAAAGATCTTAAACTCTGTTTGCTTGATCCCACAGAAGAGAACGTTTTGATGTCCGCAGGACTGACAGAACAGATATTAGCTCCACTTTATCACATTGTTCACCCATGTCCTCCATAATTTCTAAGAAACCTGTTTCCTTTGAGATAAAAAGGTAAAGAGACGGAGAAGAACAGTGTCTTTCTTGCTATTATAAGACTTAGGCACAGTTCATAGTCATTTTTGTGCTGAGTGAATGGAAGCATTTAAGCAGAGTTCTCCACAGCTCTGTGGGATGTTGTCAGGAAATTAGGTTTGAAGAAATGGTATATTTGAAAAACCACACAATTGCATGTTTATTAAGGTTGCAACGGTAATTTGATTATTTATTGATTACTACATAATTCAATGCCAACCATTTTTAATAATTGATCAATTTGGTTTGAATATTTTTTTTTTTAATAATTGAAACATGTTTTCTGATTTTTCAACATCTTAATTTTTTTGTATTTGAGAAAATAATTGCTAATTGCAACTCTAATGTTTATTACAATTTCTGTAAAAAACAAAAATATTTTAGGATTAAGGTTTTGACTTTCATTGAAAGAACATCAAATGTACCATGCGCACTCATCATTTTATTTAAAATAAAATTTTAGAGGGATTCTTGAATAAATAAAAGGCATTATGACACTCTGGGAAAAACAAATCTTGGTATTTAAATTTCCAAATACACTAAAATACTAAACACTGTAGCTTCACTGCAATTTAGTGATAAGCAGAGGGAAATTTTCAACAGTTTTCGACAAATGTTTCTTGGCGTATTTGGTGCTGGCTCCTTTAGTTCTACGCCAACCGACGAGTACTGTCTCATTATTGAGTTAGTCATCGGCAATATTCTGTCCATTTCTCTGGAAAACAAAAGTTAACACTGCCAACACGTCAGCGCGGAGACGTTGACACATCAATCTCGCAGAATACGAACATGGCACGTTCGACCACGTGTGTTTACAGTTTCCTCTCGGTGAGCACCTAATAACAAAGGATGTGGTCTTTTGTACTCCGTGCATCAATCTTCAACCCATGACCTGAGCAGGGTTACCGGCAGCAGGCTCTGAAAGAAACTGGTGCGGTATTTAGTCGGAACCCTGAGTGACTTTTCTCGAACATGGGAAAAGGTTTCAGACTGATGTACGTGTCTCTGTGACATGCTGGAAAATAATAGCTGTGGTTTGGCTCTGGCTGGGCTGCGACTTAAATGTCAAGGTGGTGAAAAGTCAAAGTATTCCAATCGTCATATTGTCGCAAATCCTGCAGAAAGCTTCTAGTTTGCTCATCTCACCTACATTAAACTGTTTACTTATCTCAGAACCAATCTGAGTTATAAATAAATAAACCACAAAATCTGGTGAAAGAAAAAAAAAATTAATATGTTTGATTCCAGTGTATATTATTAGTTCACCTTATGTGTTGTATTATTATGAAAACTGCATTACAGGATTAACCTGTAGGACCCTTGGGATGACCTCTAACTCCGAAAAAATAAACATTAACTTGTGACCCCAAAGATGCAGAATACATTTAAAGAATGGAAATGTTTTCAGCTGTAACTGCTGTGGTTCTGGTGCTAACATCACAGGAAGTTTACAAGAATAAAAATAAAATCGCAGGGTTACAGCCCTGTGAAGAGTTTTGGAAACAAACACATAGACGATGGGTAAAATTAGTAGTAGGATTTTCCTTGTTGGGGTCACAGAACATGAGAGGGGGAGCCCCTCACGGCTGAGATGAATGACTCAGTTTTAATGGGTACTTAATCTTAACTCAGGTCACATCTTCACATATTTGTGGTTAACGATGGGATTTCAATTTGAAAAGAACCGAAATTTAATAGCAATCTATTCGTCATGAGCACAAACCTTCACCAAGGCTGATCAGTTTCTAACAGTGTCCATAAACTTCCATCTATCTTTCAATCCTAAATCCAGATCTGAGTTTAGTTTATCAACAAAATATAACAACATATTACTTACATCTCCAGAAAATTTAATTTTAAATACATCCATTAAGTTTAGAGTAATACTGTTCACAGACAAACAAGAAAAATGTGGACTAAAACATCAAGAAACTTTCATCTGAACAAAAGAATTTCTACATTTCTGTTGAAAATGCAGTTAATAATGGGCCATAATTACTTGTGGTCACTAATGCCAATAGTTGGAATGCCAAATCAGCAATTCCCAGATATTATTATTATGGTTCTATGAAGTTTGAAAAAGAAGTGGTACCAATAGGCTCATATATCTGTGAAGCTTCTCCACATCATTGTATCTTCAGGAGTTTAAATTTAACCAACTAGACTTGATTTAGTTACGTTGAAAAGTTCAATCCTGCAGTACAGCAGTTTTTTCACTATGCAGTGTCCCGACTTTTTTTTTTATTATAGTGGATGTTGAGTCATTTTAACTTACTCATCTTTGACTACTGGTTTTTTTATGACGACAGACAAACTGAACAGAGAAGTTGGAGAAAATATCACAATCACCGTGCAGTGCACCAAAATAATGTTCACACAGGTGAATGCAACAAATGAATGAAAGGTGTACAGAGGACATCAACATGTACGTTGCCTAGCAACGCAGCCTTTGGTCTGTTTTTCAGCTGCAGCCTCCGTCTATCAACATTTTCCCCTGCTTTATCATATTTTAAAAAGGTAAATAACTGATTTATGTAGCTGAATACAACAGTAATATAATAGTAATATAAACAACACTGAAAATTGTCCAGTACTATACACAGGCTGCAGTTACTTGCTACTCCTTACCACTTGACACTTGGGCTCCAATTATTTTCATAATTGATTAATCTGTCGATTATAGTTACCGAAGTATTGCCCAGCACTATCTTGTGCACACAAGATAAAATTACTGGGATTTTAGGGCTCCGTGCAATTGCACAATCTGCCAGAATAATCTAAAATATTTTAAACAAATTGTTCAGCTCCATTTATTAGGACAGTCTGACAAAACCTTATCTGTCACCTTAACCATAATCAGTTTGACCTTTAACCTTCCCTAACCTTAACCTATGACCACAAATCACATCTGACCTCTAACCCTAACTAGAGCCTCAGAAATGGGGGTTCTGTCTCATTAGGACAAGGTTGTGGTCCCCATGAGGACTACTGGACCAGAAAAGGTGAAGAAAACAAGCGCGCACACACACACACACACACAGGGCACTGCGTTGACTTTCACTCATTTGGACAAACTAAACAAAGCCTTATCATCCCTGAGATTAACCATAACCACTTAATACCTAACCCTTACCTTAACCTAACAGCAACACAAATCTTAGCCCTGAACTTAAACAATTTCTCAGAAATCAGGTTCTGCCTCATTAGGACCAGGTTTTGGTCTCCATGGGGACTACTAATCCCAACAAGGTCAATGTTGATGCCAGAAAAGATCCAAAAGAGGTAACATATACAAGTACCCCCCCCCCCCCACACACACACACACACACACACACACACACACACACACACACACCTTCATAGCCCCAACCCAGCCTTTTTAGAGCCAGACATGGTTGCTAGGCAACCATAATTCATGGGCTGGCAGTAAATGTATGTTAGAATGAGAATATAAAATCGAGCAAGAGGGAGAGAGGAGGAGAGAAAAGGCAAGGCAGAGACACACAGAGAGGGAGAATAGAAGCTTTCCATCAGGTTATGAAATTATCATCTCCACTGTTAAACATTTAAGAGACAGGTGAGTCACAACCAAATGAAAAGAAATTTGAATTTAATTAAAAGTTATGAAATGTCTCCGGTGTTAAACCGTGATTGTAATTCATCTAGAGAGAGAGAGAGGGAGAGAGGGGGCTGATCATGAGGATTCAAACTGACACTTATTATAACAGGCAGATTTATTATGAAGATGCAGACAGACTGACAGATGAAACTGTGGGAGGGGGAAAAAGTTTCATTATTAATAAACTGGTCTGTATTTTCTCACACTCACACATACACACACCTCTGACACCCAATGAATAGCGAGTTTCTGTGACAGTTGAAGTTAATCCCAACTCTCACGTCTGTTTTTTTTTCTTTTCTTTTCTTTTTTTTTTTTTTAACTGTATAACACAGTTAGCCACATCTAAATGTCACCCGCTAAAAGCAAGAATTTCACTTTACTGTGAAATGAGGACTTAAAATATGAAGCAAATGTCACATCGGCCAGCTGCTTTGATTGGCTTTCAAATAACACAGCTCCAGGCAATATCATATTTCACGAAGCTGAAGTGAATAAAATATTAAAGACTGGAGTTAAATTACTTTTTCTCTTGGCTGTTCACCTGCTCCAATAATGATTAAACTGATTAATCAACTATTGATACTTATTTTTTCTTATATTTTCTTTTGACACAGGGTAGGAAGTTGGGGTGTAAATTAATTTGGGATAAATAATATCAATAATCATTTTGTATAATGTACAATTTTGGACAACTATTTTGGTTTTACATGTATCTGAAGCCATTTTAATGTTATTAATAGATAAGTAAGAAATGAGTGGGAACATATGTTTTATTTTAACCTAGTCCTTTTTAGACACTGTTCTCATTTTCTTTTGTTTTTCTACTTTTTATTTTCATCTTTTTTAAAACACACAAAATTAATAAAGTAATTCAGTTTTTCTTTGCTCTTTAAAAGAAAAGAAAGCTAAATATTTTAAACATTGTTTTTTTTTTTTTGACATTTCATGGATCAAAAAATTACTCTTTTAATTAACACAATCAATAGATAACAGATTACAGTGACACAAACTTGAGTTTCCAGTGTAAAAAAGACTGTCTAATGGTGAGATAAAGAGATAAAATGGTGAGATTAGTTTGCTGTTACACATGGTTCATTCTTTTATGACTACTTACCACAGACAGTGTGCTGGTCATTGGGCCACTGTCCGGGCTGAAAGTGCCGCCATCTTGGTTCAGCATAGCACCTCCATCTTGGCCACCGCGCATCCTGGGCAGGTCCATCCCCTGCAGCTGGTAAAGGTGGTGTGGAGCCGAGCTGGGCGGAGGGTCCAGAGGGTGGTACGGCCCGGAGGGGGAATCATGAGGGAGGTGAGGGGGGAGCATGTGGTCCGGCAGGGTCGGAGGGGTGATGGGTGGGATGTTGAAGTCGTCGTCGCCCAAACCACCGACTGAGTAGGACTACAGAGAAACAGAGAGACACAAGTTGAGAGAAAAGTTATTTTATTTTACTTTTTATTTGTCTTTTATAGCATGGCTGTTACTTTTACCCATGTTTTATGTAAATTTGCTTATTTCAGTTGTTTTTTAAATGCCTCGTGTGAGCATTTATATCTATTTATTTATTATTTTGTACAGCAATAAGGTTGTTTTAAAGTGCTTTACAAATAAAGTTGGATTGGACGTGTTCAAAGTCACAAATTGATACAGTATACAGTATGGGACAGGGTTAGTCTGACATATGGGCGACATAAGCAAGTATGTCTGGTTCTCAGTCATTGCCATGTTCAGCAGTTAGCTGCGGGTAACCAGACATGTTTAAGTTACTTTTGAAGATGTTTCAAATCTCATCCTAGAGGCTTCTGAATTAATCGATTATATTATAGTCAATTAATTCAAAAGTCCAAAAGTATTATGCAATAGTATTATCAATATTTTTGATACTCGATAAGGTAGCGGTATCGGTATGATACTGGTCAAAACTGGTCCACTGACTGGATAATGGAATAAAAAATTTAAAAATCCAACAGTCCAAAACTCCTATAGAAAGTACATGCACAGACTGCAAAAATGACTGTATAGGACTGATAATGTTATTGGACACAAGTAAGTGGTTTTGTGCCATCCGTAATAATCGATTGATCTATTTGACTTTTTCATCATCTTTGAATATTTTCAAGTTTTTTTTACATGTTTTTTTTTTTTTACATTTAACAAAGAAATCATTTAAATGTAATAATTTTGATTTGTAGAAAAAACAAGACATTTGAAAACATAAACATTTGGAGGTCTGGGGAACACCAATCGGGATTATTCAAGTTTTACAGACCAGACCAATGAACACAGATTAATCGCTTATGAAAATAACCATAAGTTGCAGCCCTAATTATGGGGTAGAAGAAACATTACAGTTGAAACGTTACAGCCAGAAGTACGGGTTGATTTTCAGAGATGGTAGACCCGACTGTCACCATCACATCAGAATGTTACCACTCTGTGTTGCATGATGTAGTCGCTCTTCTTCAGCCTGAGCACCTCAACTTCACAGGCTAATCATCACTGATTATATTCCCAGCCTGACGGACAGCCTTGTGAATCACAGCACAGTAATTAATACAACAAATCCCACTTGTTTGTGATAATGCCCATAGGTGGCTTCTTGGAGTGTTAAAATGTGCCAGCGCTAATCTGACGTACAAAGGGAAAAACAATCCTGCGTATAATGAAGTATTCTGAAAGCAAAGACAAACGAGAGGACGACAATGAAGGAGGAAATGGAGTGAGAGAATCATGCAAGAGAAAAGTGGGAGACCTGAGGGTGAAGGGAGAGGCAGCGTTAGAGAAGCCCTCTCATACTAATCTGACAGAGGAGATCTTTTATAGAGAATGACAGCCTTTTCTGCTTGGCTAGCCACACTCTTTTTGCTCCTCATTTCTCTCCAGCGTTTTCCCTCCACTTCTCTTCTGCCCGCTCGCTTCTTTCTAATCTCATCCACAGGCTCTCTCTCTCTCTCTCTCTCTCTCTCTCTTTCATCTCGCTCACTCCGCCTCCTCTCTCGTTCACTCCTTCCCTATCCGTCTCACACCATGGCGCAGTGTTGCGTTATGAGTTGCATGACTTGTGTTGTATTTGACGTATAATGCACTCACTCTGCAACGAGCAGCCACAGTGGAACACCACAATCGTTTGACCACTTCAAAATAAAATGTGGGGAGAGAGAAAGAAGAAATCTATATATATATAAAATACTCACTTAATTTATACTGACTTAATTTATAGTTCCCTTCACTTGTTCCACAAATGTATGGATTAACATGGTATTATCTTCACTAAAACACTGGATATGTTATATGGATCAGATTAGTGGCACTGTATTGGTACTAGCAGATATTGGCTTTTCAATGTATCATCGGTTATCGGCAAACACACCAAGAACCGCCAAACGGTAGGCTAAATAAGCTGCTATATCCGTGACATCTATGCTGATACCCTCTACAACTTAAATTTTGTTATGTTTATTTATTTTGCTCAATGAAGAAAATGGAAATTTACATCTGCGATGACAAGATTATGAAAAATATTATGTAAATTTTAATACAGAAGAGATAAAATGATCTCTGCAGTTGAGCATAGAGAAAAACGTATGTATATATATATATATATCCCTCTACAACTTTAATTTTGTTATGTTTATTTATTTTGCTCAATGAAGAAAATGGAAATTTACATCTGCGATGACAAGATTATGAAAAATATTATGTAAATTTTAATACAGAAGAGATAAAATGATCTCTGCAGTTGAGCATAGAGAAAAACGTATGTATATATATATATATATATATATATATATATATATATACGTATATATCAAATCTCATACATGACCTCAAAGGTTTATGAAGTACTGTGTGTGAGTATACAACACTTGTTTAATTTTACTGTCCTCTAGCAGTGGTTCTCAAAAATTTTATGCCCAAATTCTTCCCTATAATGGGCCAAAAATGAATTATATGGGTGGGCTGCAGGCCAAAAACAAAAGTTACGTCACTTTTCATTTCATTAAAATATATATTTGTATATGATGTATATATTTGTATATGAGATTATCATTAAAGTCAAAAGTAAATGTTTAAAGCAACTAAACACTTTTTTTTTTTTTTAGGTTTACAATACCTTTATTCGTTTCATAAGATGTCAGATCCATATGTCTTATTTTAAGAAAGAAACATACTGAAAAGGAAAGCAACCTCTCAGAGTATGTGACTAAAAGTGCTTTGGTAGATCGAGCAAGTTGAAAACAGCTGGATATGGTCCGACGCGTGTAACAAGGAATGTACTTAAGACTAAATATAGTAATTTGATTAACCATTAAATTAACTAAAAATGTGAATTAAGTGAGAACACTGTGCCTCTGAAGCAATTTGAAAGCAGTTGGATGGTCCAACTTTTGAAACCAGAGGGAATTTACTTCAGACTGAATATGAAATTAGATTGAGTAATCCTAGGGAATCGGACAATGTGAACTGAGGTAAAGGTGTGGTTTCGTAATGACGACGAATGTTGTAGTTTTAATTAAAAATAATTATCTTGTCAACTGTTTTGACAATTTTCTTTTATCCGGGTGTCACTGCCTGACACTGCAGTGCTCAATCGTAACCTGTGCTCGTCACTCATGTCGTGAAACTGCTGACAGGCAGAGCCAAGAACTCAACAGCGCCCCCCCTTTCCCCCTCATATAAAACTGTGTTCAGAAAGTGAACTGCAGCTAACCCTTGGGAGCTGTTTGGACAGAAAATCCCAGTGGCTGTTCCCCCAGCGAGACATTTTGAAACATTCAGTAACTCAGTAGATATTCTTTGTGGTTGCATATCCCTTTAAAACAGTTTGTCATGGGTAGAGGTAGTTATAGCTGGTAACCCTGGCAAACCTTGGCTCATGTTGACTGCTCCTTTTGGTACCCTAACTGTCTAAACACACGTCATCATACTTTATGATAACCCCTCCGACTCTAAGACTACAAAAGCAATCACTTCAGGCGCCGGGGCACATGTGCTGAAATTAATCCCAAAAGAAAATTTAATTTTGATACGAGTTTGAGTGCCCATGCAGTCAAACCGGTTGGTTTTCTAAAACATTTCAGTTCATCTTCATAGTTTATTGTCTTGGAACGTAGTTTATGTTCCAAAACAACTTCTTCTAAAAAATACTCACTGCACATGATTTTTTTATCTGTTGCTGTTCTTTTTAAACTTGTGAGTTGGAACGTGTCTTGAGAGTGTTGAATGTGTCATATTTATTGTTGTAGCCATGTCAAAGTGGAATTTCTGTCACTGACTGATCTATCTATCTAATTATAGCAGCTTTAGTAGTTAGTTCGTTAGTTAGGCAGGTAGGTAATTTAATATTAAAAGATATTAAGTATTTTAATCAGTCCTGCTCAAAATCACAGGATCACATATTGTCCTAAGAAAACATAAAATTTGATAAAATTCAAAACTCCTAAATATCATGCATACAATTCCTTAAGCACAGGCTGTAAAAAGAGAGAATGTGAGTGGTCATGTGAGATGTGGACATATTTCAAAAGAAAAAAGAAATACAAAGATTAATCAGATTTATATCAGCACTCGAGGCTATGATATTGGTCATTTGAACCATGCCTATGAAATGTTTTTTTTTTCCTTTGTTTTTACTGGCACCACGGAAAAAGAAGTAAAAACATTGAATACCACAATAGTACTGTATCACGTGTCACAAAAGTTCAGGTGTAAAAGGAGGCGTTTCTTTGTCATCTTCTTTCTGATTCATCCACCGAGGTCTCTTGTCCTGTTTTGTAACCAAGAACCAAGTGATTCAGTTTCTTTGAGGCAATACCTGGTCGTATGGTTATAAACTGATTTCCTCTCCTGACATAATAATATCCACTACACTATACTGTATGTTTCACGGTCCTGCTCGTTGACACTGTGTCCTGCTGAAGTTCTGCTTGAATTGCACTGTCCGTCTGTGTGCTGCCCCTCCTCCTCTGTCCACTCGCACTATAATTTCTTCAAGTTCTACATAAATTACCCCTCCCTCTCTCGCCCTCTGCTCTCCCATTTGTGTCAGTTCAATAGCCTGTTCCCTGTGCACTGGGAGCTCCTCGAAAGACACTCATAAACCTGTCAACGTCTGCTGGACACAGGGCGGTATGACTAAAGTAAAAAAAAAAAAAAGATGACATAGATTAGGATCAATGTCAGATACAGATTACAGATTTACTCCACGGAAGAGACCAGTTAATGTTGGTCTAAAATGACAAACACTATAGTAACAACTATATTTGTTATGTCTCAAAAGTATATATGCATAAACATTATACTTTATCTCGATATAAATAACTTTTGTTAAGTTGCTATCGAGCAAAATATTATTGTGATACACACTGATACTGAATCGCAGCAGATCCCTGCGGATAAGACGGGGACACAGCCTGTACATAAAAATGGGCATAGTCGCCCAGTTTGAAAAGAGCAGTCCAGAAACTATGAATCTGGAGGCCTCGTTTTTGTGTGTCTGCATTTACCCATGGCAGGCGGTGTGTGTCAGGCATGTGTGTGTCCCTCCTCCAGTGCTGCGAGGGTTGGTTTTGTGGCGACACCTTGCCGAGAGGGTGAGGGGGCTGTGGCACACGAAACTGTGGGGAAGAATCACAAAGAGAAACAAAGGTTCAAACAGGCCCAAGGGTCATAAATAGGTCAGAGGTCAAATTAAAAAGGTCATGAAACAAGAGCACAGGCAAAGCAACAAGGGAGGGAGGAAGAGAGGACAGGAGAAAGAGAGAGACAGAGGGAAATTATTGACAAGCCCTTGACCACACACACCAACGCTCACTAACACACAGCAGTCAATAAAGTGTTAAATATGACAAAAGTTGGGTGAACGTTCCTGTGGGGAAACTCAACACTGATGATGATGTTTTGATGATTCACTAGCACTCACAGTGGCCCTTTGGCCCTGAAAAGATTACACCATTTTCTGTCGCTAACATAAAGCAGTGGTTCTCAAATTGGGGTCAGGGAAGCTTAGGAGGTCTATGGTACTCTTCCATGGGGGGCCATGGTAAGTTCTGAGATTCATCTATGAAATTATTATGATATGCAGGCCTTAAAAGTACTATTTTACTATTCTAGATCACTTTCTAATCAGGATTAGGTTAATTGGACACTCAAAATTGTAGGTATGAATGTGAGAGTGAATGGTTGTCTGTCTCTATGTGGCCCTGTGATGGACTGGCGACCTGTCCAGGGTGTACCCTGCCTCTCGCCCTATGTTAGCTGGAGATAGGCACCAGCGCCCCCCGCGACCCTTAGTGGATAAAGCGGTAGAAAATGAGTGAGTGAGAGAGACTTTCTAACCAAACAATTGAAGGACAAATTACTCCAAAGGAAATGCATCCCTGAATATCTCTCTTATCTTGTTGGTCCTTGTCTGAGAACATAAATTTAAAATGATCTAATTTACATGTTAACTGTTTTTAACCCCAGTTCTTAAATGAATACAGTTTAGTTTAGTTTGGTTTATCATTATTATTATTATTATTATTATTATTTGCCATTACTCAAGAGGCAGTGGCTTCTCTTGAAGGGGTCCACATTTAACATAGAGGAAAAACTATGTTATATAATGCAGTACAATAAATCACAATACCAAATAAGAGTACAAGTGTCAAATGAAGGAAAATATTTTCAGAATTATAATATATATATATATATATATATACTGTGGATATATGTAGTGGATATACTCAGCATCTTGGCCTAGCTTCATATCTACTCCATATCTCCTGAGGCTAAGCTGTAACAGCCGGACCCACCTGCACCACAGGCAGTTTGATCTGGATGTCAAAGCCTGCTCATGAGACCAGATGTCACTCCTCCTTATCAAGCTCAACTCGTTAAACTAGTATTTACTGGTACTATCAGAAAATGTTCCAGCTCTCTGGTGTTTTGCATGTTTAACATGTTCTTGAATCTCATCTTCATAAAGGAAAGAGCGGATAGAATGATCACACAACTATGCAGATCCACCTTATTCCTGGAGGCAAAACTGTAGATATTATTATGGATGAAACTTTCAGTGCAAAAGGGGGAAGCAGCAGTAAACTTGCTCTTTCCGGTGGCAAAACACAGCGGTGGCTGCGGCAGTTCCTCTGTTCCTCCTGTGCAGTTTGTAAATCACCTGATGTTGAAACTAAAGCCCAGCCTTGGCGATGTGGTACACTACGACTCTGACTCGGCTCTTTGTCGGCCTTTAAATAAATAGGATTTTGTCCCACCCTTTTGCAACGAAACGCGACAGACCTTATTTGCTGTGTAAATACTGATACGGCTCAGAGCTTCTGTAGCTAAATTAATTCTTTATGTTTATTATGATATGTGAGGTCTTTGTGAACGGAAAAGTAAACACGCCACGTCAGACCTGACTGAGGGAGCGTTTGCGTGTATACAGCTGTAGTGCAGAGGTGGACGGGGGCAAGAAGCCATTATCCCATGGAACTGTTGAATGTCCAGTTTATTTGGAGATTTTGGAAAATTTACTTCTGAAACTTGTGGATGCTTCTTTGAGTTTTCAGTCACAGTTCATTCGGTTTGCAGCTGTGTCGATGTTGCTGGCGCCACCATCTGTTGTAACATGAGATCTATGCACAAACGCCGAGTGACGCAGAGAGAGTTGTGTGGAGCTGATTTATCTCCCTTGACCATGATTTGAATGTCACATACATGTTTGTATATTTAAAAGCTACACACAACTAAAGCTTAAATAACACTCTGCCTCTGTGTTTTTCACTTTGAGACCGTGTCTCCGACTTGTGACTTTGGCAGCTGTGAAGATAAATTAATTCAGGCTTTGAACTTTGACTGGTTTGGGTGAAAGAAGAAGGATGAAGGAGTGTGTGTGTGTGTGTGTGTTACCATACTGCGTTCTGCGACTCTTACAGATGTGTCCTTTGATAGTGATAGCTATATTGGGTATAGCTTTGTTTTTATTTTTAAAAGAGAACATGTCTATCTGAAGAGTCCAGGTTCTACAAGTTCTAAAAGTTCTGCTCAGAGAGCTTCAGGCATCACGGAGGCTAAAGCCTCATCCCACACCTCAACTTGAAATGGGGACCATGAAGATCCTCCACCACATTAGTGTCAATGGATTCAGAAGGAGAAGACCTCCATGTTAAATAAGCCCAGTCACATACAGAAGGTCAAGTGTGTTGTGAATTTGTGTTTCTAGTCCCTACCAATATGTGAAATCACAAACAATAAATGATATACTGTAAAATATATATGTATTTTATTTGTATTTTTATTTTCCTCTGATATTTCCTCTGTTTTTTTTTTGTTCTCGTTTCCACCAATGACCAGAAGTAATTCCTCGTATTGTTTAACTTATAACTGGCAATAAACACAATTGATAACCTAGTGCAATCTCCAAATCCAAAGGCGGTTATTTGATCAAGATTTAATTGGTGACAAAACAGCACTGTGGTGAAATTCACTGGCAAAAATTCTTGCTATTAAGATGAGGAAATATGTTTTGTTTGGTTAACAGACCCCAAAATCGTCAAACCGTCATGATTTGGAAATGTTTTTCTTGTGAAGGTGGCAAAATGCATAAATGATCAGTTTGATGAGTGTTTCCAAGTATAAATCTTATTGATTTGGCAATTTCATTCAAAATGCCATATTGTGCTGCTATACTTTAGACCACTTTTTTCTTTCTTGGTCTTTTGGAAAATTTATTTGTGTGAGCAATTGGAGTAACAGGATGGAAAACTTCTATCTTCCAAAAAAATGTCTCAGATGTCAGCTTTTACCCCCAGCTTTAGGTGCTTGGCAGAGATGGGATTATAAAGACAAAGTCAAGCAATAAAACATTATTGCTCTATATTTGCAATCAGCGTTACCAAGCATAATACTAACAAATTAGATGACACATAAATATCGATGTTAGCATTCAGTATGTTGTCTGATATCAGCTGATGTGTAAAAACGTTTTGATTTTACAAAGGGTGCAATAATTGATAATTAATCATTCACTAAAATAATCCCCAACTATTTTAATAATCAATTCATCAGTTTGAGTAATTAAAACAAATTCCTCTGATCTTCCAACTTCTTCAGTGTGAATATTTTATATTTCTTTGCTCCATGTAACAAATAAATAATTTAAGCTGAATAACTGGTTTGTGCGCAAAACTAGAAATTTGAGAACATCATCATTTCCAGGTTTGATCAACATTTGTCAACATTTTCTGAAATTTTATGGGCAAAACTATGGTTAGATTGAGAAAATAACTGTTGCAGCCCTAAATATGTAAAATACAGCCTGAATTGTGCATTACATACACACTGTATACATATACACACGTCAATGGTCCAACACAGTGAGATCAAAATTCAAAACTGTCAACTGTCTACACTTAATCCCATCCTCAAAATAAATAAATGAATGACAGGTTTAACAATGTAGCTCAATGTATGAAAACATGTTTTCAGGCGTTGTACTTCCAAAACAAACACAGTGCATATAGTTATTAATCCACTGAATCTTTCTGGTTTTCACAGCGGTTCCGCTCTGTCTCGTTCTCTCTTTAACAGCTATCTTTCACCTTTGACACAAAGACTTATGCTGCTGCTCCAGTAATGACTTAAATGCACAAGGGTCAGCCTGGACTCAAAACTGCTCACATTAATCACTACAATGTCAAAGGTAATTTATATTTTAAAAAAAATAAATAAATAAAAATTCTCATTCCACACACAACTGCCCAATTTCCTGATGGCACAACACTATGAATAAAACATCAAACGAAGATTTTCCTATACCACAAAAATATTCTCTATATTGTACTTTATGAATAATTTATTATGCTGTTTCTTATTAATATGGGCTTGGCGGTGAGGTAATTCTGTACCAACAAACACATCTTACTCCCAAGAGGCTTCACTTGGCATCTAAAAAAATACAGAATACAGAGCACATGCACTGTATTACTGAAAGTAAGACCGTGTTTGACGCACAATGCTGATTGTAGGGCTCTCGTTGGGTAATTTCATCCTTACATCAGGCATTACACTGAAACGGTACATCCTCACTACTCTGTTTTCACTTAAAAATATATACATTCTGCTCTGGATAAGCCTGCCATCCTCACAAAAATCAGAAACTGAGAGCCTGGAGACCGTTCAGTTAATCGTATAGTATAACTATGCTTAATGATACAAGTTACTTCTTTTTTTAGGCAATAAGCATACTATATGCTTAATGTCTATTTAATTCTACCATGGCAGCACAAACATAGCCAGGTGACATCATCAAAAACGTTGGAAAAAAGGCCAGTTAAAGTAAATAAAGTGGGAAACTGAGAGACAAAAATAAGATATTTCTACTTAATCCAGTCATTTTACTAATAACCACTAATAATTGTGACAGGTCAAGGAACATTAGCACCAAAACAGGCTGTGTCCTGTGCAATTGGTTGATACTGTTAAGATAATTAAAGAGATTACATTTAGAAAGGTATATTGGTAGATATTTAATGAACAAACCACAAGTACGTTTATGCACATGTGCAATCGCTTTAAAACAACTGTTTGCTTTTTTAATGATAGAATAAAACTTTGCTTCTATGTTTCTACAGCCAGAGCATTGCTGTTCTTGTCTTTAAGCAGAAGCTTACAATGCAAATGAAAACGAACTACACCCTTTCTGGTTTGCAAAGGCCATCGTAGTTTCCTGATGTGCTTGAGAAACAGAGGGGTGAGCGGAGGAGTCCTCCATTTGTTGCAGTCTGCAGTCTCACCATTAGATGTCACTAATTCCTACACTCTGAACCTTTAAGGTGTAAAAGCAACGAGACAAGATATATCAAGAATGTTAATGAAAGTATTGCAATGCATTACAAAACTGTTAATCAAGCCAAAATAGCATTCAACAAAGTGTAATATGAGATGTTTATGGTTTATCAAAGAGTTCGACGCACATAATAACTGAAATTTAGGTCAGAGTGCGAAACAAAAGTCAGTCAGAAAAAAGTAGTAGTTAAAGAGGACATTCACTGGAAAATCAAATTTCACATGTTTTTTGGTGTGTCCCCGTGTCCTTCCTGTATCTAAACATCACTAAAGTGTCACAATAAACACTTCAGCCACTTCTGAAAAAGCCACTTCTGCGCTCGAGCAAGTGGTTTTGAAAAGTCGAGTTTAGTTACGTAACTAACACATTTGCCGTGCAACGAACCCTCCCCCAACAGCTACTCCAGGTCATAGGCGTGAACATTCAACCTGTAATCTCGATTTTTGGTTCAAAAGGACCATTCTATGTGACTTTTAATAATTTACCTTTCAATGGCTTTAGACGGCATTAGCTCAGAAACAGAGTGCCTGTTCAGAGGCTGGCAGAGAGCAGCAATAAACTGGCTTAATCTAAAGAGACTATGAGGTTTTTGACCATACATATTATTTAATTTATCTAAGTAGACATCAGTAATCTCCATTTTTCTTGAAAAAGACCATTCTATGTGACCTTTAAATAATATTTATGGTCAAAAACCTCATAGTCAAGCCCTTCTTTCTCAGAAGTGTTCATTGTGACACTTTGGTGATGATTAGATACAAGAAGGACACGGGGACACACCAAAAAACATCAGAAATTTGATTTTCCAGTGAATGTCCTCTTTAATTTATCTAAGTTGACATTAGTAATCTCGATTTTTGGTTCAAAAGGACCATTCTATGTGACTTTTAATAATTTACGTTTCAATGGCTTTAGACGTAAACAATGATGAAGTTAGGGATGCACAATATTGTTATTTTTAGTTTATGTTTTATATTGGTAGCACTTTGTGTCAACTTTGTTGTTTTAAAGTGCGTTGCAAATAAAGTTACATTACATTATTAGATTTTTCTCTTGGTTGGTTGGTTGAATATTTTTAATGTAGGTATACATTTTCTTCAGTATGTAAAAGTCAATGAGGGTTTAAGCAAAGAAGTCAAGGAGGTATCAGCCTATTCATATCGGTGGATCTTGAAATGTTTGCCGATATCAAAAATTACATAAATAAAAACAATTTTGTCTGATACCAATATCCTGCAGAAAATATTGTGCATCTCTAGTTGCAGAGATCAAAAAAATAGTTTATTAAAAGTTTCTATAGTTCAGAATGATTCTATGAAGACAGCTTAATAAAAGAAATAGCAAAATTGCATTTAATGCACATCTCCAGCAACAGTCCATGCACACAGTACTGGATCATCTTAAGTGGCATTACAGTAGCATTTTCTCTGGAAAAACAAAAAAAAAGAGAAAGAGAGAGAAAGAGAAAGCCTGAGACAGAAAATCATTGTAATGGTTCATGTGCCTCAGGTGGTAACTGCAGTTAGTGATATTGATTTGTGGAAAAGGATGACAGGAAAAGTTTGTTTGATGCTACTGGAAATAACTGAAGATTAAAATAGCTAAGAGGTCAGCTCAAAGACGCCGTGCAGCACCATCAAATGATCTTCAAAGAAGCATCAACTTAAATCTCATGTGGATATTATATTTTTCATCCATTACAGTGAAAACTAATCTGAGCACGATACAGTGTGTGGCTGAATAACTGTACTTTAAGTTCTTCATCTGTGCTTCACTAAAAAGAACAGGTTTAAATGTATAGCGGAGTCTACAAACTCATCAAAGTATAATAAAGCTTATCAAAACTCAGGATCAGAGTGGATTTTATTGACATCAATACTCATAACTCAATCTATCAATACTAACAGATATCATTTCCCTCACTGATACTACTCGATGCTGAGAGAAGAGGAAAGACTGTCCTTTATATCTTTTTTTACATACGAGACAAGTCACTCAGTTTTTCACAAATTTTACCAAAGTTAGCACAAACCTTCAAGTGGTTATCCACCATAAAGGCTGGATAAAAACAATAAAGTGCAACATCAAAGGTAATTACTCCGCTTTGTCAATATTAGCTTTTAACAGCTAGGAATCGGAAAATGAGAGTTAAGTTCCAGTAAAAAGAGCATAATTATTGGTAGCAAAACCATTTGCCTATATTTCAATACAGAACAAAAAGGTACAGAACAGGTATGCTATATGGACAAACGTATGGGGATGCCAGTCCATTACATCAACAAGGACTGTAATGATGGATTCAAATAGATATACATTACTATTAATAAGGAGTAGGTCCCTCTTTTGCAGCTTTAACAACTTCCACAGCTTCCACACTTCTTGGAAGACTTTTCCTCAAGTTTCTATTGGAATTTGTGCCCATTCATTCTGTAGAGCATTGATGAGTTTCAGGCACTGGTGTCGGACGAGAAGGCCTGGCTCACAATCTCTATTCCCGTTCATCCCAAAGGTACTTGATGGGGTTGAAGTGAGGGCTCTCAAAAGGGGTCACCAAACTCAAAGTCAAACCGTCTTTACAGTCCTTGCTTTGTGCACTGGTGCACAGTCATGTTGGAATAGAAAAGAGCCTTCCTCAAACTGTGGCCACAAAGTTGGAAATATAGTATTGGCCAAATCCAAAGGCTGATTGAAACACATGAGTTCAATACTTAACAGGTCTGGCCAAATACTTTTGTCATATAATGTAGTCTTTCTTAACCCTGACGAGATCCTGGGGAACCCACTGCCCTGCATGTTTTAGATGTTGCCTTGCTCCATCACACCTGATTCAAACAAATGGGTCGTTATCGGCTTCTGCAGAGCTTGATGACGAGCTGACCATTTGCAAAACATGCAGGGCAGTGGGTCCCCAGGACCAGGGTTGAGGAACGCTGCTATAATATACATGTTTGGTACTCAAAATCCATCCCAAATAATGTTTATAAATGACTAAGACTAAATTCACTGAGGTCCAACATGCAACCCAACTGCACCAAACAATAACGGTGCATGCTCCAAATAGGAAAGTAGTTCAGGTAAACATACAGACCAACATGGAGGTTCAAATTAGTGTGAATGGATCTACATACATGGGCGTATAGTATACATCAGGGGTGTCAAACCCATTTTAGTTCAGGGGCCACATTTGATCTCAAGTGGGCCTGACCAGTAAAATAATAGCATAATAACCAATAAACAACAAGAACCTCAAATGTTTCCCTTTGTTTTACATTTAATGAAGTATCTTTTTACAAAACAGATTATGAACAACCTGAAATTTCTTGAGAAAAATAAGTGTAATATTATACCTAAGTTTACTATTTACACATGTGCATTAAAACTTACAGATCACACTGGAACTGAAAAATATAGTCGTTCACATACTGAAACTTCTGTCAATCATTATGTGGGCCAGATTGGACCCTCTGGCGGGCCGGTTTTGGCCCATGGGCCGCATGTTTGACACCCCTGGTATACATGTTATAAACTTGAATGCAACACTCTGTGGACAGGAAATAAGAAAAGTATAGAGGTGTAACAACATGGTTTCCCTGTTTCCTACAGTAATTAAACACCAAAACATTCAACAGCACAAGATTCACTCATAAACACTGGGTCTCATACACTCCTTAACCTTGATTTAAACAAAATCAAGCTAAAATCAAGAGCCTGAATAATAGATTTGACTTGCCCTCATTATGATCACTGCAAATTACAAATTACGGGATGCATTTTTGAATTCTGAACACAAAAAATAAAACATATTTTCAAAAGAGATGTACAACATTGAATGGAAGAAGATTTTCACAAGTAATTTGCTCCCTTTTGCAAAATAACCCGCAATGCAATCACACACAAATGTCAGAGAAACAACCTCACAGGACACTCTGACCTTACTAACACACACACACACTCTTGTACAGCTGTCTTAATGAGAACACTCAAATATAGCAAATATTCCCAGCCTCTTACCCTAACCTTAACCATTAAAACTCAATGCCTACCCCTTACCTTAAACCCAATACTAACCTTCAAAAAGCCCTTTAAAGTTGCGAGGACCAGCCAAATGTCTTTAAAAGTGTCAAAATGTCCTCACAAAGATAGGTTTGAAACACAATGTGTCCTCACATCCTACTACAGACATGTACATACACACATGCACACATGAGAAAAACAAAGCAGCACCCACACACAGAGAAACACTAACCTGATTGGTGGAGGCAAAGTCAAGGCCCGACTCTGGCATACCCAGGAACATGGTGTCCCCGTCCACCTGGAGGGAACAGAAAGCAAGAGCAACAATGTCAACAAACTATAAAACACAGCAAACACAGAACAGTCAGCAAGGAGACAGTAAGTGGAAGCAGAAGGAACAGATTGCTGGGTAACAGATTCTCTATCCACACTGAGCCATGTGTGACACGGATAATCAAGAGTTCAAAATTATTTGTCAGGATGGCTGCCTGACTGTGGATTAATATAGGGTTGTAACTAACGATTATTTTCATAATTGATTAATCTGTTGATTATTTACTCAATAAATTGAGTACTTGTTGGGTCTGTAAAATGATGATGATGTTCTCAAATATCTTGTGTCTGATTTATTTGTTATAGGGAGCAATTAAACCAGAAGATATTCCCATGTTAGCCAATAAATCTGAAAACTGGCTTACTTAGCTCATGATTTCAGGAGTTTTCGCTCAATTTAATGTCAATAGCAGAAAATAGACATTGACTATACCAAAGCAATCATTAATTGCAGCCATAGTTATGTTAAATAAAATATAGCTCATCAATAAATTATTCAAATAATCCAAAACATAATTTTTTAGATCAATCCTTTGGACGATGTAAAATGGCTTATCGTTCATGAACATCAGATTATTTTGCACCAATTGTCAATTAGTCAAATTAAAGTTTACATGTTTGTAGAATCTCAGATGTCACTGCCCACTGTTGCTTAGTGGTTCGGCATTGCTGTGTTGCGTTTCTTCTGAAACCCTACCCACTTACAGTAAGATTAGCAGTCCATGGGGACCATGTAGGTAATTAATAAATGACTTCCCCAAATCGGGGTAATAAACCCACTAAAAGGTTTGAAGGATAATTGTGCAGCCGCAGCATTAAAACAATTCCAGCTGGAATCACTTGTCCATAAGGGAAGACAATTAAACAACAGATCACCAGGTCTTTGCACTTATCATTAATCACTGGACATCAGTTTGGTTTATTGACGGACTCTTGGTGCTTTATACTATTGCCTCTCCAACACCACTTTCATGCATCAGTCCTTTAGTATGATGCAGGTCAACTCAGCCTGCGTTGGACTCCTGAAGGACCCATTCATGAGGTAGCTGTGGCTCTGCCTGTTACTGTCATGAGGGACGCCAATCTGCAGAGTCACACACTTAATAATCCACCTGAGAATTCCACAGTTTCAGCCCAATTCTGTTCTCTTTGTGTACATTCGTTAAAGCCGAAGTTGGAAGGATTCCTGGAACTTGATTGTTGGAATCAGCGTTCTCGGCTCATCACACAAACACAGACAGACACACTCGTTTCATCTCTGAAACCTTTTGCCGATATGTTTTATTGTCTTTATCATCTTAATTACTTTTACATCTTTTGTCTCCCCTGCCATTAAGTTGTACAATGGCAGAAGTACCGATGTTATGGGCTGTGCAACGATGCTCCCTTGATTGTGTTTCGATTGTTTTTAGGGTGGTGTATCTTAAAGATCTTCTTTTTATGCTTATACTTCTTGTTTTCTTTTTTCCCACCCCTATTTATTGTTGCATTTTGTTTCCTTAGTGAGCTGCCGGATGCTTGAATTTACCCAAGAGGATGAGTAAACTACCTATCTATCTATCTTTCTAGACTGTTTCCAGTTTGATGCTCCTTTGCAGCAAACAGATGTTTCAGGCAATCACTCCACTTAGTGTTCATTTTAAACGCATTAAGCATTTTCTGTGAAACAAAGAACCCACAGCCAACTGACAGATATTTACAGTATATATTATAAATCAATGTCAAAATGACTTACAGTTCAATTAGTTTGTTGACTCTTAGGTATTCTCAGGTTTTAAAAGGGACTGTATGTATATTTTTTTCACATTAAGACATAAATCAACATATCAACAGAGATAAAGGAAACAAAAACACAGGTTGAAGCAGTAATGGGAAACCTTGCTACATTACAACGATTAACAATCAATTAGTAAATCAATATTTTGATAATTGTTTCAAATGCTTTCAGTATCTTTTTAATATTTAAAAGCTTTCTGACTTTCTGAGGAAACATTTTGTGGTTTCTCTGCTTCATATAACAAATAAACCATTAAAGATTTATAATTTTGGTTTTTGGGCAATATAAGATATTTGAGAAAGTTTTGGAAACTCTGATCAACATTTTGCAACATTTTCTGACCCAAACAAGTACTAAATTAATCAAAATAATCGACAGATTAATCAGTTATGACAATAATCGTTATTTACAGACTCAGACATTAACAAACCTAAAAAAAGGCTCACTATAACTCTCAAAAATGTCTCAACCACAGGAAAAGAAAATGAGGGACTGCAGTTGCAGAGGTGCAACAAGATATAGACGGCTGAATGCAGAGCGGACACTGAAGACATATTCCCAGACAAAGAGGCAAAGCAGGAAGCTACAGCCAAGGTTATCTAACCCTCTTTCCCCCTCTCATACACTTAGTCGATGGATATTTAATGCATGCAATGTTTTTATAGTCTGTTATTGTTCCCTTGTCATCTGTTAAGTCTCCACTGCTGTGTGATATTTATACATGTGTGGGTTTGAGCACGAATCCAGGTGTGAGTCTAACCACACTCACACCTACAGGGTTTCAAACAAGGACTGCAGTAGCCATTTTAAACACTAAAGGTCACCAGTGTACATAGTTCACATATAGTTATAATCTACAAACATCAACATCGGCTGCTTTAACCAGCACTAGTTAAAATGTCTGAGACCATAATACATATTAAAGTAACAAAAAGGTTACCTGGGCACATAACCATTGTCTGGACAAACAAAACACACACACACACACACACGAACGTTTGAACAGGTGGATAGAAGTGAAGTCCCGTGCATGCACTCACACACACACACACACACAAATACACAGAAACACACAGGTGGACAGGCAGGTGTAACTGCCCTATCCATTCGCCAGCTGCTGGGGTATTATGCAAATGAGGTGTAGGTTTACAGAGTCAACAGAAAGCTAGAAAAGTCTCATGAATGACCTCTCTCTTTCTCTCTCTCTCTTTCACACACACACACAGAGTTTGTAGATGATCATGCCTCCAAACCTGCAACAGAAACAGTAACAAGTCAACTACATGAAAGGGAATAGTCATTTTTATCCGTCTGACTGTCTGAGTTCTGAAATCCTACCACGAGACAACACTAAACATTTACATCGACATAAAAGACAACGCTTCTCTCTTCATCGTCAACATTTCAACCAGCAAAACAAAAAAACACATACACAGCTAGGTAGATTGATTTATTATTCAGGGACGATTAATCGAGCCAGTTATTGCCAGCTTTTTATAATAAATGTTTTATATATGGTGTCTTTTAATTAAGGAAAAAAAAATTTGGAAAACCAAATAAAGCAGCCTGAATCAAACTAATGACTTATTTTCTCAGAATTCTGATCTTTTTCTTAGAATTCAGGCCTTTTTTTTCTAATTTTGTTTGCAAGAAATAATGTTCTAATCCTAGTCCACAAACCAAAGGCATATTTAGTTGATGATTTCTTTGTTGTGCGGAGCAGACCAGAAAATACTCACATCTGAGAAGCTGAAATACCAGAAAGCTTGTTTTAATTATTAAAAACAAACAAAATAGTTGACAATGATAGTAATTGATTAATAATCAAATAATTGCAGCCATAGTGCAATGTAATGGACGGCGTACTGAGCACTGAGGGTGTGACACATCATTCCTGTTTGATATTGTGTCATCTTCTTATTCTTTACCGAGTGTTTTTTTTTTTTTTTTATCGTGCATGTCATTTTATCGTGTATGTCGTTACATACCTGTGTTCAATTTGCAGTTAAAAAGTCCAATACAGATACATTTTGCATAAAATTGTGGTTGAAGGTGCAGCTATTAGACATGATAATGATGGAAACATGACACTTCTACAGGGAAATTGTTTTCTTTCAAAGAGAGAGCGAGAGAGAGAACTTACAGTAGAAGTGAAGATTTGTTATCAAACCAATTTCTCCTACTTCATGTCTCTCTCTCTCTCTCTCTGTGGCTGCTCCCTCTATTCATTTCAATGTGTGTGTGTGTGTGTGTGTGTGTGTGGCAAAGCAAAGGTTTGAATAACAAGCAGCTGCCTAAGTGGATCAGGGTGGAGGAAGGGGGGAAGTATGGGGGAGAGGGACAGGGAGAGAGAGCGAGAGACTATTAGGATGAATAACAAGGACAAAGGAAAAGAGAGAAATACAGTTTATTGGGAGAAAAGAGGAGACGTTCTTGAAATCACAAGAACACTTAACAGGGAGACGGAGAAAATGCTAAAGTTGAGAATTAAAAAGGGAAGAGAGCGACACGGTGATACCAGGTTTCATTTAAGCTCATGCAGACATGGATCTCAGCTCATTTCTTTTTCCTGCTAAATTGCAGGAATCATTCAGGCTTTGAAAAATATATTAACCACTTAGTATTCAATCAGAAAATCTGCTCGTGAAACACAGAGACCAAATAACCATGAAAAGAATGATCTGACCTCCATGTCAGAATTTTCCCGTTAGATTTTAAAACTCCACATGCGAAAAAATCCGAGTAAATATACCGTCATAAATGTTGTGAAGCGTTTATTTTCTTCTGTGCGCAGATTAACTCCCTCTA
Source organism: Brachirus orientalis (assembly GCA_016785285.1). Lineage (NCBI taxonomy): Eukaryota > Metazoa > Chordata > Actinopteri > Pleuronectiformes > Soleidae > Brachirus > Brachirus orientalis. The sequence goes on along the minus strand of JAFBJR010000101.1, from coordinate 9,407,232 downwards.
AGAACTGTTTAGCCATCCGCCTGCTGAGGTTGTGAACTTACAGTATGTTTGTTAAACTGCTGCCATATGCTTATTTTTAATCGTCCATGTTCCAGGTCTGCATGAGAAGCGATACGGTTTGACTGAAGAGAATGGATTTCTGTGTGTGCGAGACCTTTTTAGGGCCTTTTCTGGCATTAACACTGACCTTGTCAGGACCGGTAGTCCTCATAAAAAAGGAAAACCTGGTCCTAATGAAGCAGAACCCAATTTCTGAGGAACTGGGAAAGTTTAGGGCTAAGATGCGTATTGTTGTTAGGTTCGGGTTAGGCATTAACTGGTTATGGTTATGGTTTAGGTTGTCAAAAATAGTCAGTGCAGTATCTTAAGAAGATTAACTGCCCAAACTTCTGTGTGTTTGTGTGTGTGTGTGTGCTTACATGCGTTTTGTGAGAACCAAGAGGAAGTGAGAAGTTTGGCTGGTCCTCATATTCTGTCACTCAGTCAAAAGGACAATTTACGCGATAACACTTGGTTTAAAAGGGTCAGGGGGTAGAAAAAGGTTTACTTAGTTGCGAGGCTAGTGAATGCATTATTCTAATAATCTATTAATTTGTCAATTATTCACTTGATTAATTGAGTACTTGTTTGGTCCACAAAATGTTGATTGGTGCTTCCCAAAGCAAAATTATTCAGCTTTAAGGATTTCCTTGTTGTATGGAGCAAAGAAAACAGAAATTATTCTAAAGACTAGTTTTAACTCTTTAAAAGAAACACTCAAACCAATTAAGTTATCAAAATAGTTTCATTTAGATTAATTGATAGATAGATAATTGATAATAGATTAACTGACTAATCGTTGCAGCCCTAAATACACTATGTGTACGAGTGTCCTCTCTAAAGAAGCTGTACAAAAATGTGTATGCATACATGTGTGACATTCAGCTAAACATGTGTTTGTTGTCTTATCTCTGATGCCATGACAACAATATCAAACCATTGTAAATGTTTTTATGTTTGTTCAGTCAGAGACATTCCCTGGTTCCTTAACATTAGCTCAGTGTTGTTTCCTAAGTTTGGAAAAGTTCAAAAACAAGTTATGTTTGGGGGTGGCATGCTGGGAATTTCATTCCAGTGCAAAGCTAAAGGTGAATTCATTTGCAGATAGTGGTGGTAGTGAAACATCCTGGTGGTTGTTGCCATCAGGTTGAGGTGGAAACAACACAAGGCTGCAACTAATGATTATTTTCATAATGTATTATTTTGGTGATTATTTTCTTATATTTGGTAAAACGTCAAAAAATGTAAATGATGTTCTCAAATGTCTTGTTTTGTCCACAAACCAACATTGTTCAGTTCTAATGATTTCTTTGTTATATGGTACAAAGAAACCAGTAAATGTTCACATTTAAGAAGCTGAAAAAACACACATAATTATTGAAAATACACTCAAACCAACTGATTATCAAAATAGTTGACAAGCTCTAAAGACAACTTCTGGTGTGTCATATCACAACTGCAACATCTGTCCAAATTATTCCAATATTATTATTATAGTTTTTTTTTTTTTTGCCATACCGTTCAACTCTAATTTTATTTCCACCTTTATGTTATAGTATATTTACAGTATTTCCCACAGTCCACACACACATCCATTGAGGCCCAGGCATGGAGATAAGAAAATGTTCTTACGCATAAACTGGACAACAGTAGCATAAAACTTGAGAGTCAAAAAATAGCCTGACGGCAGAAGGAAGAATGGTCAAAAGACACGAGTTCACACATTTCAAATGTGCTAACTATTTATTAATCTACAACATTTACGACTATGATCACGAATGAAAGAAGAGTGCAAGAAAAAGTTCCAGAATAATGCCTCAGGAACAGATCCAATCTCCTCCAACACAAGTTAATTGATCCGAGCCATTGTCACACACAAAACAAAGCAGCAGTGATTGCAGTATGTGATTTGATTGCAATATGTTTGTTTTGGAAACGAAATCCTGATAATTAGTCTCTTCTGGCAGTACTCTACTGCTGCCCATCTGTTCCATTTGGCATCGACCGGCGTTCCCTCGACACATCGTCCCCACGATTCCACCAACTCCGACACCTTCAGCCACATCGGCACACGAGCAACAGTAGAACAAGTCACGCCGTCGTCGGTGTGCATCGGGTGTGGGTGGGTGCTGAGGCGAGTCTGGCGAGGGGTTCTGTGGCGGGAACAATGGCCAACATGGACAGACGGACAGACAGATTCACTGGTTGTTGTTCTGATAGATAATTAGATGAGATGCCAGCACTTTGTCTGGTTAGGAAACTGTCGAAGGAAACAATAGCCGTGTATGTGATACTGAAGAAGAAAACACTGGGACGGAGCCAAAGGATTTTTTTTTTTTTTTTTTTTTTTTTTTTTAATAAATCAAACCTACATTAAAATTCCAAAGTTTCCAATTCCAACAAAGGAAATATTTTTATTCAATTATAATCAATTACTTCATTAATCATCAACTCTTTTGACAATCGATAATCAAGTTTTCAATAATTGAAAACAAATTCCTCTGGTTTTTCAGCTTCTTGAATGTGAATACTTTCTGATTTCTTCCTCCATATAAAAAAAAAAAATCAGTAAAATAGAACAGATTTTAATGTGGACAATGCAAGACATTTTGAGATCATCGTCATTTCCAGGTTGGAGAGACACCGGTGACATTTTAGGGGCCAAAAAAGTTGTTACTTATAATTGTTACTTGCAGCCCTGTTTCAACTTTATATCAGTTCTGATGCTAGCTGAAGGCTACACAGGTTCTTCAACACACTTGGAAGGGAGGCGTGACGCCAAACATGCAACTCCATCCATAAATGTTTGACACACTGTGAGAAATTTAAAGATGTACATTTGATCAACTGTGCCTTCTGTGATGAACAAATAACATAAAACAGAACATTTATTTAATTAATGTAAATTTGCCAATCCAATCACAGCGAGTGAACTCAGCCAAACTCATGGGGAGCAGATTTATTGCTGCTGCCGCTCCTGCACCTTACATGCACACAAAGACGATTACAGATGAGAATATGCTGTGATGATAATAAACTGTCCCCCATGGTGACTCACTACCAGAGAATCGCTGCCTGGGGCTGGATTCTGGGTTCTGGGCCGGAGGCAGACTTTATGAAGTGCTACATGAGCAGTGGTGTTTGGAGAAACGTGTTTCCATATGAGCTGTGTGGAAGTAAAGCACAAGAATGTGAGGAGTCTTCATGTAAATGTCTTTAACTAAAGGGTGTGGTGGTTAAATATTGCAGCGAGTATATACATAGCATATCTAAAGCCTCAGAACGTTATTGGCGTAAGGCTGAACAATGAATCTAGGCCTGCAACTAACCATTATTTTCATAATTGACTAATCCGTTGATTTATTTCTTGATTAAGTACTTGCTTGGTTCATAAAATGCCAGAAAATGTTGATCAGTGTTTCCAAAACCTGAAGATAATGATGGTCTTGAATGCCTTGCTTTGTCCTCAAACCAAAATGTTTTAAGGATTTCCTTGTTAAATGGAGCAAAGAAACCGGAAAATATTAACATTGATATTAAAGTTTATATTTGTTCACAAAAAGTTTTCTGTAAACAAAGCGTGGTTTCAAGGAATGTCTTGAAACCCACGAAATAACTAAACAGTCTAGTATATATACCAGGCCTGTATGTGGCGCTGTCACGCTGTTACAGAAATACACAAGAAGTTGCAAGAAGTGGAGAATGTGGTTAAAGCTGACGGGGTTAAAGGTTAAGTCAGAGCGGTGGGTCTATGACTTCATTGTTTTACTAATGTTGGTTTTTGCTTCTATACATGAAAATACCGCATTTTGAGATTTTTCTTTTTCCTAAAACAGCATTTCAGGGCTCCCAAACACCAGTTCCATGTGGATACAATTAGAAAACTTCTGCAGATACTCCTAAACTCATTATCTTGTGTACGGACCGTCAGCTTTTATTAAAAAAAAAAAAAAAAAAAAAAAAAAAAAAAAATATCAGACACAACTCGGATATCAACTATGAAAGAAAAGTTCTGTTAACATTTACTTTAAGTATCAGTTTAACCTTGTCTCCAATCTAATATCAGAAGTCCTTACTCTTATTTTTTAACCTTTTGAGAAACTAAGGAAAAACCAACTACAGAGGGAAAAAAATTGCTTCCTGTTTACACTTAAAGGTCACAAGATATATTAGCTTTTAATACGGGGATCCACTTTTTTTTTAAGACAGCAAACTATCTGGGCCATTTAAAAAAGGGTAAATAATAATTTGGAAGTGAAAATCTATGCATAATACAACATTTCTGACCATCTTTACTGCCATTTTTTTAATAAAATTCTTTTATATTTTTGATCAGAGTTTCATTTTTTGTAGGTCTTAGATGAATCTCAAGCAAAAGCGTACATTCAAAGCATGTCTAAAGCCTCCAAATGTTAAACACTTTTTATTTTATAGCATTTTGGCATATAACTTTATTACAGTGACTTTTCTGTAACAGAAATCCTGAAACAGAAATTGTTTTGGAATAGTTCAACTAGACATGTTGGAGAAATATTTATTCATTTATAAATGAATACACAGTATCTGGGGCCGCACCGTTGGTGTAGTGCCTTTGCAGCCAGAAGCCCCAGGTTTGTGACCCGGTCAGAACAAGGGCCTGTCTGCATGGAGTTTGCATGTTCTCCCCATGTGTGTGCAAGGGTTTTCTCCAGGTTCTCCAGTTTCTTCCAACAATCCAAAAACATGCAGATTTTTGGGATTGGGATTTAGGGACACTCTAAATTGACCGCTGAGAGTGGATGGCACTGTGAGAGACTTGTGACCTGTCCAGGGTGTACCCCCGACCTTTGCCCTATGTCACCAGCACCAGTGCCCCCATAACCCTCATGTGCAGGTGGTAAAATGGTAGAAGATTAGTGAGTGAGTAGTGAATAACCCAAATCTTTTTTTTGTATGTGTTATTTAATAAATCTCAAGTAAAAGGCTGGGGAAAAAAAATTCACAAATTATTTTAGTCATACCCACTGGGAACAACTGTGATAAACAGTACGTGTGGATGCAACAAGCTGAGAGGCTTGTTTGGGCCCAGATGTTTTTGAAAATGCAATTGTCAAATGAAAACATAGACGTAATCCTCATTTTTCAGTTTCATTTTCACCTTGTCGTCAGTCTAAAGAAGGAAATGCCTTATTTTGCACCATTGCTGTTGCCACTGTTGGACCGATGTCCAAGTTTTACCAAATATAAATTAGCGTGACGCTATGACCGCAACCAAACAACCAATCACAAAGAGAACGTGGTTCCCTCCTTCATTGTTTGTAAAAGTTGTTCTTGTAGCCTGCACAGATTCAACACAAACCCTGAGTTTTCACAATAAAAGGCAGTGTTTCCTAAATAGTTGGAGCTCAGAACCTCCACAGTGATGTGGACAGCAGGCACATTTTATACGTATATATGTAAGTTGTAGAGTGTGGATCCAGACGAAGGCCAACTTCTCTCCTCCCCTTTTTTTCTCTTGCACTTTATTTGCTTTGGAAATACCTCACCCAGCTTTCACAGTCATCATGTTTACATTAGGCTCTCTCTCTCTCTCTCTCTCTCTCCCTCTTGCTGTCCCTCCTTCACCAACCCTTCCTCCTCTCCGCTCCCTCATTTATACCATCTCATTCTGGCTGTTTTGTATTCGAGTCCACTCCGCAAGGGTTAGTTCACATTAGTATATTTTAACTTCTACATCACAACAAGCGTAAAATTTCAATACAGATGACGAAGAAAAAAAAAAAAAACAATCACTCAACCCACCTACTCTTTTCTGGTTCGCATTATGTGTATGAACACTCATTATCAGCAGCGTTAACCAATCAGAGCTCAGCACAGCTCCTTCGCCCCTGTTCACATGACTAAAGTTAAGACTTTATGCAAAGTTGCTTTGCCAACAGCGTAGTGGAGTAAACACTGGCGGGGCAATAAAAGAATTATGCAGGGTCATTTGACGTTTATGGCAAATCCAGCTGATGTCACATCCTGTTAAAAATGACGCAAAATGTTGAAGTGGAATCCGTTTAAAGTACATACATTACGTTACATGAATCATGCATACCAAAATGTTTTGAATACCGAACTAGAGTATGCAAAAAAGAAAGACATATTTTGATGACGTCAGGAGACACTGAGGGATTATGGTTAATGTTCCCTGTGTTTTTCTTCATATTACAACATTACAAGCTTCATCAAGACAATAATCAGCTGTTATTTGAAGAGTGATACCAACACAATTCCTTTAATTCAAAGTAACAGCACTCTTGTGTTTCTGTACTGAATCCATTTTTTCTTTTCCTAGACAAGGCTTTTATTGTGAAACATTTGTAGGACAGATGTGGAAGAAAAATGAATAGAAATATGGATTTTGTTAAAAAAAAAATAGTAGTTGTAAAAGTGTTGGCAATGTTTTGGCTAATGTACACTATTTATCATTTTTTACATATTTCAAAGTAGGAATGTTGCATATTATATCTTCAACATCCATCCTGAGTGAACAGCATCCTACACAACTAGGAAACTTGTGGAAACTTTCCATGGGAATTATGGGAATTTATGGAATTATGGGAATTTATTTAACAAAGAGAAAAAAACTGTATACTTTCAAAATTGAATCTTGTGATCTTAAATATAGTTGGTAAATAACATCCTGTAGCATAATCTTGGCTAAAACAATCAGATGTGATGCACATACAGTTGAAAATCAATGTTATCAATAGCACACTTCTTACTGCGGGGCTATTGTGGCCACACCAACTATATACACTGTGCATTCCTCCATCACATGCCTTGGATGTATTACAAGAACTGAATAGAGGACGTCCTCCTCCTCAGGCTTGCAGCTCATTTCTTTCCAGTGGCCACTTGTAGTACTACAGCAAAAAAAAAAAAAAAAAAAATTGTGTGGCCCAAAAAGAATTTTTCCTATAGACCACAATAGTAACCAGTAAAACTATTCTCAGGACACCACAAAATATGGACATAAGCATTTCTAGATTGTTATATATTTAATTCATCGAGTTTTATTTTGCCCAAAAAAAAAAAAAAAATGTATCCCCGAAGTTTATTTTCATTTTCAAAAATTTGCTGTACATTCTCTTTAATTCCCATGGAAAATTTTCTATTTTGAATATTTCCAAAAATCCAGGAGCAAAAGTTCCCATGGAAAGTTTCTGAAAATTTGCCGGGAATTTTCCACCCCTTGCAACCCTTTACCCAACAGGCTAGAGACAGAGATATAGAGTCTATTTTAAGTCACAGTCTCGCAGAAAAAAAATTATTCATATACCCTTGGTTTGCAACATAGAATTAACAGAGTGTCTAATGTGATTGCCCAACCGTGTCTTTCTTTTCGTCTCTTAGTGTCCTTTTCTTTTTCTATTCTTGATTGAATGTTTTTAACATTAACATTTCTAACTGCACGTTTTCCCCTTTTGTCATCACGGGTTAGAGAGACTGTGGATCAATGGGCAGAAATAAGCAGGGTTTTACATTTACTACAGGGCAAAACCTAAAACCACTGCAATTTGTCTGTTTAGTTGACATGGAAAGTGTAGACCACTGCAGGCATTACATCTTTACACACACACACACACACACACATTTTATACAACCTCTGTTTCTATTTTCTCTCTCTCTCTCTCTCTGCTCTCCACCACAGTAATATGATCTTTTCGATCAGGCCGACAGAGCTGTGAATCAAAAGACACAGAGAAATAAAGCACAAACCTTAGTCGCCCCACCCCACCCCCACCCTCTCTCTCTCTCTCTCTCTCCCCCCCTCTCATCTACATCATCCCTACCCCCAACAACCTTCCACTCCCTCTCTCCAGTCCCCACCCCCAACCACACAGCTCTCTCTCTCTCTCTCTCTCTCTCTCTTTTCCGCACACACACACACATATATGTATATATATATATATATACACATGCATAAATATGTGTGTGTACCTGGTATTCCTTATGTTGTGGGGACCTAAATCTGCTTACACAGTCACATTATGAGGACAAAAATCAAGTTCCCATAATGTAAATGAATACATTTTGAGGCGAAGACTTCTTTTTTAAAGTTAGGCTGAGGTTAGGGTTAGGTTAAAGTTACCACTAATTATAGTTAATGTTAGATTAAGTCTCCAGGAAATTAATGTAAGCCACTGCAACTGTCCAACTAAAGTCATGTAAATCTCTCTCTCTCTCTGTGTGTGTGTGTGTGTGTGTGTGTGTGTGTGTGTGTGTGTGTGTGTGTGTGTGTGTGTGTGTGAATTTGCTCACTGACACCACACGATTGTGTGTGCAGAGCTTGACCACACTTCATGTTATACTCTCACATCATCAGTTTGTGTACAGCACAATAGGTTCAGTTATTATTATGATATGACAATACAATTAAAGAGTAAATAGTTATAAATAAAGACACCAACAGGGTTTAGGCTCTACTGAGGTCAACAGGGCTGCAGCTAACAATAATTTAAATAATCATTTAATCTGCCAATTACTTTCTTGATTGAGTATTTGTTTGGTCCATAAAATGTCAGAAAATTTGGATGGGTTGTTTCCCAAACCTCGCCTTGATGATGTTCTCAAATTCCACAAACCAAAAATATATCAGTTTTAATTATTTTTTTGTTATATGGAGCAAAGAAACTGGAACATATTCACATTTAAGAAGCTGAAAGTCAAAAGAATGAATCCACTATCAAAATTGTTGACGATTAATTTAGTGACTTAAGATTAATATTTGAATAATTGTTCATTTTTACATATTGTAAGAATTTAGGCTGTCTCATATGAAAAATCCCCTTATAATGTCGTAGTGTGAGAGATATTTGGAGACGGCTGCTGCTCAGAACCAAAAATAGCTTATGAAAATTTTCTCATAGTGTCAGAAATTTATGCTGCGTTCCATTTGCGTCAGCACTTGTAAGTCAGAAGTGGGAGGGAATTCACCCTCAAGTTTAGCCTGTTCCAGTTGAGAAGTTGGTAATGCAAACACACCTTGGGCTTGCCATTGTTAGCAATATCAGTCAATAACAACGGTCTACATGGTACGTGGCACGCACAAACACCACGGCGACATGTGTACTGTTAAAATTTAAACAAAACTATGTGGATGACAGATTTACGACAGGAGTGCTATCATCGGTGAAAGAAGCAGTGTTTGTATGGTGGCAGCCCTCTCGGAATCGAGTTTACAAGTTGAAAATCCAAGTTCAGGCCACATTCCGGTGTAAGGAAAGCATCAAGACCTTGGAAATTCCGAGTTATGATTACAAATGGCGACATCGTTAGCATAACCCCTTTCACGGTGTGTGCCACAATGATCTACGTTTTACGTTGGTCTCACAGTTCGCTTTGATTATTAAGTATTAAGTCAGCAACCTGACTGGAACTGATTTTGTGAAGTGCATGTTACATTTTATTTTGACATTTCTACATTAACCGTCATGGCTACATTTTTAATAATCTCTCCAGAGATGGGAAAAAAGGAAGCAGAGAAAACTTCGGAGCACTTTTTTTTCCCCCCCGAATGGCAAGAATTTAAAAACAGCTTAAACACAGAAGCATGCAAAACAGATGTCGACCAGCATGGACATGGTTCCACGGCTCATGCTCGCCAGCTCTGTTGAAAACAAATGCACATGGCCAGGAGAGGGCAAGGCTGGGGAGTGGGAAGTGTCAGCGGTACGTTTTTACAAGTGATGATAAAGTGGTAGCCAATGGATGGACGGATGTTTACAGTGGTGTTATAAAAATATATACTCCAAAACTGTAGAGGGAGCACCAGAGAGAAAAAGGAGGAAAAAGGGACCAGACCTGCAAAGTTCCACATTAAATGTTAATTTAAAGAACTCTTTATATCGCCTTACAACAAAATGAATGCTCTAGCTGGTGGAAACTCATCTAGCATCAACGCAGAATCATCCATGTGGGCATCTCAGTGCATCTTACAAACTCCTAATTTGAACACCTGGGACTTTAAAACAGAGGAAAACCAGCCCGTCAGTGCTCATATGAAACCAGGGGGGCCAGAGAAAGTTTATGAAAAGGAGCCAGTAAAAACACAGAACATGTTGAGAAAGCGTTCAGCACATTTACTGCTGTTTGAACACGGTGGTAATTATCCTACCACAGGTCACAGGTCTGCATCGAGTTCCTGAGGCACTGCAGTCTGGCTATGTTCATATTACCAGCCACATCTGAATCAAATTTGATTCAGACCTTATTACAGTTTACATTCAAACCCAAGAGTGTCCAGCATCTGAAAGTGACTGCCCACAGCACACATGCACACAAATACCTGGACATCATATTGGTGAGAGCACCACAGATATACTTTCATTGATCTGATCTCGCATTCAGTAAATTTAAAAAAGGGGAACTACTGCAATTGAATTAGTGGGTGAGATTCAGCTCTAGGGGGCGACACTCTCCTGCATTGGTGTTTGATTTCTGTGGTGCAGAATCAATGACGTCAATGATAGCCTCGCGTATTCTGTTATGGCTGCTTTTATTGATGTCACATGACCGTACATTGGATCTGATGTTTGTGAATTAATCGAGAACTCATTAGGTCCATAAAAATGTCAGAAAACATGAAAAATGTTATGCGTTTCTCAAACCTGGCAATAATAATGTTCTCGGATGTCTTGTTTTGTCCACAAACCAATAATTATTCAGTTTTCATGGTTTCTTTTGTTACATGGAGCAAATTAAGCCGGAAATATTCACATCTAAGAAGCTGAAAAATCTGAGAAACACAAACACGTCTCACCACAAACACAAATATGACAAATATGTCATGTCAAAATAGCTGATTGAAATATAACCAAGTGAGTACGCAGCAAAAACTGGACAGTTGACACATTAAACAATTTTATGATTATTATTATTATTGTTTAAAAAAAAAACTCAACAAAAAAAAGTTAAAGAATAAATGTAAACGTTCCAATTCACTCTGTTGAGACTGAGCAGAGGTTAATAATACCTTTAATAGTTGCACTCACTCATCAACTGCACCTGACTAAATAATTAAGTAATTCATCACTGTCAAGGATCATATCACATGTGAGGTCTTTGGTATATTACACTGTATAAAAAAAAATAAATAAAAAAAAATAAAGCATCTCTGTGTACACACATACAGAAAAAAAAGAATATGTCTAAAATTCAGGGTATATTTTAATTAGGCTGATTCATCATATTTTGAAAGTCATCTGACAAATGATATTCTTTTAATTAGTTTACTTCATTTTTTTGCAAATTGACACATTTTGTTCTAAGAAAAATACTTTGAATGAGTCATTAAAACTTGATTCAAAAGTTGGTTTGACTCATTTTGGGGAGGTGATGATCCATTTAATTTTTAATTTTAAACTAAATATTTGATCTGTACATTATTTTTATTTAATACAAAGTCAGTAGGTGTGGGTATTGCCCACCACAATATTACCTCAATGTCTAAGTCACAGTACGATTTTATCACAGTATGCGAGTCATGATACAACATCATCACAATACTGCAAAATATTGAGTATTTGCAAAATCATATATTGCGATATACTCACAAAACAGCTCTAGTGAGAGTGAGGACTTGGCACCATCTAGTGGACCAAAACATCAATTGATTTTTTTTTACGCTAATCCACAAAAAGTTTGTTTACTTGTAACATCAGTTAAAAAATTATATGCTAAAAGAAATGATAGCTGGTGTTGCAAAAGTGATATAGTATTGGCACGCAAATTATTGCAATAATTCACTGTATCAACTCAGTGCAAGAAACACAGATTGGAGAGACAGACCATAACGGCGGTCTCACAAATAATTTAATGATAATTTAAGTATTTAAGTCATTTTATATAATTTATTGTTCAACTGATGTGGGAAAAATAAGTAAAATGACCAAGCGTGTCGTCCAAAGACATCAATGTCATATTTTGGCCATCGGACAATTGTCTCTATGTTTCTCACGGCTGCAGGGTTAAGATTTAAAGTCACATTCCAACACTGCACACAGGAAGTGATTCATGGAGCTATTAAGGTGAGACAACAGCAAACGGGTTGGAGTATGACTGAAAACCCAAACATGTTTCAGAAGTGAAATACACTGCTCCAAAACAAAAAAAGGGGGGGTCATTCAGCAATTTGATAGCATAAATGCTTCTTTCGTAACCCCGCTCGCTCCTGCGCTGCAGCTGTATACACACAAACGCTCCCTCAACCAAGTCTGGCAGTATAGCCTACTTTTAGAAGAAGTACACAAATAATCCGCAGCAGCAAAAAAAAAAATCACCAAAAGCTACGTACTGCAGCTTTAAGATCAGCAGTGGTATCGCCCATAAAAAACAACTATAATGGTCAAACCTCTAATGGAAACCAGGTTACAGATGTAGGTCTACACACACACACACACACACACACACACACACACACACACATTTCAAACTATGTTCCAACCTATTTTGTTCTTGTCTGATTGTGCAGCAAATGTGACCCTGACCTTGTTCTGGAGGAGGAATAAAGCAGAGCATCATGGCCATTATGCCCCACAAAGCAGAAATTAAATGAGGTTTAAAAATATATATATATAAAAACATGATGTGCATTCAACCAACCATTTGATTTAATTTACTGAGCACGACACCCTCCGTTTGTACCTGTAACATTTTACTTTTACTCAAAGGTACATTTTAAAAAGGTGGACTAATGGAGACTCGGGGTGAAACGGGATGATCTGCTGAGCGGATGTTGGAGCCACTGAGGGAGAACCCTCACCTCCATTAGCTGCGTTAATTAACTGTGACCTAATAAAGCAATTAATTACCACTTAATTAGTGGAGCAGGGAGATGATGAATAGACAGCGAGGTGAGCTTGTTAAGGCGACACAAAGGTGACTTTCATGTCTACACAATAATCTTTATCTCCTTCCTTACCTTGTTGGTCCCGAAGGCCGGGTCAGGGTAGGAGAGCTGCCCGAGTCGGTTGTGGTTTGACACGGCCAGGGGCTGAGGAGGAGGCGGGTAAACTGTCACATCCATGGCTCAGAGTACATCCACTTCTCCCCGCTGAAATTTACGTCTTTCTTGTCCGTCTTCTGTTGCGAAAACACGAAAATAATGCCTTTTTTCTGTTTCTCCCGCACTTTCTTTACTTATTTTTTTTTTTATTTTATTTTATTTTCTCTTTTAATATTGTTAAAGAAAAAAAAACGGTTAAGCCACGGTGACACAGACTGAACGAGTGAAGCGTAAATGGAAGCGTGAAGAGTGGTTGAAGTTTTAGGTGGATGCTGTGCTCTCCACGCCGGCTCTCATGCTCCGGTGGCCGCCGCTCAGGAGCAAACTTCCCTGGCGAACGCACTTCTTTGACGCCCGGCGTAAATGTAGGAGAGTTCACTTTTTTAACCACAAAAGCCGCCGGTATGCCGCCTTCCCTTCGCCGCTGTCTTTTCGCGTGGTTCGGACAGTGGACGTATCTGGACCCCGTCTGTCTGTCCCTGTGTGGGACTCGGTCTGCGTGTAGCTTCACTGCCGCTGCTGCCGCGCGTCTGCTCGGTGCCGCGGTGCTGCGCGAGCATCAGACATACAAAGAACTGCGCCATCATGCTAGCGGCAGGCAGCGACCACAACCGGATGTGCTGCCTATTTTCAAAATAAGACAGCGGATTATGCCAGGAAGTGCTAAACAAGAAAATGTCGACCAGTTTCGGCGACGATTTGAAAGAAATAAAGTATTTTATCAATGGGTTCTTTTAAAAAAACAAACGTTTCTCATCCAGTGACTATTTAATTTGTGGTACATCTGTTAGCATCACAGTTTGTGAGCTTTGTGTTTGCGGAAGTGATGGAATTGAATAGGTTTCTTGAACTTATATTTAAAGCTGCTCCCAGAGGCGGTCCTAGACTCTGGTGGGTCCCTCCTCAACTGCCCTCAGAAAAATACCATGAAAATGTATTTAAAAAAAAAAAAAAAAAAAACATGGATAAGTTAAAACTATAAACATTGATATTCTCGATACCACACACACAAATAAAAAACCAGTAATTGGCTGTTCACACTGTCGCCAAACAGAAATAGTGCACCTAAATGTGCTATTTTTGTGCCTTTTTTTGCTGCAAAAGCTGCCAACAAATCTTCTAAGTCCAACAATCGCCTTGTTAACGTGTTGAACCTGACCCTGCCAGGGCCCATACTTCTTCTCCAGCAGGCTTCAGTAGTGAGGGGCTCATTACTGCCACTCACAGGTCAGTCTAGGACATGGCTCATGTTGGTCAGTGTGTTTCTCACCTGTCCTCCCAACAGTCAGAAGGGGCCCCATTAAGGGAGTTTTGATGCGGCAGAGGTGAGCTGCATGTTAGTGGGGTTCATGGATGTTATTGCAAAATATACCATAAGAGCCAGCTCTCAAGGTCCCATTTGTTATTTATAGCCATGTTCACTTCAGTGGAGTACAGTAAGTATTGTCTTTGCCTTTTCATTAGGAATAGCACCAAAATAACCGTCCCCAAACATTCAATTTTTTGGCACCCTTCCCTTGGGGTACCACAGTAAAATGGTACAGTAGAGGTGGCGCTAGACCGGCTCCACCTATGGCAGTCAGCTGACTGGGCGACAGAAAAACGTAAAACCCTTGCAATTGGTGTTTCTTCAACTGCCGTGGTCTATTTTCATACAAAGCTTGAAAAAAATTAGCTGCTGGATGTCCTCCATTGTCATATTGAGTTCATTGTCGTCTTTTATTGTCATCACACCAGTACGTCGTCACACTACATATCTTGCTGACATGACCACTGGGCCAAGCACACACATACCAAGTAAAGGTACTGTTCTCAGTCAAAACACCAGACTGTACCGAACAGAACTGTACCATGATGGAAACCCAGCGTATGTGTTTCAGGGGCCTCATAAGTGCAGCTGCACAACACTACTCATAAAGGGGCACCATTACGTGGGTTTAGATTTAGGGATGGTGAGCTGCATATTAGGGGGCTTTATAGTTGCCACTGAAAAACAGCAAGAATTGCCAGAAGTTGGACACTGCAACTTTAAATAAGTCCAAAATAATATAGATTATAATAAAAATGATTTTGTCCTCAATATTATTCTCGATATTTTGAGTTATGCTACTCACAGAACATATAAACACAACCAAAAAACATAACCTTCTTGAAAGAGATAATAAAACACTGAAAAATATGTGTGCATGAGGAGAAGAAGAAGAAGAAGAAGAAGAAGAAGAAGAAGAAGAAGAAGAAGAAGAAGAAAATGAAGAAGAAGAAGTAGAAGAGGAAGGAAGAGAGCATTTTTTCTTTATTGACAGATTAACATATATGCACATGTACAGTAAATCCACTGCATGAGCACAGAATCACATGAACATAAGCTACACAAACACAAACTCTGGTTTCCATATCTTCAAAGGACATTGCATTGACTTTCATTCATTTCCTGAAGACTTACTCTAACCTTAGCCGTAATTACTAGTGCCCTAACCTTGACCCTGAACCTAACCATAACCTCAGCCTAAAAAATGTAGTACTTTACGTTATGGGGACTTGATTTTTATCCCCATAATGAAGACAAGTCCACATAATATGACTGTGTGAACAGATTAAGGTGCCCACAACATACGGAATACATAGGTACACACACATAGGTGGTCACACCTTCATGTCTAATATGGTCCTGCAGACACACATTATCAAGTAGTCCGTTTTTATGGTAAAGTATCCATATGCATGTTAGTATATGAACAAGTCAGAGAGAGAGAGAGAGAGAGAGAAAGAGAAAGAGAGTACAGACACACAACCACAAAGTGTTGCTATATAAAAATACAGACTGCAGAGTTTGTGCACACAAAATCATGGAATGCACTTTCTCTTGCATTCACATTTGCTCTCTAACACACCACACACCCACACACACACAAACACACACACCACAAACCAGCCCACACATACTTAGTGCATATACATACATACAGTGTGCGATTCACCCATCCCCCATGTACACACATACATATATGCACCCCTCCTCTCTGAAAAAGGCATAATTCACTTCCCTATTCTCCTCCCCCACATACAGCTCCACTGCACAAAACCACACACACACACATGCACACACACACACACACACACACACACACACACACACACACACACACACACACACACACACACACGTGTCTCCATGAATTCAGAGAACATTTCACTGACTAACATTCATTTCCTGTAGACATACTCCAGCTTTAACCATATACAGTACATTATATGTATATATAAACCCTCATAAAACGCTGTAACCTGACGAACATGTACAACCCCTGTTATGTGACTGCGTAAACAATCAGGTCCCCACAACATGAGGAACATCTAGACTGCACACACACACACGCGCGCGCACACACATGCAGAGACGCCGCACATTCTCTCATTCTGTCATACAGTTCTCACATTTCCATGCATGAGCTTTCCAACATATCTGATAGGATGAAATAGATGTATAGATATATGAATGATGTGTGTGTGTGTGTGCGTGCGTGTGCGTGTGTGTCAGGGGATTACATTATAGATTCATAGCACAGCATAGCTATCCACTTCTAAGTATTAAAAAAAAAAAAAAAAAAAAACAGCCAACCTTTAACGCTTTCCAGTAAAGACATGAAGTAAAGAAGCAAAAACAGGAAGAAGAACAACATTGACTCATGTGATATTTGACTGATAAACACTGTGTGGAAATGATGTAGTCATTTACATTTTTCCCTTGATACATTTACAGTATTTTATGTAAGAACCATATAACTTTAAGAATGATCAGTTATGTGATAATTTTGATGGTCACACAGATATTCTGCATAGATAGATAGATAGATAGATAGATAGATAGATAGATAGATAGATAGATAGATAGATAGATAGATAGATAGATAGATAGATTATGGATGTTTACCTAGATAGTTTTTAGATATCTGTAGGTAGGTAGATAGATAGATAGATAGATAGATAGATAGATAGATAGATAGATAGATAGATAGATAGATAGATAGATAGATAGATAGATAGATAGATAGAAAAACCTCTTCTGGTGGTACTTGCAGGAAAATCAGAAATACTGTTCTCATGTACATACCAGGGTAATTTAAACTGGAATGCGTAGGAAAATGAAACAAATAACAAAAAAAGCAATAATAATAATAACAAAATTATACTTAGAGTCACCATATTTCTGACTCCATCTTAATCTAATTTCATAATACTGTTGCTGCTGCTGAAGTATATGTATATATGAAAGAGGAGGAGCAGATTATTTTATTGGGAATAAATCTGCCTCCTATGAAAAGTCTGGAGCTGACTTTGCTCGGCCTGTTCACACCACTGTATTTTAACATTGGTGATAATGGTGTTACTTTAGCTCAATATTTTCTCAGGTGGTACTTGGTAATAATAATAATAATAATAATAATAATAAATCAGATTTCTATAGCTCTTTTTCAGGTCAATAGAAGAAGATGTAACAGAGTAAAATAAAAGAGGTCAGTAAGAAATTAATAAATTAAGTAATGAATGTTAAAACTATAGAAATGAAAGTTTGAAAAGGTGGGTCTTTGTTTGTGTTTTGAAAGTCTGCAGTGAGTCAGAGTTCCTTATGCGCAGTGGGAGGGAGTTCCAGAGGGTAGGGGCAGCAGCGGAGAAGGCTCTGTCCCCCGAGGTCCGTTGCTTGGTTCTGGTGATGGAGGTCAGGAGGTTGAAATGGGCCGATCGGGGACGGTGAGTGGGGGGTGATGGCAGTGGAGAAGGTCAGGGAGGTAAGTGAGGGGGCAAGGTTGTTGAGGGCTTCGTAGGTGATGAGGAGGAGTTTGCACTGAATATAGTATTAGACAGGGAGCCAGTGGAGCTGTTGGAGTATGGGGGTAATGTGGTCTCAGCAGCCTGTGCAGGCGAGTAACCAGGCAGTGGAATTTTTGATGTATTGCAGTATTTGGAAGCCACGAGAGTAAATGTTTATTGTTGTTGTTGTCGTGGTGGCATTCAGTCAAACTGCTGGATGAAACAAACCGTTGCAGAGGACAAAGAAAACTATGAGGTAACACGACCCTGCAACGGTCCACACCAATCGGATGTTTCAAGGAATGTTTTAAGTCACGTGCTTCATGTCGATTTTTACTCACCAAGTCTGTTTCCACTGTGCTCTGAGAGATATTGACAGACCAACAATTCACATGAAAAGTTAAAAGAAAAAAAAAATGCAATATTTCAAACACTTGAAATGAAAAGAGTCATCATTCATTTTCTTAATTTTAAATATGACAGGTTTGAATGTCTGCAGTGAAACAGGTTTTGGAGAATAAAATGGTTACATAGGAAAATCATTTGTGCTCCACACCTGCATTCATGCGTAGGTGGCGGCATCTCTATTGCTCTCTGCGCTTTAAATATAGTTGTTGTTTTTTTCAAGTCAGTGTCTGGGTGTGTGGGCTGGATACATAATTTGCTGATGGTTGTTTTGCGAGGAAAACATTGTCTCTACATTGTGTTTTCATTCTAATCTAATTAGCAGCACGGTTCATGGTAAAGTGTGAGGTGGGGGAAACAACATCGAGCAGCTGTTGATGAGCGAGGTCACAGAAGAACAGTCAGACTGTAGCGTCAATGCATTACGGCAGAAAATAAACAAGTATAATGATCAGTGTTTTCAACAAAAATGGGCCTCATTCTCTGCAGTGTTTCAAAGTCAAGCTCAGCATTTTTACACCTTTTTTCCCACTGTCAAATAAGTGGTTTTCAATTATGTTACAGTAAAGGGGTGAAGATGTCCTAGTTGGATTGAGATTGGGACATTCTGGATAAGCTGGCTCTCTAAAAATTATGGGGAAAAACATTGTTTTATGTTTTGGGAAGACTCCTTACCATTAAGACAGTTTTGACATTTCTTCATGCAACTGGTCTATTTTTAAGAATATGAAGAAGAAGAAGAAGAAGAAGAAGAAGAAGAAGAAGAAGAAGAAGGACTTTCATCTGTGATTGGAAGATTTAAACTTCTGAAGTTTCTACCAAGAGCAGCGATCCAGAAGGAAAGAATGAGGATGAGAATGAAGGCAAACTTCAATGCGTGTTAAAGAACTTTGAACAGTGATTTTGGACTTAGTGTACAGTCTACTGAAACGTATTCCAAGAAGAAGAACATGATGATCTTAGGTACCAGTAAAAATAATTCTGAAGACTTCTCGCTCCACTTTTCTGTCAGATGTAGGCCTGATGATATGGTGGATGCAGACCCCACAGGAGAAAATTACAAACCCACATTTAATTATTTAATTAACAAACCCACATTATGGGCGGAGGAAGCACAGCTTTTGGAGTCTGGATCTGCCGAAACAGTAAAATGTAAAATGTTCTACAGGACCTAGTTAATCAGTTGAGCTCTACTCTCAAGGTTAATAGATGTAAAAGAGTCGGTTAAAGAAAATATCCAGCCAATTTCATCCAAATCTGTCATTTTTCTTTGGAGTTACGCTGCTCATACAGCTCCTTCCTTGGGCCAGTTCTGGTCCGTTTACCTTCATTCCTGTGAAACTGCAAGGAGTCATGAAGTACAGTGAGGCTGGCGAGTCAAAGAGGCGGGAGAAATCTGTCGAGAGCACCTTATTTTTCAATTAAAATATCAATACTCGGCTCCACCGCATCAATAATTATTCATCAAGAGTCAAAACGCCAATGCATTATAATGTCTTATTGATATTTGTCCCACTGGTATACACCATAGAGCATGCTGGGACGTTAATTGATTAATTGTGGTGCATTTGTGTGAAAGCATGTTTACTGTTGTGTTTTGTTTTGTTTTGTTTTGTTTTTTCTTTTATTCATTCAAAGCAGGAAAGGGGAAAAAAAAAACGTCACCATGCAGTTCTTTGACTTTTATCAAAGGATATTGTCTGAATGTCAAAGGAAAGGAAAGGAGGTAGGAAGCTTTGGACAGGAAGACAAAGAGAGAAGCCGAAGTCATGTTGAAATAAACCCAGACAAACATTGATTTATTATTAAATATCATTTTGAACCTCGTACAAATCAGCCCATCAAGTCTTTCTGTGTGTGTGTGTGTTTCGTGTGTGCTGTTTATTTAATTTCACACACACACACACACACACACACACACACTGATCTGACAGTCACATATTCAACGAGTGTCAAGTCCATTGAATTCATATGCACATTTTTAGCTGAGGGTTGATGCATCATTCAGGCCTATTTTTCTCTGCTGTCACTGTTCAATAGCTACTCTCATCATTATTTCATAAAGAGCTATTTATTATGCTACTGTATGATAAACACACACACACACACACACTGGTTTCCATGACTTCAGAGGACATTGCCGTGACTTACATTATTGAACCTTAACCATAATTACTAGTGCACTAACCAGATTTAGGTCCCGACAACATAAGGAATACCAGCTACACTTGTGCAGCTATTCTTCTTAGAACTCTGTTTTGATTTCCATGCAATTCGACAGCCTAAACCGATGGTTCTCAAACTGTGGTACGTGAGCTTTCTCTTTTGGTGCTTGTAGGAAAATCTAAAATACTGTTCTATTGTATAAACCAGGGTATGAAATCAGAGTGGAGCTGAGGAATGGTGACTGGAGTGTGTAGAAAGTGAAACAAAAAAGGCACCTTATCTCTTGTTCCATCTTAACCTAATTTGGCTTTAATGTAAGGAAGAGGAGGAGGATGAGAGAGCAAATTATCTTATTTGGAATAAATCTGCCTCCTATGAAAAGTCTGTCGCTGACTTTGCTCGGCCTGTTTACACCACTGTACTTTAAAGAGGACATTCACTGGAAAATCAAATTTCGGATGTGTTTTGGTGTGTCCCTGTGTCCTTCCCGTATCTAAACATCACTAAAGTGTCACAATAAACACTTCAGCCACTTCTGAGAAAGAAGGCCTTCTCTGTTTACCTGCGCTCGAGCAAGCGGTTTTGAAAAGTCCAGTTTAGTTACGTAACTACCACATTTGCCGTGCAACAAACCCTCCCCCAACAGCTGCTCCCGGTCATAGGCGTGAACATTCAACCTGAAGAAGAAGAAGCACTGTGGAGCAGTCAGTCGGCTGGTAGCTGGCCAATCACAAGAGACTCAGTGCTCTGGGGGGCGGGCATTAGCTCAGAAACAGAGCGCCTGTTCAGAGGCTGGAAGAGAGCAGCAATAAACTGGCTTAATCTGAAGAGACTATGAGGTTTTTGACCATAAATATTATTTAATTTATCTAAGTAGACCTCAGTAATCTCCATTTTTGGTTCAAAAAAAAAAACTTTTTATGTGACCTTCAATGTTGGTGATAATGATCTTATTTCAGGAGTCCAATAGTTTCTCAGATGGTACTGGGTATAAAAAATTCTGAGAATCATAGAAAGTGTCATCCCTAACCTTAACCGTAACCACAATTCATATCTTACTGCTACTTAATCAGTTCCTCATAAATAAGGTTCTGCCAGGTTTTGGTCCTGACAAGATCATTGTTTATGCCAAAAAATATTCCTAAAGAGGTAACAAACAAACAAACACACAAAAACCGTTCTCCCATGTTTTGCCCTTCCCGTCTCCCACAAACAATCACACGCTGTGAAAAGATAATGTTCAACAAAAAAAAAAAAATGTGTTTCAATCCCCAAGAAAGTGAATAAATGAAACACATAAAAATGTAGGCCGACACACATGAGGTGACAGGTGAGGATGGCTTGTGTTTTCTGAGGCTGCAGGTTGGTGTCTACGTGTGACAGCGTCCACCGTCCACCACGGTTTGATTCCAGCTGTTGACCTTTGCTGCGTGTCATACTATTTTCTTTTTTTTCTCTCTCTCACCCTTGTTCTCTCTTTTCTCACAAACACCACCTACTATCATACAATAATGCCTAACATAATGTGACATAGGAATAACAAGAAATTCAAATTTCTCAATGACAGTGCTTAGACCACAGGTTTCAAACTCATGGCCCCCTCCAAACGATATCAAGTTATGCGCCATTTATACGTATGTTTATTTTAATTAATATGTTCATTATGCATCATAATTAGGTTTTAATGTGATCAATATATTGTTTTTATTTTTAAATTATGTGAACTATTGTCACAAATATTGTTATTAAAACATAGGGATGGAATATTGTATGTATAATTTGAAGCTCATATCGCTTAGCTCTACTGAAAAGTTCCTTTTTCCCCACAAAAATTCAAATTCAGCAAAGGAGTCCCACATGTCCCAAGATTATCTCTGAGACAATATTGCAGAAGACACAAGGAACAACTTCAAATAGCTCAATGGCATTAAAACTTGATGGAAAAATAGGTGTAAACTGCTTTTTTACACCTGTTTGTTGTTGTGTTTTTACAAAATTTCACTTAGGGGCATCATTTGCCTACTAAACTGTACATTGTGGTGTGTAACAGAACAGTTAGAAGTAACAAAAAACAACATAAATGATAAGAAAATAAGATACAAGAACAGATAAAAATAAAAATAAACAGATAATTATAGAAGGGGCTGTCATTTTAAATAAAAATAATATATGCGTGTTGATTAACAAGGATTATAACTTAAAGAGCAAGAGACTTAGACACAGATTCACATAAATTACTTATGGACTGATTGACCTCAGAGAGAACCTGAAGCACATGAGACAGGAAATTAAATAGCTTTTAATTTTAATTTTAAAAACAAGCTCCAAAGTGGATCTTTGTTTTGTGGAATGATGAACAGGTGAGTGAGGAGGAGTCAGGTAAGTGGAAAAGTGGGAGGCGCTTTGGTTACTGCAGGCTTTAAAATAAATAGTTTATATTTATAAAGTGCTTTTCTAGTCTTGGTGACCATTCAAAGCTGCTATACACTAGTTTTGCCGTTCGCACACATTTTTATACAGTGCAGCACAGTTATCTTTCATAATTTAAACACTGCCGGCTCAGCAGCAACCTGGGCCTAAGTGTCTTGCCTCAGGACACATCAGCATGTAGGAAACAAACCCACAACCTTCAAGTTGTAAGACGTCTGACTCTACCACTGGGCTACTGTCAACAGGTGAAGATGTAAAGACGCACTTTTGTCCCCTCATGACACTTAACATTTAAACACCTCGGGGCTAAAGCTACTAAAACAACCACTAACACGTCAATCCTATCTATATGTGAGGTTTTAACCGTTAAACGTTACGTCCAATGACAAATGACCAGACGTAAAGTGGCTGGTAGGGTTTTTGAGTGACGCTCTGTGCACAACGTCAGTATGAAGTGAAGTGAAGTCAAGTGAATTGGGAGGGAGGCAAAGTTGGACCAAGAAGAGATAGTGTTGCTGACAGCTTGTCAGTTTGCATAGACAACAATGTTATGGTGAGGTCTGCGCTGCTTTGACAGGTTGCCCTATACACACACACACAACCACACACACACAACCACACACACACACACACACACACACACATAGAGAGAGGGAGGCAAAGAGGATAGTGAACCATAAATTGCATTACGTGGACTCAGAGTAATTTCTGGTTGTCAAGGTGATAGAAACAGTGATGTATATATATATATATATATATATATATATATGGGGATATATATGTATATACTGTATGTATATGCACAGCACTATATAGTGCTTTGCTGTCTGTCAATCAGCTGTGAAGGAACCAGAAGACAATCACTGAAATCAGTGCAGAATTTAACTAAAAAATGAACTCCTGTCACCGCACGTTCGCTTTGCAACAGCAACTGTGCTTTAAATGATGAAAATAATGGGGAAAAAATTTAAAAAAAATAAAATAAAATAAGCTGCAGCTCATTGTTGCCATCTGTTGGTGGCAGTCTTTCTCATTCTGTCTCATCCTCATGTCTGTTGTGCAGAGCAGAACACGCTGCACACATCCATTTAAAATGACGTTTAAAATGACACACTTTGAGAAAATGTAAATGTTTTGGTTTCAGTAAGTCTCTCAGACATAGAGTCTTCTGTTTTTTGTTTTTTTTTATGGGTTCTTAAATGACTGCAAAGTTCAGTGCAGTTTTTAAAAATAACGCCACAAAATAAAAATATAACATAAAAAATAAATTTAATCCCAGAGGCAGTGCATAACTCAGCACTTCAGAGATTTATTAAACACAGAAAAGGAACAAAGGCTTTGTTTCTATTGTCAAGCAGATGCTATGAACCCGAAAATCACAGTGGAGAGTTTTGTTTGTGTTACTTAGTTTGAACTCTCCTCGCTTATTTGAAGTGGACCAGATGATTGTATTACAGTATTATAATGTGTGGGGACCAAACAAAACCTTATAAACAACAGGAAGTGAGGACATTTTATGAAAGTGGGGACACGACTTAGTTTAAGGGTTAGGGTGAGACTTACTTTTAGGTTAAGGGTTAGGAATTTAGTGGAGATGACTAAGATTAGGATGAGACTTTGAAATCTGAAAATCCTCTGAGGTCCACACCCAAAAATGGATCAACCCATTCCCATTTATATTATTGTTTTCATGTAAACCTGTTTGTAGGTAATGTAAATAAGTTTCTTAACTTATATATGTATCTTTCAACACCTGCACATGGTTATTACACATGGTAATTACAGCTGAAATTATAATACTGTAATACAAAAGAAAAAAATACCAAATAATTTAAATGCCATGTCTTTGTTTTATTCCTTACAATACTGTAAAATACTGAAATATTACTTCTTAAAATCTGTCCTACATATTTTACAGCAGTTCAAAACTAAATTGCAAAACAGAAAATGAAAAAAAAAACATATGTTCCTTTTTTACGGCCTGCCTGCACTACTGCCACGATCCACTAGGGGGCCACGCCCCTCAATTTGGGAATCACTGGCTATAGGAAATGCATTATGTACATCAACCAAGAATATTGTACAAGAGTGTATGTGTGTGTGTGTGTGTGTGCATGGTTTTCTATACCTGTGGAGACCAAAACATAGAAGGTTAATGGGCTTTTTCAGGCTTAAGGCCTGATTTTAGGGTTAGTGTTAGAATTAGGTTTAGGTTAGGGTTAGGGATAGGGTTAGGCAAGCAGTTGTGATGGTTAAGGTTGGGGCCAAGGGCTAGGAAATGCATTATGTCTATGAGGGTCCATACAAAAAATGCAAGACCATCGTGTGTGTGTGTGTGTGTGTGTATACCTGGTATTCCTTATGTCGTGGGGCCCTAAAATCTGTTTACACAGCCACATTATGGGGTCATGTCTTCCTTATGGCGACAGAAATCAAGTCCCCATCATGCAAACTACGACATTATTACATTTTAAAGTGAAGACAAGTTTTAAAGGTAGACTGAGGTTAGGGTCAGGGTTAGGGTTAGGACAGTAGTAGTTACGGTTAAGGTTAGCGCACATCTCCAGGAAAAGAAAGAAAAGAAGAAGTCAATGCCATGTCCTCTGAAGGCATGGAAAGCAGTTTGTGTGTGTTATATTATTCCAGTTTGTCTAAAAATCACGTGTCTGGCTGCTCATCGTGACCCAGACCGGCCAGTAAAAGTAATCCATTTTAACATTTATAGAGCAATCCCTGTGTCGTATATCACAGGGCTATCTGCCATGACACACACACACACACACACACACACACATACACAAACACACACACACACACATGCCTGAATGGCCTAATACAATGACACAGAGAGATTGATTCAGGCTCCTAAACAGGCCACAGCCCTTCATATTAAATCATCTTCTCTTCTCTTCTCTTCTCTTCTCTTCTCTTCTCTTCTCTTCTCTTCTCTTCTCTTCTCTTCTCTTCTCGTTCATCACTGAGATTATTGCCTCGTATAAAAATGCACAAACACAGAACAACCGTGGTCTTAAACAGACAGAGGGATGGACTGAGAGGGGGGGAAAAAGAAAATTGAGGAAAAACAGAGAGTGTCCAAACAGGGAGAAATGGAGCGCAGCACATCAATCATTAGGATGATTATTATGGCAGTTGTCATGGCAACATCCTCCCTTCCCCCCTTCTGCCTTCCCCTTTCTCTCTCTCTCTCTCTCTCTCTCTCTCTCTCTCTCTCCTTCCCTGCTCTCCTCTCTTCTCTCTTTCACTGGGAAATCAATTCAAATGCACTTAAATGCCACGGTCGGAATAGAAAAGATGCATTAAGTGCAGGAGAATATAAGAAATGGGAGAAAATGAAAGAATAAAGTCAACGTCATAAAATAATGGACAATAAAACAGGTTTCTTTTCACCCAAATTAACATGAATAAAGATTTTTTTTTTAAAAATAAATAAATAAAACTACTCACTCTCTCTATATATATCGACTGGTCACACCATTGTTCAGTTTATGACTCTGTATTTCAGTTTGTCAGGGGGAGAAATGGTTTGCTTTGTGTTATTACACACAGTGGGAAGAAGGAGCTGTTCTTCCAGCACAAAACTCATCAGAGTTTTTGATGAGGACAGATGGCTGCAACACTAAAGGTTCATGCGAAAAATAAGAAGCACACGCTGCTGTGTGCATATGTGTGTGTGTGCGTTTGCTTGTATGTATATCTTTGTGAGGTCCAAAAGAAACGCACAAACCTGTCTTTGTGAGGACATTTTGTCTAGTCCTCACAACTTTGAAGGGATTTTTCAGGGTTAAGACCTGGTTTTAGGGTTAGGTTTAGGCACTTAGGGAATGCATTATGTCTATGAGGTGTCCTCGCTACAGAGTCAAAACAGGTTTGTGTTTGTTTTTCTTGTATTTGTGGCTTTACGAGGACCAAAAAAATCATGTAAACCATGCAGAGTGAGGCGGGTCCTCATATCTTTAAAGGGCTTTTTTCTGGGTTAAGACCTGGTTTTAGGGTTAGGGCTAAAATTTAAGTTGAGGTTAGGTTAAAGGGCTAGGGAATGTCTATGAGGTGTCCTCAATAAGATATAAAAACAAGTCTTTCTGTGTGTGCGTGTGTGTGGACTTGGTATTCCTTATGTTGTGGGGACCTAAGTCTGTTCACACAGTCACACTATGGGGACTTGTCTTCCTTAAGGGGACACAAATCAAGTCCCCATAAATTAATTACTACATTTTAAGATGAAGACATGTTTTAAAGTTAAGCTGAGGTTAGGGTCGGGTTTAGAGTTAGGGCACTAGTAATTATGGTTAAGGTTAGAGAAAGTCTCCAGGAAATGAATGTAAGTCAATGCAATGTCCTGTGAAGTCATGGAAACCAGTATTTGTGTGTGTGAGAGAGCATGTGAAATCTGTCAGTTCTGCATAAGCAGCTCTGTGAAATGTCCAGACAACCTGCAAAAGTGAGATATTTTAGTGAATAATGTTCCCTGATTAATACACTGAATATGAGCGCTCAGTACAAATAAAACAGCTCTTCCTTTCTTATGTATGCAAGCAAAACATCTGCTCTATTTGTTTTTCATTTGTTTTACTGCACGTCATGTGGAATTATGAGCATGTTAGTTTGTTTACTACCTACGGTGGCTCTGAAGGTCAGTGCACAAACACAACAATATTAACCAAAACACAATGTCATTTACTATAAAGTGAGTCTTTGCTGTATTCGGTGAAATACTGTAGCTGGAACAATGGTTTCTTCTTCTACTAAACCATTTTTTTTCTCCTAATCAAAACTATCCAATCTAAACTAATGTAGTAAATGTATTGTTTTTTTTTATTGTTTTTTGTTTTTTTTTAAAAAAGTAACTCAAATTTGCCACCATCATTTCACTTTTGAGAATTGCTGCTTCTTCTTTGAGCCCAACCTATTACAACAGCAGTATTTTTATTTTAATATTTCAACTAGGGCTCAAACAATGACACGATTCATCAATTATTAAATCAGTCATCCACCATTTTTGATAGTGGATTATTCAGTTTGAGCATTTTTCAAAGAATCAAAACACGTTTCATACTATTCTTTACTATTCAAATGGTCAAAACAGTCTGGCAAAAAGTAATAATAATAATAATAATAATAATTTCAGTGTATCAGTCTTACTGTCTCTCTGCTGTTCCCAATCCTACAGCGACACCTGGTGGCCAAGAGTTGTCAGCGTGTCAGTGGTCACGTGTCGTGGTGAGTGGACTGAGACGTTTGTGTGTTTCTTTGCTGCTCGGTTAATTGTGCTGTCGCGTTTATGGCTGACGTTGATTCCCTGCTGTGATTTTAATTAGTCACCACCTGCGCCCACGTCCGTCTGTGACTCTTTAATTCACGTTTCCATTTACGCTGGAAAAGCCAGGGACGCAAACGTAGCGTCGTGGCCACTCGACAAGGCATTTTTTTTGCGCAAATAAACATGTCTATGGTTAAAAAAAAATGTGTGCAACTGATTTAATGCACTGTTAATTTTGACTAACGTTCCATTTAAGTTTAATCCTGCTTTAGTCATTTGAGATGTTTCACTTTAAGTCAATTAAATATAATCATAGTTACATCTAGTCGACTAAAATCCAGTGGGTTTGTTTGTATTCTTTAAATGGTTTATTTTTGTCATTAGAAAGGTTTGAATTTACAACACAGATGAGTACGGAAGAGGAAGAGGGCCACATGTGACAGGAAAAATTGGAATTTAAGAAAAAAAAAGTCTGAATTCTGACTTTAACCTTTAATCTCAGAATTGCACTTTTTTCCCCCTCAGAATCCCCAAACTTTAATCCCCAAATGTTGAGAAAAGTTTAGAATCTGACTTTTCTCAGAATTCTGTCTTTCATCTTTAGAGAATTTTTAATAACCCTTTTTTCCTCAGGATTCTGACTTTGATATGCAATCTGAGAATTTTAACTCTTCCGCAGATATAACTATTTTGATAAGAAACATTTTTGTCTTTACAGTCAATTCCAATACAATTTTTGTTACATGTTGGCCTGAACTTAAAGACAGTGAAATATTACATTTGGACTGACCATCTTCAGCATGTCAGTTGGTATTTTATTTTAAAATCCCAAATCAGCAGAGCTGAACTAGATTTTAAAGTTAATACAGCACAACAGCTGAGCTGATAAAATACCATTAATGTGCGTGCTTTATCGAACCTTTGTCTGGATTTCTGAATGACTCGCCTCCAAACGTCACTTCAGGTTCATTGCTTTTATTTTCCTTTGAGTTTGGCCTCACATTGTTTACAAAGGGTTTTGTCTTCTGTTAACATTAATCATGAAATGTGACCATATGCCTTCTCCTCACTTTCTTCCTTATGCCTCCTCCTTGTGTTGACATCCGGGCAGGTCAGCCTAGTAAGGACAGTTTGACACTGAGCAGAAGTTAAATGGAATTGAGCCATTACTCAGTGGATTGTTTCTAGTTTTCCATATATCTGGTGTGGCAGATGAAGGACACAACACGGTTCATGGTTTCTTTCCACAAAGACCAAACAATGGCAGAATAATAACATCAACAAAATCACCAAAAGTTAAACACTGCAGCTTTAAGTCTCTAGCCTTTTTATTTTAGAGCTCAAAGGCTGAAAAGTTTGGAAACTCCTGAGGTTAAGTTCCTGGATATTACAGTGTAACAGGAATAACAAATAATATTATTGGGTTGTTGGTCATTGGTTTTTCATTTTTTGTGTCTCGTCAGTGGGTGTTTTTGAAGCCATGAAGAATTGTGGAATAATTAATCGAGTGAGTAATAGTTAAGTTATAATGAAAATTATGAATAGACTATTTTTTTAAATGAAAAAGGGCTGAACTGTATGTTGCAGTGACAAGAGAGCACATTTAATCAAACCCTGTCATGCTTAGACGTGAACAGCTGGGGGCAGCATAGTGACATACATATTATTGTAACCCTCACTGGCATTGATCTGGAAGATAATTAGGGTCATATATATATATATATACACAGTATATACACAGTATATACACAGACTCACAGATTATACACAGTGCATACACAAATCCAGATCTAAGGAAAAAAATCTAAATCTACAATTTCAAACTTCAAAAAAAGGTGTGGTGTTAGATAAAATAAAGGTTAGTTACATAAAAACATGCATAGATGCAAAATAAAGCCACAAACCTTACTAAATGTTACTAGTTATTACTAAATGTATACAATTATTATTGCCAATGATGTTTCTTTGGATTTAGTATGGTTCCTGTATGAATCCAGCTCTGCTCATTGAGATGCATCAGTATAAAATAGAATAAATTCAAATAATTCAAACAATTAAAGATTAGTTTCTTCAGTTCAAGATCAATATAAGATTTTGCTATAAATATACAAGAGTGATCGCTTTATGTGACGCTTTATGACACGGTTGCTGATGAAAGTCAAATACCTTTGTAAAACCGCACCTTGTTTGTTAGCAAATAAGTGTAAATGCATAAAAGACAGTACTGAATAAAAACGGGAGGAACTCTAACGAAATCCAATCCAACATAATTTGTAATGCACTTTTAAAGAACCATGGTGGACCAAAGTGCTGTACAGAATAATAAATAAAAGACACAATTTAAAAAAGGCATAGAAGGCCACGTGAGGCAATAAGATACATTTAAAACTAAAGTAAATTAAAAGACACAAAAATGGGGATCAAAGTAACAGCCAAACAAGAAACCACAATAAAAACCAGATCAAATAAAATAATTCAAATTGTTTAAGAACATAATTTGCTAACAATGTTGGTCTAAAAACTATGTAAAATGTGTAAAAGACTCACTGTTATCATCATGCACAGAACAGTAAAACAAAACAATAAGATAATGCAATGCTCTAGGGGGCCCCCAGGTGGTCACTGGGGCCCTAAGCAGGCCCTAAGCATGCTTATCATGCCTTGGGCTGACTCTTGGTTTAGGCAAGAAATGAGCCAAATCCTTCGCAACAGAGAAAGATGTAGCTGACGTGAGATGAGGAAAAGCCCCAGGAAACCAGATTAGTAGAAGAGGTTTTTAATTTACAGTAATGAATACATCTTAAACACCTAATGTGACAGAAAGGCCCTGCAGCTCATATGCTACACGCCCAGGCTCTCGCTCTGTCATCAACATACGTGAGGATGTGCTGAATAAACGGAGCCATGAAGTCACGTGACACGTTTCTGTGCCGAAGACACTTGGACACAGGAGGACGAGGAAGACGTGTGACAGGTGACACCAACAACCACGCCTGCGTGAATCCACCAGTTTGGCTTCAAATATTTGAACAAGCTTTAGTTGCATTTGTTTTGAATAGCTCGACAACCCCCCCATGTTTATTCAAAGGATTATGCAAGTGCTCTTCCAAATTATTCTTTTTTCTTTTGGGCAAATAATTCCAGGAAAGAAATCACTACAGTTAGTCCACCTGATGTAGAAAAATCAATATTTTTCAGCAGTGGATTAATCCACATTGTTGGCAGGTATCGCAATAAATTATAGCATGAATTCTTAGTTATTGGTTTATAATAATACTTTCATATTCTGTGTTCTCAATACTATGTGTGTGTGTGTGTGTTCTTGTACTTGCTGCAGAGTGAGGACCAAAAATCGTATCAACCCTACAGAGTGACGACATTTTGGCTGGTCCTCACCTTTTTTTCACCACTTAAAAGGACTTTTTCAGGGTTAAGACCTGGTTTTAGGGTTGGGGTTAGAATTATGGTTAGGGTAAGGGTTAAGGTT
Organism: Brachirus orientalis; assembly: GCA_016785285.1. Taxonomy (NCBI): domain Eukaryota; kingdom Metazoa; phylum Chordata; class Actinopteri; order Pleuronectiformes; family Soleidae; genus Brachirus; species Brachirus orientalis. Next base: position 9,375,585 of record JAFBJR010000101.1, on the reverse strand, counting down.
AGGCATCTAGTTGTGATGGTTAAGGTTAGGGTGAGGGGCTAGGGAATGTATTATGTCTATGAGGGTCCTCACTCTGATAGAAGCACAAACATGTGTGTGTGTGTGTGTGTTCTTGTACTTGCTGCAGAGTGAGGACCAAAAATTGTATCAACCCTACAAAGTGACGACATTTTGACAAAGTGAGGACATTTTGACAAAGTGAGGACATTTTGACAAAGATTTTGGCTGGTCCTCACTTTTTTCACCCATTAAAAGGGCTTTTTCAGGGTTCAGACCTGGTTTTAGGGTTAGGGTCAGAATTGGGTTTAGGTTAGGTGTCAGGGTCCGGCTTCCTGCCCTTTATTTTTAGTGACTGTCTGTTTCCTGTGCAACCTGCCCTGTGCTTTTTTCCCCCAGGTGACTTGACTGGTTGGCTGGGAGGAGTCTTCCTGCCACTCGTTCTCTTGATTGTCTCCCTGCCCTCTTAAGCTGGGTTTTTCCTGCTGCAGGTGTCGGCGCGTCTCACAACCTATGTGGTACAATCCGCACTACACGTTTCTCTCAGCTACTCGTTCCTCTGTTTTTTTTTAACGTCTCGTTTTTGCCTTCCAGTATTTCCAGGAGACCCTCGTCCAGCCAGCCAACGAGTCTTTAGTTGTTTCGTTTGGCTCTGCTTTTGATTTTTTGTATTACGTCCTGCTTCCGCTCCTTTTTGGGTCCACACATGTCCATAGACAAACCGTGACATTAGGGTTAGGGTAAGGGTTAGGGTTAGGCATCTAGTTGTGATGGTTAAGGTTAGGGTGAGGGAGTAGGGAATATATTATGTCTATGAGGGTCCTCACTCTGATAGAAGCACAAACGTTTGAGTGTGTGTGTTCTTGGAGACCAAAACTTGGTTCAAATCTGACCGGAACCACAGACAGTTTATAAGTATGAACATAGTCTTCCAGTTGCAAAATTAACTCCTGGTTTAAAGCCTCCAAATTCACGATTTGACCAGACACCGTGTCAGTTTTTGCAGCTGGGAATTCCTCTGACCTCACCACTGATACAGCGTTTCTCAACCCTGGTCCTGGGGACTCGCTGCCTGCATGTTTTAGAGGTTTCCTTGCTACGACACACCTAATTCAAATAAATGGGTCATTAACAGGCTTCTGCAGAGCTCGATGACAAGCTGACCATTTGAATCAGGAGTGCTGGAGCAGGGCTGAGAAACACTGCACTGATATGTTTTGTCATTTATTGTGAGAAAAGTACATAATTTATGAAAACATGTGACAGAATGTTCAGGAAAAGGTTTGGTAATACGTAATAAATCAAGTGACAAGTAGAAGCTCACTTTCCCAACAACTTTTATTCAAACAGGGTTCTTTATGCAAACAGCAGTGCCGCCCCCTGGTGGCTGACTGCTGCATCCATCTTACTTCCTGGACCTCACTTTTAAAACCATTAAAATATGCTCATCTTTATATACAGTCTTTAGGAATAGCCTCATTTGTAGGAAGAAGGTTCTGGTTAAGTTGTCCAAATGAATGGCTGCACAAACCAGTCCGTGTGTGTGTGTGTGTGTGCCTGGTATTCCTTATGTTGTGGGGACCTTAATCTGTTTACACAGTCACATTATGGAAACTCATCTTTTAAATTACTATATTTTAAGGTGAAGACATTTTAAAGTTAGGCTGGGTTTAAATTTAGTGTTAGGGCACTAGTAATTATGTTTGTTTAGAGTAAGTCTACAGGAAATGATTGTAAGTCAAAGCAATGTCCTCTGAAGTCATGGAAACCAGTGTGTGTGTGTAGGTGTAGACCTATATCTGTGGTTTATATTTCCTGACAACAACACAGTCAGGTCATAAACATAGACCATCACCTATCATTCACGCAGCAGATTAACATGGTAAAAGATGTTTCACTCTTACACAACTGTATGTTATAAGAATGATATGGAGGGAGGCTTGTGCAAAAAATGAAAAACAGTCGGCCTACAGACACACGCACAAAAGCAAATGAATGGCAAGTGCGTACTATCAATAGTTTCTTTGTCAGTCATCAGCCTGCAGCTGATCTACAATCACATCAGCTTCACCCTCTCTCCTTCTATTTCCGCTCCTCATATTTCTTCTCTCCTGTCAAGGAAAAATCGGAGTGGAAAATAAAGAAGGGAAAAAAAAGGAAGACCTGGAGTTGTTCACACGGATCTTGCATTCCCACTAGTTCCAACTGGAGCCCAAGTTAAGTAAAACTTAAAAAAAGAAAACACATTAACATGGGATTAAACGTTGGAGCAGAGGTCTCAAACTGGCGGTCCCTCCGTTTCCTCGTAAACTGAGCATGTGGCTGAGCTGCAGCTGACAACAAGGTGGCGCGACATAGACAGATCTTAATACTGCAACATGATTGTTAGCATGATTTTTCTATAATAGTTATATGTTTTATTGTATATCACATGCATTACACTCAACATTACATTTTTGTTTAGTGTTTTAATTACATTTATCATTTAATTAATTTGTGATTCTATTTTATTTCTCGATTTTTGTTGTTTATAGATTCATTTTGGATCATAAATCACAAACTGTACATCATTCAATGTTGAAAAAAACAAACATTTTTACTTTGGAATTTTGTAAAATATCATCCACTGGCCTTCAGGTCATTTGAGTTTGAGACTCCTGTGTGAAAGGATGATAGAGAATAGTCATAGACACTCAGAAATCTTTTAATTGTAAAAGGAAAAAAAAAAAAAAACTGGTTTTGGAGGCCTATAAGTAAAGTGTTGCTCCCAAAGATTGTATTCTCCCTCATACTGTCACAGTTGAGTCAGAGATTCCACATGAGTCACCGCTGCCGCCCAGACAAATTATAAATTTCCTTGGCCTCAAGGCCTAAGTTGCAGGCATCATTCAAACGGTTTTTACCCATCAGTCATCGGTGTTTTGCTCATCCTCCCCCCTCAAGGCCGAGGAAACTCCAGTCTCCAGTCTGCAGTCTCATTTGCTCTCCAGCCTCTGCACAGGCAGCTCACCTGAACTCTTCCTTTCACATCATCTCCTCTCTTTCAAAGCAAACCTACTGCCCTTTTTTTACGCCGAGTTACAGATAAATTTCATGCCATATGTCTTTCGACTTTGCAGCTTAAAAGAATCTTATAGGAAAAGTAACGCAACAGGAGATAAATAGTTAAATGTCACTTTCAAAGCATAACTATGCAGGATTTTTACCCGTAATGTAACATCTTTGGAGTCATTGTGATGGTTAAATGTGTTGCTGTGGGGAGACTGGGGGCTGTCTCTACTCTCCCCTACTGTCTGTTAGTGGAAAATCAGCCTTGCAAGAAGAGGACCGCCGACCCTGAGTCCTCAGATCAGAATCAGGAGGTCTTGCGAAGTCCCTAGCCAGTTACCGGCTATTAGATCAAGGCAGCGATGGCATTATTTTACATGTTCTTCATGGCAGAGGAAGAGGAAACAACGGTGGGGCGTCACAGGAGTAAACATCGGACCTCAGAATTAAACAAACGTGAGGATAAAGTGGTAGACAATGGATGGATGTTTATAGTGGTGGTCATAAAGATAGAAACTCCGAAAATGAAGTAGTTAACTGAGGTATATATCGTGTGTAGCAGTAGATGGCGTGAATGCAGCTGGTGATATATGGTGCCGTATTATGGTCCACTATTATATACTATTTCCACTGTTATTTGCAGTGAAGCAAAAAAAAGTTACATAATCTATAAATGCTCTTCTTTATTTGCTAAATCTTTTTCCACTGCACTCATTTACATCTACTATTTATTGATACACCAAACTCTCCACCTTTCTCTAGCATAAAAACTCTAATGCAATATTTCAAAACAGGTTGATAGAAACCAACTATTGTTTTTTTTGTTTGTTTTTTTCCAGTTCCTTTCACTTCTCTTTCTCTCTTCCACTGCGAGTCTCTTTCACAGGTCTTGTCTCAGGTGGGTTTGTGCTGGTGCGACCATTTCAGGATCCGTTTACACCATAAACAATAGTCCTCTGTTCACTGGCCTTCCTCTTTCTTTTGCTCCTCCGATTTCATTCGTCTGGCACCATTACCTACCTCAGTATCAACCCCCCACCACCAACTCTCTCTCCTTCCAACACAAGGGTCTGATCTTGGTGCGTGGCTCTTTATGCTCTATTTGCTCCATCTGTTTGAGATAGAATTAGAATTAGACATTTTTGCACACACACACCAGTTAGCGCGATAGACTGCATATAACCCATCCTTATTACACACTAGTAGTGAACACACACGAGCAGTGAACCAGCAACTTTCTGCTGCCAAGATACAGCAAAGCGACTGACAGTTTGAAGTAACAAATACTAGTCATTTTGCAGGTATGTGCTTTTCTGGTTTTGTAAATGTGAACCCGTAACCAAATGTTAATCCTAATCTGTTGAATTCAGGTGTTTCAGTCAGGCTTTGGGTTAGGCCCCTGATCTCCAGTGAAGGACAAACTTAAAGCTTCAGCATACGGAGACATATTTAAAAAAAGGCTATGCTTCCATCTTTGTGGCAACAGTGTGAGGAAGGACCTTTTCTATTCCAACATGACTGTGTCCAAGTGCAAGGACAATAAAGACGTGATTTGAAGAGTTTGACATGAAAGAACCCAGATGAACCCAGAACCCAGATGAACAGGAACAGGGATTGTGAACCAGGCTTTCTCGTCCAACATCAGTGCCTGGCCTCATAGAGTAAATGCTGTACAGAGTGAAAGGGCACAAATTACCACAAAAACACATTGCACACTTCAAAATCTTCAAAAGTCTCCCAAGAAGGGTGGAGGCTGTTATACTAGTGACTGCAAAACGTGTACAACATTTAGATTTTATAATGTTTACTGCAATCCCAATTCAAAACATTGTAGTAGTGTGGTTTTTCCAAAATACAGAGATAGAGATCCAGCTTTACACTTGGTTCATGCTTATATTGTATATACATTCACATAACCATCTTTTTATTGATATAAACAATGAACATATATACAGTATATGGGTCATTTTAACACGTCAACAACTGGCAGAGACTGAACATGCGGTAACGGATAATTATCACGTGAGAGAAAACCACAATAACGGTAGATAATGAAAACATTATCTGCGTTAAATGTCCACAGGCAGAGTGTTTGAGAGACAGGTTTGAGAGACTGGCAACACAGCACAAGGTATGACCCCGACCAATCATCGTTCACGACACTGGGCGAGTTCATGGGTCGTTGGGGAGGCGGGGCTAGGAGTTGTCAATCATGGTTACCAAAACATTGTGGGTGATGCTCAACGACCAGGAACACGTCAGACTCGTTCCTAATCAGGGCCGACACTGGAAATGTGGCTTGAGAGTCAGCCTGAATTCCTGGAGTCTGATCACAGCATTAATCTAATAATTTTCCTTAATCTACAATGACATAACATGGTCATATTATGTTTTATTAAAGTACATTTCTTACATATAGCACCTTTTATTCCCCCTTCATGCCCTCATTAGCTCAATGGCGAGGTTTTGACTGTCTCATTTGTCTTTTCTTTACCCTCATTGTCTCTTTTTAGCTCAGAATGTCCTGTCCTCATGCAGCAGCTAAATCAAGCAACCCTCCATGTGTATGTATGTATATAGGCCGGTCCCAGATTAACAAGTAAACCAGGTTATTTCTTCCAGGACGCGATCCATTATCCTGAGGTTTCAAGGAACCCAAATACCTCAGGGAAACCTTTCTTCCATTTTAAGTGTGTCCCTTGTGAGGAAATGTGCTAAACCATTATACCTGAATCAAATGAATGAGCTGACCATTTGAATCAGGTGTGTTGGAGCAGGGAAACATCTAAAACATGCAGAGCATTGGTCACCAAGGACCAGGACTGAGAAACACCGTGCTAAACTATCTGAAACACACACACCAGTGTTTGACTGACAACAGTATTACACTTGTAGTATCAAGTAGAGAGAGAAGTGTTTTTAATACACTCACATATTTGTGTTGTTCCACAAATACCGATGTTAAGGTTTAAATAATAAACCTGTCTCGCTTCGTCAACTAATTACAGTAAATGGCTGCTTGTAAAGTGCGGTAAGGTGAATTATCGCCCAACTGTGCCTCGTTACAATCAACAAGGTTTTTGGTTTGTGGTTGCTCTTAACATTGTCAGTTGCAGAGCAGATTATGTTTGTTTATCACATAAATGTCCATGTTCTTCACAAGAACTTCAAAGCAAACTATAATCCAATATCAGGTTGATACATCAAGATGTCTTGGTGACTTTTGTGGAGGTAAGAGACTATTCTGTTGTGCGTCACCAATTAGTCCATCTAACCATTTGAGAAAACACACACTGTCCAAGCCATAACCAGGTGGCTATTGTCCCTAAATCTAGCGTTGTAGTTTTGAAGACCATTGTCTGAAGGTCTTGTCTCGTACTTGGACTCGTTTCTCAGATATAGATGATTTTAAATCAGGACTGATCGAGACCACAACTGATTGTATGTATGAATCATTTTTGGGATGGAAAAGGATTGGGAAAGTTCTCTCTTCCAATGCAACAAAAGCCTAAGTAGAATATTTTTTGTCACAGATAACAGTTGCTAGGTTAACGGATGAGATGTGTGGAGATGTTTTTCCTCTAAAAGGATATGTCTCTAAGTTGTCTGATATAAAGTTTGCATAAACACTTTGATGGAAAAACAAATTTCAAACACATTGTCGACAGTCGAGTAACACGTCCTTAATTCTATGAAATAATATGTGGCTATTCAAATAGGTTGCTTCGCATCAGTATGAGCAGACAGGAAATTGCTTTATTATTGCTAAATTTTAAACAAAATTCAGTTACATTCATTGTGTCCTGTCCTGTAGATACAAAACTTTACGTGAATAAACGATTAATGTCATATAAACTCTTCCAAATGCATTTATTTAGTGTCCTCAACAACAATACAGTTAAAGTATGGACTTATCACAGAATATATCGGTGTATGTGTATGTCCAGTCTAAAAGTGGACAGACCTACTGTCCGCAACCTGTTCTGCTCGAGGCAGAGACTTTTTAAAATAACAAAAGAGAAGCATTTTGCACCAAAGTAGCCAGACATTTCCCACAGAAGTAGAAGCATAACTAAAAGGGTGAGTGAAGATTGGACCTATCATGTTCAGGTGGAGGTAAAAATAACCCACATGGATGTAAATCCAATCCAGATCTCTGTCTAAAGCTGTTTATAACAAGAAAAACAGCTACTTCTGCTTGAAAGATCCCACAGTCAATGACCTGCATGAGTGAGAACCCTCGGACACATAATCATGTGGTAAATTGACAGCGTTTATAGATGCTTCACAGTACAAGGCACATTCACAAATACATTTTATATACACACATATTTAATTCACACACATGTTGATGTATAATATGTTACTTGATGTTTTATTGGTGCAGAGCAGTGTGAGTATGTACCAGCAATAAGTTAGTAAAACAAGAGAGCTCTTTGTAACACTGCTGTTACCTTCTATGCTTTTATCTTTAAGTCCCATTTTTTTTCTGAATTGGAAACGATTCATGGGAGTCACTGGAAGGCCGCACGAACCGTCCGGTCATTGAGTGGTTGTGTGGGACGGAAGTTGTCTCCCAACATCCCATCATTGCCCTCTGGCAGCTCAGCACCTTTAACGTGGGAGCGCAGCCTCCGAAACTCCTCAATCTGCAGAGACAGAAGTACAGAGAGTTCCATTTCAGATCTCAATGTTGGGAAAAGACAGACAGAGAGACAACATAAGAGATTTTACATGTTTCTCAGTATAACAGTGTCTAGGTCACACTTGGGCAACATAAGGTCCTGGGGCCAGATCCGGCCCGCCATTGAGTTTTATTCGACCCACGGCATCCTTGGGTTACCTCAAGGTCAAAGGTTACTTCAAGTTATCTCTTGCTTGCCAGTGACAGAAATAGCCACAGGAAATAAAATGTATCTGTGAATTTACATGTCACAGCTAAAAAGAAAATATGTTTACAGCATTTTTACATTTTGTATAAAAATGGTTTTTATAATGACTATTTCCTAACCTTCATAACCTCTTATTTTTGGCCTTTCACTTGCTTCATTTACATCAGTGTGGCCCTCTGGAAAAAAATGTTGCCCACCCCCTGTCGCCCAACTCCACTATACAAGAGCTAACTTGTGCCGGCGTGACTCAGGAATCAAACTAAAATATTGTCGAACATATTGTCGAACAGTCCCTTAAAAATTCTGAAAACATGCGTTAATCCAACATTAAACAAGGAAATGAATAAAATCTCAATATGTAACAGAGGATTCTGGTGTATTTAGCGACAGCACTGCTGACCCGCAACCCGTTCAGCTGTGTTTTAGTTCAGTGACTGTGTCTGGACTCCAGTCATGCAGGAAGTATTTACTAAATCTTTTTAATTAATTGATTCTAATGATTGCCTCTTGTCTCTACCCGCCCCTGTCCTGCCACTCTATACACACAAATACTCCCACAGTCAGGTCTGATAGTATTGCTGGACAGAGCCTGTTTTCAGATGAAGGATGCGCAAATTAAACAGAGGGAGAATAATAACATTAGAAACAACAAGAAAATTAAATTAAGTTGTGATTAACCCAACAAACACATCCGTTGCAAATGCCTGGTTCACTTATTCAAAATACAACAGTGGTACAGAAACAACATGGTAATAGTTTAGTAATTGTCTTTACAAGATCTTTATCCGGATAATACTTTTGGGGGAAAAAGCTTGTATTTACCGTACTATTACAACATTGTTACTGAACTATAATGTTAGCCTTTGAAACGTGGGCCCCTGTATAAAAGTGTTGCGTTGGCGTATAAAGAAAACATAGTTGCGTACATTATCACTTTTGCCCTTTGGCAATGGAAGAACTCAACATGACTTCAAATATTTGTTTTTAGGGTTTCTTCAGGCTGTTAAAACCCTCAGAGGATAAAGCTAACTTGCTGGAAAGAAAAAATAAATAAGTGTTTGGGAATCATACATAATCATATGACATCTATCCAATCCAATCCAACTTTAAAACAACACAGTTGACCAAAGTGCCGTACATAAACAACACAATTTGCCTCGAAGGGCTTTACAGTCTGTACAGCAAGTGACACCCTCTATCCTTAGACCCTCACATCGAGTGAGGAGAAACTCCACAAAAAAACCCTTGTACAGGGAAAAATGGGAGAAACTTCAGGAAGAGCCAACAGAGGAGGGATCCCTCTTCCAGGACGGACAGACGTGCAGTAGGTGTCACATGTACACAGACAAGTTCAGCAGATTACAAACAAAACATCGAGTATCACAAATAGAGAAAAGATAAGAAGACAGAGACCAGGATGGTAAAGACAGTAAAACAATAAAACAGTAAAAGTAAACGTCTCAAACTGAGTTAAAAGCCAAAGAGGAAAAAATGTGTTTTAAGAGAGGACTTGAAAGCAGAAAGTGAGTCGGCCAGCCTGATGTGCAAAGCAACAGCAAACGTGCGGTTACCTCTGAGCTTCCTCTTTGTCTTAGGGACAAATAAAAGTAAAGTATTCTTTACTTTTATTTCTGGTGTTTTCAATTCTTTTTTTCATAAGAAATCATAGCATATTGGTGAAAGAAGTCTTCTTGTTTATGTTTTTAAAATAATTAATAATATTATAGCTATTATTATTACTTGGCCTCCATTACAACTTTTCATATTGTGTGTCTTGTTATTTTTTACAACTTGTATCACCTGTGGTGTAACGCAGGATTCTATTTAAGGTCCAATTTTATTTTCCATTTATATGCTTCCCCTCGGCCGAGTCAATGTTTCTTTTCCCTGCTATGCAGATGACACATGCGTATACATTCCGCTGAGACCCGATGACTCTAGAATCCTAGGTGTTGTAGCTGAATGTCTTAACAATATCAACTGCTGGGCGGCACTACAAACAACTCCAAAGCAGACATTATTTTGTTCAACCCCCTCCAAGTTGTACTTATATCATTACACATAACCGTGGCCCTCTATTCAATCATGTCAGACCCTCAGCCAGAAACCGTGGTGTACACTTCGATTCAGATGTTACCTTCAACCGACCCATTAAGAAAGTTGTCCAGTCTTGTTTCCTACAGTTCCTGTACGTGCAGTCTTCAAAGTAAAACCACTCTTTGCCCACTCACTTTGAAAAGGTGATGCTCATATTCATATTCTCCAGATTAGATTACTGTAGCTCACCCCTCTCCAGTATCAATCAGAAATCACGCCCCTGTCTCCAACTGGTCCACAATGCACCAGCTAGGCTTCTTACTTGTTTTAACAGATATTGTCACATCACATCAGTCCTGTCTGACTGCTCTGCACTGGCTTCCTGGCTGTTTTGGAATTGATTTAAAGATTTTACTGATCCCTTCTGGGGATGTGGGGATGGCTTCTGGCTCAATTAACACATAAAAACCTTGTTTTTAATTTGTTTTTATTTTGTTTCTATTGAATTGTTAATTGTTGTTTTCATATTTCTTGCTGTAATATGGTTCGGTGTTAGTTATTGTTGTGTGCTTTGTATGTTAGGACCCCCCTTTGGAAACAAGATTCTGAAGATAACTTGCTGCAGTAGATGGAAAGGCTTTTTTGGGCACTGGACGGGGAGAAACTTTTCTTCCAAAATAACAATCATTTCCCCACAGTGTCAATCCCTTCCAGAATGCAATCATTACTTTCTTGGACCATAACAAATTAAATTTCACCAAAATCCATACTTGCTGGTTTGTTTAAAAACAGACTGGTGGACAGTCTGTTTTTAAACAAAGGCAGGCAAAAATCATCACTGCTGTGGTAAAAGAAGTAAAACTTGGCACACGATTGGACACGCCACGTGGTTTTCACCATGTGGCAAAACCAGTTGGGATAAGAGCAAATACACCTTTGCATTCAGAAATGCCTTCAGCCAAATCAACAGTGTGGGAAAACAAGAAACCTGACTTGAAGCAGCTGAAGGGAAAAATCATAGATTTTAGCATGTGGCTGTGTGTTTATGTAATCCTTCTGGTAAGATATGCAAATAGAGTTTAAAAAATCTAAATTGAAAAGTACTGGAGATCATTGTCCCCGCTCCCCTTCCTTCTAAAGACGCAAGGTTGCCAGGTATGAGGAACCGTTTTGAGGAGTCAGTTCCACACAAACCAAAAGAGTGAATCTATGAGAAGCCACACTTATGCTAATTTTCCACAACATAAACATACGCATAATTGGTAGGCTCTAAATTTAGTTTTAATTTGTGACAAAAAAAAGTCTCTGCTATTGTCGAGAGTGCAATCAATATTTCAGTCTAATGTGTCAACACATTTCTTACATTCTGCTCATATAAAAGACAAAAATCTGTTTTTCCCTCCTTCACTCTACGAGGAAACAAAAATCCACTTTCAGGTACATGACAGTTTCCGGTTTAACATTTGACTAGTTGTTAGCATGTCATGTCAAGCACCAAGCACTTAGTCTTCTGCTTTGTCTGCCACCCATTAACCCAGGGGTGTCAAACATGCGGCCCGTGGGCCAGAACCGGCCCGCCAGAGGGTCCAATCCGGCCCACAGAATGAATTTGTGAAAGTTTCACATGTGAACTACTATATTTTTCAGTTCCACTGTGAAGTTGTAATGCACATGTGTAAATGGTAAACTTAGGTATAATATTATACTTTCTCAAGAATTTTCAGGTTGTTCATAATATGTTTTGTAAAAAGACACTTAATTAAATGTAAAACAAAGGGAAATATTTGAAGTTCTTGATGGTTATTGGTTATTATGCTATTATTTTGACAACCCTGCATTAACCTAAAAAAATATCAAATTATTTAAGCTAGTAGAGCATTAAACTCAGTCTCCTTGATCCAAGAAATGTACCAGCCGAAATTCTGCCATGTTTTTGTTGCTGATATGTTATTCTTCCGTCGTCTTATGTTATTTCTCAGTATTAGCTGGGGGGGAGGGAACTGTGGCTCACTGAACATATAAACAGACTCTCATAGCTTATAAACGTACCGGGTTCCTCATACAACCACATTTCAAAAAGGCCTGCACTATCCCTTTAAGTGTTATGCACATTTTTGCACAAGTTATAGCTCCTGTTTAAGCCCCAACTTAGTTTTATTGGTGGATTCACCGTTATTTAAACCAAACATTCAACCACACGACTAGGGGACAAGTCCATTGTTGAACCTATAATCTTTCAGATTAAATGTGATGTGAGTTACCTCCATTGTTTAAAGCCACTGGTTAAGTCATCATGTTTGGGCTAAATGTGTATGGACATGGCCTGAGGCATGAGGAGACAGGAAGGACCTTTTTTTTCCTGTTAGCATTTCAAACAGCCAGCAGGTCGTTCAGGGACGTAAATGTCAAAGGATCACATTCATTGGCCTTCACAGAGAGCCATGAGTCAGCCAAAGGTTGATTTATAGTTAGAACTTATCAAAGGTGATGTGCCACCCACATGGATTGGCAGTGGGTGTGAACGCTTCCTGTTTGCAGTGAATGCCAGGAGGCCAAAGGCGAGTGTGGCATGATCTAAACTCGCTGGCCAATTCACTAATCTGCCAATCACATTGCAGCAACTCTGTACATTTCCACATGTGGGCATAGTCAAGAAGGCCTCTGAATGAGGATGAAAGGTGACGTAAATGACAGCATTGGAGTATTTCTGGAAATGCTGATCTACTGGGAATTTCACACACAGCCTTCTCTTGTGTTTACACAAAATGGTCCAAAAAAGCAGAAGACCATCTCTCCACCAAGTTGCAACTGGTCATGAGTAGGTTTTTGCAACCGGAAATTTGCAACCAGGCGTCTGTTGGACAATACCAGTTGTCAGTCCCGCTGGTGTCCACCATATGAGTCATGTTTTATTGTCTATATTCTCTAATTGGAACATAATTTACAAAACTGACATGCTCTACAGAAGACAAACCAAAACTAGTAAATGGCACCATTAACTCCTCAGCAAAATTAGTTTTCTTACTCAAACTCAGTTCTTTTGGCAACCAGCAGAGTCGCCCCCTTGTGGCTATACAATATATTCTTACTTCTGTATTAGTGCCACCCAGCAAACTGGAAGACAAGATAAATATTTGTATATAATCCGTATGCACAGCAAAAGAACTCACCAAACACTTATTTTAGCGCCTTTCCAACCAAGCGGTACAGTTCCATATGGTACACAGTTATTTGAGTTTCCATTGTCAAACAAAGGGTACGGTAAAATTATAATCTCTCTGTAACATCCCAATTTTCACCCTTCTGTTTCATTTCCAGGACCATAGTCTAGCTCCTACAGGGTGGAACTGGAGTTTGATGGTGAGCTAAATTGTGTTGGGCCGGTATGCTGCCATGCCATGCCAGCTGACTCAGCTATCTCCATGTAGCCTCTGGCATCTTCATGTTGGGGTTAGCCAGGCTTCCATCGCTCGCCTCCAGCATGTTCAAAATGCTGCTGCAAGAACTGACAGGCATGAACATAAATCTCCCAATCTGGTTTCCCTCCACTGGCTCCCAGTACACTACAGGATCCATTAAACTTATTATTGTTTGTTTATAAGCGTCTTAATGGCCTTATTCCACCTTACATCTATGACTCACTTCAGCTGTACAATCCTTGACGGTTCCTAAGATCCGCTGCTCTCGATCATTCCAGAGACAAGGCTGAAGCTCATGGGTGATCAGGCCTTGGAGGGAGCAGCTCCCAAATTGTGGAATGGTTTGCTGCTACACATTTGTCAGGCCTCATCACTGCCTTAAGTCCATCTCATGCCTGGATCAGACTGCACAATATTTTTGTGTTTCACAATGGTCATCATGTCAGATTATCAAACACAGTGGCACTGATCCGTGCAGTGTCTTGTTCACGGGACTGGCAGCACTACAGGTATGACCCCAACCAATAATTGTGACTCAGTGTGACGTGTTCTGTGTGTGTCCTGGGGTTTAGCTTCTCACTTGGTGTGTGTGTTGTGCTCTTTTTTGTGTTTTATGGTTTTAAATGTTTTCTTTATTACTACTTAGGTGGAGGTGGAAACGCAAGCCAGATCTGGGTGCACCGTTCCAAGCCGCACTGTGGTGAGTTGAACTGTACTTCACCACTTGGTAGAAACGAATCTTCAGGTACACGTAATACCAAAAGAAGTAGCCAGTGGTTGTATGTTAAATACAGGAAGCCGTTTATCAGATAAGTAGACTAACATGACAGAAATTTTTACCTGCAGCTGTGAGATGGTGAGAGGGTAGCGGTAAAGAATCCAGGTCACATTTTCACTGCAGGGCGGGGTCGTCAAAGATCCTTCATACACCCAGTAGTCTCTCAGTAACGGGTCTAAGGGGGAAGGTGAAAATCAAACACTGCGTTGAAAAAAAAAAAAAAAAACATTTAAAGCTGATTATATGTTTTTTGAATTGTGTCTGTACTGACTTTGTCTTGTGCACCCACTTGACGAGAAACCACAGGAGACTGGCTCTCATTAAAAGCAGCTGTCATCGGTAACACTCGGAAAAACAGGTTTAAGCCACTTAACAAACAGCTCTAATAAAATGTTATTTGAATAATGTGTTGGCTGCTTTATCTAACTGTTAAACAGCCTTTTTCAATAGGTTTGTGTCGTGTGGTAAACTGCTCTCAACTGAAGCAAATTCCATAGCAAGACTGCAGGTCAACGGCTGTTTCTGTTGATAAGTTTGTGTCACTTAATGAAACGCAAACAAAGGATGTGAAACACAAAAGTCACAAAATAGCACATAACTCCTGTGTGCCATGACATAAATTTGTGGATTTTCTCTATGAACTCTGGTGGGGCAAGTGAGGAGACACTCAAATGTGCCACAAACGTAATTTTCCAGTCAGATGAGGCTTTTTAATGGCAAGATAAGGCCGCAAACATATCATTAAGACATTGTAGCCTTACATGGGTGTAGATCTGAATAGGTGAGTCTTTTGTTCAGTTGCTGAAATCATTTGTTCATGACATGTTTTCATGGAGCCACTCACTCACCTGTGGGTTCTTTGGGTAGGGTGCACCTCGTACCTTATACCAGAGTTCCTCAGTCCTGGTCCTGGGGACCCACTACCTGCATGTTTTAGATGTGGACCTGCTCCAACATACCAGAAGCCTGATAACGACCCATTTATTTGAAACAGGCGTGTTGGAGCAGGGAAAGTTGTAAAATATGCAGGGCAGTGGGTCCTTAAGACCAGGATTGAGAAACACTACCTTATACAACGATTGAATTAATTATAATTTGTGCTGAAGTAATAAGCAATATATGGAATTGTTAGTAATCAATTTAAGATATTGATGTTGTGAACTGAGTCATTCACTTGACACCATCACCTCTGTGAGAGTATTGCCACATTTTCATCATTAATATTAGGGGGGGGGGGGGATTAAGTTTGGATAGATTCGGTGCTTCAGCCAGAGACCAAATATGAATAAAGTAAGCACAGCCTTCATGTTCATCATGCAGTTAAAAAAGAAATTCTCTCACCAGGTAACAGTGTGTTGGGGTTAAAGCACGGGATTATTTTGTTCTTCCCCTGATGGAAACACAGCAACGCAACACAACAAGTATTACTATCAGCTTGTGCTTATTGATCATCTAATCCATCTGTAGTTTTTAGTTCTGGTCTCACCTTGTACTGTAGGTCTTGCAGGACTTCAGTGATGGCCTTCAGACCCAGATGCTCCTTACCAATCTGATGTTGAAAAAAAACAAGCACATTTATTGTCATATGGTCAGTGTATCTGTCTACCATAGGTAGAGATGTCAGTGATTGTCTCCAGGAAGTCAGCACTTTATGTCTGCTGCATCCTAACAGGAAGTACACAGAAGACACACTCTTATAACAGGACATGTGACGTGATGTGATATGAGACCGGGGTTCTCAGAAGATCAACACTCTGTGAGATAAAACTGTACAAGACTGTTTGTTAATGGGTTCACTTTTGGGTTAGTCTTTTAGACAGTTTGGACATTAAGGTGTCCTTTTGGATCATTTAGGTACTTTTAGACCTGTGATAGGTTGTTTATTTAAGTCTTGAGGCCCATTTATAGGAGCCTTTCGTCTGTACAGCGTTCATTACAGACACAACGGAGCAATCGTCCAATCAGTCAAGGAAACGATGAATAAGAGTCTATACGAGCATTTAAAACTGGCTGCCAGAGCTTGCTGGCCTGTTCCTGCAGCCAGAAAATGGAGACTGACTGTCAGGCGCTCGGCTTCACTCACTGGCGCTGTGGGACATGGCATGGTTTGATTTGAGAGGCTATCCAGCAAATCAAGTTGTCAAAAGTGGCAGTGGACATTCGGAAATATTGACAGTGCCACTCGTCATCGATCTCTCTCATCGTCAACACAAAATGAGCATTACCCCCTGTATTCCCCATTAATGGGGCGACTTACAACCCGTGGTCTTACATTCCTCCGCTGACATTTCTGTCTGCCTGCAATTTGATACTCTCCACTGCCCTCTAGAGGAAGTATTGAATTAACATTCATACCAATGAAAAAAAGGCGCACAGAGGTGTGTAGGGTACTGCTTCCCCTGTGTATCTTGTCATGTGTTACTCTTCCTACAGCTTGACTTCAGCCCTGATGAGTTTCACCTGTGTCTTGTTCTCAGCTTTTACCCCCATGTGTGTTTTAACGTCTAACCAGTTATGCGTAATCTGTATTTTACTAGTAATATTGCATGAGAGTATTTTTCTCCTTCTCTGTCTTCTAAATGAAGAGTAAAATGTCAGACAGTGCAGGTAGATTATAATTTATTTATTCCCAAAAAGAGTGGACCATGATGGGGTTAAAATATGTGACTTTTAATGTATGTTTTTTTTTCACTTTCTGTTGACTTGCAGAGTGAATGGGGGGGAAATTAAAATAATTAGTTTACTCTGTCAGGCAAAATGTTTGACTCATTATGCAAACGAATACAATAATAATGGTTGACTTATATACTTAAACATATACCCGGCGGCACGGCCTACGCTGCGATGCCACATATCCATTATGCCTCTATTTGGATGACGGACTGTTCAAAATCTTAGGGTACATACACAGTCAAATGTTTATGTGCTGTATGTATAATTCTGACGTGTGCCATTATTACGTTCAACTTGTAATAATTGTGGACAAATTGATTTTATGTTATGTGGTATATGGATGTGATATTTCAATTTCCCAGCTTGGGATTAATAAAGTATCAATCAATCAATCAATCAATCAATATATTTACATTCTTCTGCCTGTGCTTGTTTGTGGTGTAATGTCACCATTGGGTTTGCTACTCATGAGCTATGAACTGTAAGTAATCATAATAATATAATAATTATTGTGATAATTAATATGATTTATGGAGCACTATCAGCCAAATAAAACAAAATCATCAGATTTTATTTTGGTAAATAAATTGGTGCATGAAATGCAAGATTAAAATCTAAACAAAATCAGACAGACTATTACATAAAGGATAACTACCTTGGTCAAAGTAACATGTCAGAGAAGTAGACTTATGAAAAAGTGTGTTTAAAGGCCTCACAAACTTCTCACAGACTCAAAGAGAGACCCACCTCAAAGTCTGAGAGTGGAAATTGGGACTCGGCCATTGCCTCCCTGCTCCGTATTCAGTGTTGGTTTGTTTGTTTTTTGTTTTCTGTTCCTCCAGTGTTGCAGTTTTTCCCCCTTGAGTCACTCTTGTCACTTTTGTTTTTATGGACTTTTGTGTTGTTGTTTTTTTACTCTTGTCTGTGTTTTTGGACTCCTGATGTAAGTTTTTGATTAAAAGACTGGCCGTGTTTTCATGACTCAGATGTTTTTCTCTTTTCATTTGGCTGTTTTCAAAGAATCAAGGTTTCAGTTATTTTTTTTTTTTTTTACTGGTCATGTCTCCCTCATGCTGTGGTTCAGGCTAATCTGTGATGGTTTAGAATAACAAGTCCGACAATCCCTGGAAGGAAAAACACTTAAAGGCCACTCGCATACGGACAAAGTCAATGTTTTTTAATGCTGGTCATAAAGGGGGGGGGGGACAAAAACATACTCTTTTGTAATCCCTCTACAAAAATACTGTTGTCTCGGTAAAACTAGACGATTTAGTCTAGAACAATGATTCATTCAGTTCCATTTAAATTAAGGACCAATTTAAAGACACTTATATTTATATATATATATTTAAAGTAGAAGCTTTTTTTTTTTTTTTCTTACCCAAACCTCATGGTTCTCAAACTGTGGTACATGTACCACCGGTGGAGAAAAATATTGATCAGAAATATTGTTCTACTGTATAAACCAGGGTATGTGATCGGAGTGGAGCTGAGGATTTTTGAGTGTGTAGAAAATGAACAGATAACCAAAAAAATGATAATTAGCTTTTCTCTTGCTCCATTTTAATCTATTTTCACTACACCAGTGTCTGAAGTACCTGTGAGGAAGAAGAGGATGATGACTCTGCCTCCTGTGAAAAGTCTGTAGCTGACTTTACTCGGCCTGTTTACACCACCGTATTTTAACGTTGGCGATAATGGTGTTACTTCAAGAGCTCAATATTTTCGTCAGGTGGCACTTGGCATAAAAAGTTTAAAGACCACTCTATTTGTCACATTGGTCACAATGGATGGATGATCACCTGCACAAAAAGCGCGATGATGAGGACTCCATTCTTCTTTCCCAGAGCGTCGTCCAGTGTGTTGAACAACGTGCTGTTCCAGTGAATCAGGTGGAGCTACATGAGGAGACAACAGGACACGGCTTGTGTCAGAGAGGTCATTGTTGTTAACAGGTGCAGTGGACAGTAAGTGCGAGTTTGAGGAACCACCAGCCGCTGGTGACTGAAGGTTTTTCCGTGTGGCCTCTTATGTCCAGATAAAAGCAGGAAGAGAAGAAACCAGGATAAATCAGACCAATGTACATATCTCACTGTAATATACACACAATGGAAAAAAAAAACATTATATAATCTCAGTGATCTGTGGACATCTGCCTCATTATTAATCATCTACTTCCCCCAAATGACATCTCCTGAGGCTAAACCTGGTAATTATATTATCTATCCATCCATTATCTATGTCCAGTATCTATGTACCGCCACATGACACATGTGACCCACCACTTAATGTTAATCATGTTAGAATGAAAACATGTGTGGCTAAGACACATATAGAATAGAATATAGACAGATTATAATACAAAATATGCTTGCAGTAGTTTTTTTTATAATAGTAACAAGACACTGTTTTAATTATTATAGTATAATATTAAATATGTTACATTTAAGCTTCTTTGATGCTTTAATCACAGTTGTCCATGTTATTATTTACTTAATTTTAGATTTATTTTCCCTGTTTTTCGATATTAACAGACTTATTTCACATCTGTCATATTCAAATGATCATAAATATGTTTTAATTGTGATGTGTACCAAAAGAAGCACTTTTACATTGAAACTGAGTGAAACATCACCATAAATTTCTTAATCACAATATCATGTTGGAATATTGTGTTACAGTTTATGCTCATATTGCCCCGACCACTACTGAAATATTATTTTCCCCCAGTTTTTGCGTCTCCGGTGTCTACAGGAAGATCCCATTGCTATTGCATCGTTGCATTTGCGATCACAGAAAACGCATTTTAATGCCAGACGTAAAAGAGGACCTAGATGGTCATTGGACCCGAGGTCATTTGAGTTGGAGATCCCTGCTTTAAAGGGTCACAGTGGGAGCTGGGGTCAGTCCCAGCTGACACTGGGCTACAGGAAAAGCTGCAGCAGGTCATTGGTCTCTCACAAGGCCAAAGACATATACACGCTCACATTCACACTCATGGTCCAAATTAGATTTTTGTTTTATTACCACTGAATTATACATTTATATATATATTGTATATAGTGTGTCCAGGGTGAGTCACGTGGTGTGGTGAATATGCAATGAGCAGAGTTAGCGAAAGTCATCGCAAAGGCATTGGACTGTGCACAAGTCAAGTGAGCGGGTGTAGTCGAGTGTCAGTGGTGATGTTGGACAGAAGGACATCAGCAAGAGTGAAAGGGAGGACAGATGGACAGGATTAGAAATGAGCATATAGGGATGGCTCGGGTTGAGATGGTTTGGTCACGTGCAGAAGGAGGATGATTATACTGGACAAAGGATGTTGAAGATGGAGTTGCCAAGCAGGAGGAAAAAGAAAGACCACAGAGAAGGTTCATGGATGTTTGTGAAGATGGACTATGAGGACACAAGGGAGGAGGACAAGTTGGAGGCAGATGATCTGCTGTGGCTACCTCTAAAGGGAGAAGTCAAAAGCAGAAGTAGAAGAAGAAGAAGAAGATGATGATGATGCATGTGTGCGCGCTCTTTACCTCCATGGGAAAAGCCTTGAAGTTGACAGTGTGCTCTGATCCTCTCTGGTTCTCCTTGCCCCAGTGGAATCGAACCTCATGAAGCTCAAATTCATGATCACTTGGCAGGGGACCCCCTGTAACCACTGTTGCCAGCGCCGGAAAACCCAGAGCATTGTGGGACAGCACAGCACAGGAAATGGAGGACAGATCAAAGCAGTCAGGGTGAAAGAGAAAGTTGACAAAAAAGTGAAGTCAACCACTGAACATGCACCCTGCTCTCTAAGCATTATTAAAACCACAGATCAGTGCGTGTGGACATGTTGCTATGTCTTCTGGGGGTCACCTGACTTGGACTTGAGAATGATGCGGACAGTGTGTCCATCATTGATGACCTCACAGTCTCGACACACCACATAGTTTGGAGATAAGCCGACATCTAGGAGAGATGAGTCATACTGGGCCTCCCTGGAGTTTAGGTTTATTGGAGACTGATACTCCCCATTGGCTGCTGGGAAATGGAGTCCCCACTCTACACCTAGGATTTAAAAGAGACACACACACACATTATATGTGCTGTTTTTGGACTGAATTCCTAGATTACCCCGCATTTAGCTCCTGCCCACTGCCTCTCTGTGGCCAGTGTGTGGACACGATGTATCGCCGGGACTGTGACAATGAGGTCAGGACAGAAGCAAAGAGGTTGAAGTTCTCACAGAGACATTTAAGCAGGTTGTGGTTGCAGAAAAAGGGGTCAGCCTGACTGACAACATGAAGAATCAGCATGTGTGTTTTTTGCCAAACCACTGAACCTAAGAACCACTGCAGCTTAAAGCGATTGTTCTGTTTTTTAAGTGTTTATTAGCGTAACGTACTGAGACAACATATTCGGTAGGGGTGGGTCAATATATTGGTTTGGTGATATCTTTCTCTTTCCTTGTGCAAGGTTAGAATAGATATTTTAATTAGTAAATTAAGGCACTCTCAAGTAAACAGTTCTGCCAGTCCTGTCATATTTACTCACTGGGCGTCGCTACTCAATGTCTCCTCATGGCGGCGCTGCTCAGATAAATGAGGAGAAAACTACATAAAGAGATGCCCCATCCACGTTCATCCACGTTCAATATATGACTTTTTAGCACTTTATGCACTTTTTTTCCTCCATGCTGTGTATAAATAGAGAAATCCAGCACTTTCAACTTTTCACAGATGATTTGTTTTTGTCACTTATTTAGTTATCGTGATGTATCGCTATATGATTGTCTTGTGATATATTGTTTATCACAGAATTGTGAATCGTGGACCATGTATCAAATGTCGTATCGTATCAAGTACCCTGTGTTCTACGTCTCTAACATTCTGCATCTTTTTAAACAGCATTCTGTGCACACACGAGACAGTCAGTGAAAACATGGTCGCCTCTCGGAAAACGGGATTTTAGCCACTTACTTAAAAAAGTCAACATGACTCTGGAAGAGTATGTTATCTCCCCCTCAGAAAACATTCCCCAACAGGAAACTGAGGTCTTTGTCGCTTCGTAAACTACTTAATCCGCTGCAAGTCCACGGGGATAATTAGCCATTTCACATCACGGCACATGGGAGGAGTTGTTATTCCACTGCTACTTTTGCACAAAGCTCAAATGTGTCTTGTTGTGACTTCATTGTTTGAAATGCTCTGTTCATATTTACCTAAGTGGCACAAACTTAACAAACAAGGAAGCACTAAGACCAGCCGCTACCCGTGTCTCCACAAGCTTAACAATGCTATTTCTCTCTATGGACCTTAAAGCAGAGGAGTTAGTGGTGAACAAATTAGAGTTTCTAGTCAGAAAAGCTGGCTAATGACCCCAAAAAAGCAGTGAACATATTCTTAAAATGCTGTAAAACTGAACTAGACATAGATTGTGTTTTATGAGCCTTTTGTTAAGAGACTTAAACACGGAAGGAAGTCCACACAGTGCAGCCAGCTGTATTTATTTATGGTTTATTATTATAAGGACATAAGCACTGCCACAGACAGTACCACTAAGAGTTGTACAATGCATGCACCATAGTGTTTCTAGCAGATGGTAATTTGCCACAAGTGTCCCTAGAATAGCTTTTTATGACAAGAATTGGTGATGATACAAAAGTAAACTAAACTATAAAACAGCACAACAAAAACACATTACATTCGACATTTCAACCAACGACTTGACATGCAGGAAAGTTAGCAGCTGAGTTCAAATGATCAGGGAGCAAAAATCCAAGATTTTGCTCCTTTTAGTTTTGTAGAACTGGATATATGCACGACACTGACAATGAGGAATTACCTCATACAACTGCACTTAAATAAACATGAACTATCCTTTTAATAGAGAGGGGTTTTTTTTGGAAGAGGCACAGTGACGCGAATGTGGCCAAAAGTACAGAGTTCATTTCAGCTTTTTGCTGGCCATAATAACTCGAATGATACAGTCACACTCTAAGATGTGTGGAAGCCAGTGCGTCTTCAAAAGGAGGAAACATATGTGGTGAGTTGTGAAGAAAATCATCTCAGCCCCTCACAGTCCACCTTTCTTCTTCAACCACACACACACACACACACACACACACACAAAACTACAATGACTGACTGTTTACCCCATTCACTCTATGGCACAGAGAGCTATCACATTCCCTCTGTGCTCAGCAACTAAAGCCTTGACAACAATTTACTAAAGTCAATGAGTGTTTCACTGCAACAATATAAAGGCTTGACTGTGTGTGTGAGAGAGAGAGAGAGAAAGGAGAGAGCACTCACGCTCCCACACCAAAGTCCATAGAGGAAATCAACATTTTTACAAAACGAGGACCCAGGAGCTTCTGGTCTACTGCTGCCATATTTGGTTAGTTTGTGTCACTTGGGTGAATTTGAATGAAATATTTCAAACACAGCAATCTCAAAAGAATACATTTGAAATTACAGAGAGATGAAGCAGTGGATCAACAACTTGTTTTTGCTGTAATGTAAAATTGCTTATTTTCTGTATGGACTTTGGTGTGGGGAGTGAACAGTTGACAAAGTAATAAAAACTGAAGTGTCCCGTTGGAAAAGTCTAACTGTAGGATAAGGCAATGAACATTTTTTTAAGATATTATGCTTGTGAGCGCAAGTCTTTTGTTAAGTGGCTAATATTTGCTTTTCCATGTGTCCCCACTGGCAGCAGTGTTTCAGTGACAGTGAGACTATACCTTTAGGTTTTTGTCACGAGAATGTGTATAAAGATTGATGACGTGACAGCAAAAAACTTCTTAAATCTAAGTTGCTTTTCTTATCAGTGTCTGACATCACAAGTGTCTTGCAGAGTCTAATCTCTTGTTCTCAAAATGTTTCCTGTGACTGTGACAAGAGTAACCATTGTTATTATTTAAATGTACTCTTTATAACATCAAACACCCTCCTTCTTTGCGTCAGAAATTCTCTTTAAGCTGCAGGTTTCCACAGAACACTGGTGCGTTTGTGAGCCACTGTAGTTTGTAACCAGTGGCTGACAAACTGTTACACATCAGTATACTTACAGGGAGAATTTCACATGTCAGTTACACAGCACATCCCTCAGTGCTCCATAAAATTAGCAATAAAAGGAAGATAAAGTGAGACAAAAAAAAACCTAAACATCATATTCACACTCAAGACCACTTTCAAGGTCCAGTGTGTAAGAATTGGTGACATCTAATGGTGAGAGTGCAGATTGCACAAACTGAGAAATCCTCCACCAACGCCTTCCCTTTACAAAAGAGTCTGGGAACTACGGTGGCCTTCACATACCAGAAAGGGCTGGATTACTCGATCACAATTACTCGATTAATGAATTATGAATCAACTACAAATATTTTGATAATTGATTAATTGGTTTGAGTGGGTTTTTTTTTTTTTTTTAAAAAATGCATCTTAAATGTGAATATTTTCTGGTTTCTTTGCTTCATGTAGCAAAGAAACCATTAAAACTGAATAATTTATGAATAATAGTTTGTGGACAAAAAAAAATATATTTGATAATGTCGTCATTGTCGGATTTGGGAAACACAGATTAACATTTTATAACATTTTGTGACATTTATGGACCGAACAACTAATAGATTTATTGAGAAAATGATCAACAGATTAATTTATTACTCACAACTCTTTTTTTTGTCTCGCTCTGTCTCTGCCATTTCCTCCTTAATCTTTGTTGACATACGTATCTGGTTTACATGATTTTATTTGCATGCTCAGCTTCTGCTGCAAAATGGTTCTAAAATGTTTATTTTAAGGCCACAAAATAAACCTAATTTGTGTTATTTTTATATTTATAAGGTTTTATACACGGACACACACATAACAATGAATCTTATATTGAATTTCTGCCAAAACAACTCCTAACTATTACACATTGAACCTTAAATATTGTGTTTTTGTATATATTTGAAATGAAGTATCAGTAAGAAAGAGATTTTTGTTGGAAAAGTTTGAACTGGAGCTTCATTTGGTGTAAAAATTATTTTTTTCACTGTTTTGTTTTTTTGCCTCAATAATGTGCTGAATGACCTGACAGTGACTTAAAGGAGCAGTCTGTGTATCATGAGGTGTTATAATCATTCCATGAACACCCTTGGACGTGTCTCAGTTATAATAATAATAATAACCCCGATACTTAGAAAAAGCACACTACAAAGCCTTGAGAGTCTGGCACAGTTGATAGCAAGGTTCTGCCTGGTTCCAGAAGTACATTTCTCATTTGTGTTCTTTGCATATACTATTGCAGGACTCACAGTTGAGGAACTATCATGGCTCAGATGGAATAATCTACTGAAAAACATTAATAACTGTGTTAGAAAGTATCTGACTCTGCCTGTAAAATAAAGGAGGACATAAGACTTTGTTCTCTTAGAACAGCAGCGTCAGCCTTTCAACAGTAGGAATTAGTGGATCCACCCAGTATAAGAAATCCTCACACGTACACATTGATTTAAGGCTTGACGGTGCAGTCCAGTGCTTGTTGTAAGAGGTAACTATTGGACAGTATGGTGCATTCCAGTTGTAGTCGGAATTTACAGCGGAGTGTGGCCTGCGCCTGACGGCCACGTCAGCGAGATGCGTAGTGTGACGTTGTAGCAGTGCTCAACAAATAACTGTGACACTGAACGCGACGCAACGGACAACAATGGAGGACATTTTTACTGATGGTTTTGTGGCTGTTTGTCTCAACAAGACGTCAAGCTTTGTATGAGAATAAATAGACTGCTGGCAGGAGTGACGTCGGCCAATCAGCTGTCTGTCATTGGGAGGGAGCCAATCTAGTTCCACCCAGTCCAAACCGTACTATTTTACTCTGGTATCCCAAGGAAGGGTGCCAAAGAATGGAAAGGTTGTGGCTGGCCATTTTGGTACTATTCCTAATGGAAACACAAAAAACTGGAAACACGGCTTATAACCCGCATTTAATCCACAGTACAAAAACTCGGGGTCACATGACACATGGAATGCTGTAAAATTTGAATGGAATCACACACTTCACCAGCTTTATGTAACTAAAACACAATTCAGAGACATATGGTCTTCAATGCCACATGTCCCTTAACTTTCTAAAAAAAAAAAAAAAGCTATACAATTAAATCACTGGACTACTCCTTTAATTCCACCACATGTCAGGTTCCTTTAAGCTTTTCCAATTCATAAACGTAAAACTCTCAGCATCACATTCGTGTTGGGAGCACAGCTTAAAGTGTGTGACACACTTTGCTGTTATTATGCCCTGGTCTATTTATTCTGAAGGTTATTAAAACAATTATTCGTAATTAAGTCTTTTTAGCGGTTGGTTTTTCGGTACATTAACAGACACACCAGATTTTTACAACATCTGCCAACAATGCAAAACCTACTTAAAGACCGAACAGGCTGACACAGAGAGAAATGTTCAGACTCAATGTTCAGCATCGACCATGTCTCCCAGCTTCATCCCCCCCCCCACACACACACACACAGTGATGAAGACCTTCCTACCCTACCTTCTTCGTAGCCCCAGCTCAGCTCATCCTTCCCTGCGTTGTATTGGGACTCGTCGTTCATGCTGTCAGCCATTCTGTTTGGCAGTCTGCTCCCTGTGGCGACAGAAAACCAGTCTGTCCTCCCAGTAGACTCCCAGTCACACTGGTTTTGTCCACACACTTGGACTCAGACCAGAGTCTCCACAGTCAGCTGAATGGAAGGAACAACTTTTACTTCACTTTTCTTTTTAGTCTCTCTCTCTCTCTCTCTGTGTGTCTCTTTTGCCTCCCTCTCTCTGTCTGTAGGTTTGCTTGTGCCCTCTCTGGTTCTGTCCTATATCTGTTCACTGTGTGGAACTCTGTACTTCTCTTTTCTCTCCGTGGCTCCTCCCCCCCCCCACCCCATCCCGTTCACTCATTTTCTCTCTCTCTCTCTCGCTGTTATCTCCCTGTCTTCCTCTCTTTCTCTGCAGGTGTGCTCTCTCACTCTTGCTTTCTTCCACTCAAAAAAACAATTCAGCATTTCCCTTCCAAGTCCCCATGTCATAAATGACCACATTTTAAGATGAAGACATGTTTTAAAGTTAGGCTGAGGTTAGGGTCAGGACACCAGTCTTTAAGGTTAAGGTCAGAGTCAATGCAATGTCCTCTGAAGTCATGGAAACCAGTGTGTGTGTGTGTGTGTGTTGGAATGCTGGCAGGAAGGTCAAGCTGGTGTTTCTGTTGGAGGCCACAGCCTTGGGTGAAGGAAACGCCAGCAGTTGAGAAAACAGGCAGATACTGTAGCTGCAGGGCAGAAAAAGCAAAGTGAAAGGTCAAGCTGGACAGGGGTCGTCAGCTTCAAGTTGCTCATAGTGTATACAAAACACACTGGCGTGCACATGAAGTCGTAATGTTCATTGGTCACAACCAAGTGATTAAAAATAGAGTCAGTGATGTAGTTCAAAAAAAAAAAAATTCAACAACGCGTCTTGTTACATACTTTTATTACCATTTCTATTCCTCCCTCGTTAATCCATATCCTCCAGGCAACTAACGTTAATTGCCCTACATTCCTAATCAGGAATGTCCTCTGAGTCGTCAAAATTAAGGTGAGCTCCCCTGTTTCCACACTGGGACTGAAGAGTCTGTATGTGTGCGATCCACATCTGGTTTAAACCAGACAGGACTGGCCCAAGCCTTCATGAGGCCCGAAGCATAATTTTAAAAAGTAACGGTTCGATAATCGTAAAATAACTAAAGAGGATCCAAAAAAAAAAATCAACACCAATAATAAAGCATTAAATTGCATGATGCTTCTGGAGGAATTCTGCATGTTCTTACCCTTATATGGCTTTAAATGGTAGCAACATCAGAAGAATGGCCTCAAGAATCTGAAATCCTGCACTTACTGGACGATACTAGCTGTCAGTTACAGCGGAGGCCACCCGTATGTCCCGAACTGTATTGTCTATTTTCTTGTAAATTAGAATAAAATGCACCAAATGGATGTGCAATTAAAGAAGCTCTCATGTAGGCTCATTTACCCGTTGACTTCCATTTAAAAAGAATTAATTTTGCAACCAGTTGAGTCACCCCTGGTGGCTATTCAGTGTATTGTTACTTCCAGGTTGGCCTTATATGTCAAACTGGAGGTCTATGCCCACTTTTTATGTACAGTCTATGGGAGAAGCCAAAATGAATCAATAGATAGTAGATCAATATTGTTCAATTGTTCTTTTAATATTCTCTGTTCAACAGAGAATATTGAAAAAGATTTTATAAAAAATAATGTATTTATCTTGGCATAACAGCTCTGAATAAAAGTACCTATGTCGTTACCATTGTCAGGAAAGGTTTCCTGTTCAACCTTTAACTTTTTCAGTTGGAGGAAAAGTTTTTGTTTTTTTTAATTTTATTTATGAAATTGTACTTTTAGGAATTACCCTCTGTACTTACTACATCTATATTTAAGATAAAAGGGGTGGATTTAAGGTACATTTAGCATGAATGACACATTATGAAACATAGTGTTTTATTTTGTTAATATTGTAGTGTCATTATATGACTAAATACCTACAATGCTGCTAACTCCTGACTAGAGCTGGTTCGGCCGGTTCACAACCAAAAATCATAATTACATTCTAATATACAGTATAATGAGACTGCAGTTATGTAGCCATGAACCAAGAGATTTTTCTAAATGACCTGTTTATGGTCTGAGCTGAAAAGTCAGAGTTTTATTACAATTCATCCTGTGGAGGAAATTAATGTGTGCAAAAAAAAATTAAATAATAATTGTTGCTGGGATAATTCTCTTTGAACCAAATTCAGGACCAGCTAACCATTCATTCATTTACATGTATTTACTGTCTGTTCCCTCAAGGATTGGTCAATCAATTATTTAATTTTAAGATCTATGGTATCTATTATCTATATGTGTTTTATCAGTAGGATATCAAATAAACTGAATAGTGCTAGAGTTAAACTAAAGTCTTATCTATGAAGTATCACATTTATCAGCAAGACAAAATATTTTTCGTCATATACATGTTCTATATTTTTCAAAAATCAAACATACACATATCTTTTTCCTCATTTGCATGAGGAAGTTAGTGGACATTAGAGTCGACCATTATCACAATTATTTATCAGCTCCAAAATATGTCATTTGGCTCCCCCTGCTGTAAAAAAATAGTCACTACAGCTCAATTCCAACAAAATTACTTTTTTTATATAAACAGGGACGCACCAACCAGTAATAAATTGTCCCCTAAAAAATCCTTTCACTATATACCACTGTATACATGTACCTTGATTCTGAAATTTGAATTCAGTATTACATAAAGAAACTATACCTACTCTAATGTCACATCTTTTCAGGATATTTCAGTCTTCATCACTTGAGACAAGGGATCAATTACATGAGTTGGTCAGAGACTGTCCAGTTTGTCTACAGTGGTAACCATGGGAACTGGCCAGAGAAGATGGAGGTCAGCCATGGAAACATCGGTGAGAACAGCTTGTTAATCACCACTTTACAGCTCTGGTGGAACAGAGTGGAAACCAGGATAAAATCAGATAAAAAGAGTAAGTTCTGTCAGTATTACTCTGTAAAGATGGAGTAGATACAATAATAATTAGACTATTTTGCATTAAAGGGAGAATTGAAGTATTCTGAGCAGCTGTCCATCCTCAAATTTGTACTGAATTTGTGATATTGTGTAACAATGCACACATCTGTGATGATATAGCTGCAGTATTAGCAATAACTTAAAAACAAATATATGTATGTATATATACATTACTAGGCCTCTTTTGTTCCATGCAAACACTTATGCAAAAATAAAAACTAACACAAACCTGGATTTCACTGTGTGACGGTGTGGTCCTTGGAGGATTTGGAACATTTTTAAGGGCATTGAACCTCATGTATCAAAAGAATTTTATAATTTTGACAAACTTTAATGCTTTCTGTCAGTTAAAACAACACAATATTTACCTCTTGGCTCAATGTCACTGGGCCTTGGAGGTATTGTAGGTGGGCCTCACATAGGGATGTAAAAATTCTTTACCATTTTCATTGAAACGTATGCAAACTCAGTTCTAGGAGGGAGAAATCTTTATTCACAAGATATGTAAAATATGTTTATTAAAATATGATGGCTGTCAGATTTGAATATGTGTTGTATTTATTTTTAAACACAAACATTTTTCAGATATGGTCAAAATGCCAGTGTCATTCAAATGTCATTTTTTTATGACCATTCACTGGTCATTGTGACAAAATAATTAAATTGCAATGTTATCTGTTCAACACACCCCAATTCCAGTGAAGTTCAGATGTTGTGAAAACATGAATATAAACAGAATAGAATGATTTGCACATCCTTTTCGACCTATAATCAGTTGAATACACTGGAAAGACAAGATATTTAATGTTTAAACTTTATTATTTATTTTATTATTTTTTGCAAATATTCACTAATTTTAAATTTGATGCCTTCAAAATTTGGACAGGGGCAACAAAAATATACTAGAAAGAAAATTCCTGGTTTATAATTATTAATTTCAGTATTTTAAGGATTTTATTGTATATTCTTGTTTGTTTGTTTTTTTTTTCATTTTTTGTAAATCTTATTCTATACTTTGCACTAGAATTGTATTTAATTGTGTTCTGTTTTATTCTTGTTTGATATCTGTCCTTTGGCTGCTGCAACACATGAATTTTCCCAGTGTGGGATCAATAAAGTCTAATTTAATCTAATCCAATCTAACATAGTCTAATATAAATGCATACAGAAATACTAAATGCACATGGAGGTCAATTAAGTACTATTTTTGTTATGTTTATAGCGAAACGTGAATTGTGGACGCCAACATGTTGTAAATGTTCAGGCAAAACAAGCTCATCCAGTTTGTTTCGGCTGAAATAAGCTACGGGGATAATGTTAATGTGTCTGACATTTTACGGACCAAACAAGTTCTCCATTAATCGAGAAAATAATCGACAGATTAATCGATTATGCAGCCCAGTAATAATATCAAAGAAAGATAAACATGAAGGCAGAAAAAAACACGGGGAGCTCACGAGCACTTTCATTTTGTCAAAGTAGCTCCTGTAGACTGTATCGGCTAAACAGTGCTAAATGTCGATGTGTGGGCCTTTGAAATTTTAGGTTCTCAAACCCTTGAAGTTCGACAGGTTCTGGTCTAAATATGACGGCTGTTACCACGACATGTTTTTGTTGAAGGCGGGTACCCAAACGCAACGTAATTGAAGTATCCGAGGAGAGCCTGAACGCACCATACTGTAGCGTGGCGAGGGCGGGCCCTGTGACGTAGAGCGGAGGCTTCGGCTGTTTATTGTTCCTTCGTCAGCAAGAGAGGAAAAAACAGGCTAAGAAGGCTGCTGCCCCCGCTACTTTCTCCGTACGGTTCACGGTCGGTTTAACGAGAGTGTGTGTAACGGTCGAGACAGCTGTGTGTACCAAGCAGCGGCCATGGCGTACGCGTACCTCTTCAAGTACATCATCATCGGAGACACGGGTAGGCTGCAGCGGACACACACTGGCCGTTAGCATGTAGCTAGTTAGCAGTTAGCTTAGCGGGGCATTTCCGCAGTGTTGGTCGATCCAATGACGTGGTAAAAGCGGAGACGCGAGCAAGCGGAATGACAGCTCCAATTCTTCACCTCTAACAAATAATTATGACATTCGAAGTTCTGTGACAGTCACATATAGATGTAGACACACAATATGTCACGGGTTTTCAGTATTTTTACCAAAGCAGAGCACTTGTTGACAGTGATAAACACATATTGGGGCCTTTTGTCTGTGCGTGTCCAGGGTGGGGGTGTTAGCCACAAGCTAATTTGCCGTTTGCTGAATTTTTACGAAATAGCAATCGCGACTGCGTTTTAACTGTCCGTTTTGTTATTACACAGGAGACACATGGACGTGATATTGATTTATTTCCACATTTTGTGTTTTATGAAGTTACATTAGCTGGACTTGATGTACTAAAAGGCCAGAACGTGAAGCCAAAGCCTCCAGTATTTCTTGAAATGGCGTTGGGTAGTTGTAATTTCTGACCCGGTTCCTTCTGCACGACTTGGCCTGTTCTATTTTAATGACAATGTCAGGTTTTTGGTTTTGTCTCTGAAAGCAGAAGTCATTGTTGCCATGTGTGTATTTTTAACCTGTAGTTAACGATCGGCCTTCTCTTCGTAGTGTTTGTTATAGCAGGTGCACTATTAAGTAGCGCTTGTGTAAGAAGAAAACGTCCATTCTTCAGAGTTCTAGAGAGAAATGTGTTGGATGACGCATTAAATTGAAAAAGCTACATCACAATCACCAAATATGCACTCAGGACTGAACAGCTCTTTCTAATAAAGTTTAAAAAAAAAAAAGGCAGTAAAACAGTCATATTTTCAGACATTATTTTTGCTCTGTAGGTTTTTTTCTTAGTACTTAAGGATTATTAAATTACTTAATCATTGACTATTTTGATAATCAATGAATCGTTTTTTTTTTTTTTTTTTTTTTTTACTCATTAAAGCAAGTTTATCTGATTTTGCAGCATCTTAAATGTGAATATTCTCTATTTACTTTGCTCCCTATAAAAAGGAAATGATTAAAACTGAGTACTTTTGTGTTTGTGGCCAAAACAAGACATTCAAGAACATTATCATTTCCAGGTGTAGTAAACACCGATCAACATCTTGCAACGTTTTCTAAACAAGTACTTGACTAATGAAGAGTCAACAGATACTCAAAAGTGCATTTTCTGCCAGTAGCTTCAGTGATAGGCCTGCCCTTTGTAGTGTTTGTGGTAGCAGGTGCAGTTAGTTGCTGTATTAACATCAAGTAGCGCTTATGTAAGAAGAAAACCTACATTCTTCAGAGTTATGGAGAGAAATGTGTTGGATGGTGGATTTAATTTGAGAAGGTTAATCACAAACAACAAATATGCACTCAGGACTGAACAGCTCTTTCTAACTAAGAAAGAAAAATCAGCGGTCATCAACATTTTTTCTGTGTTTTAGTAAGTGCTGTATGGTTTTTAGTAATTAATTTCAAAGAAGGATTAAAGAATCTAATTATAATAGACGTACATCATGCTCGTGTGTGCATTTATTTTAGTTGATTAGTGGTGAGCAACATGTTTACTCTAGTGATGTTGTGAAAGAGGTTCAAATTTTGTCTGCTGGGGTTGTTTACTTCTGGTTGTGTCGCAGCCAAGATGCTAACTTGATTACATGTGTGCTTGCCACAGAAATATTCCAGCAGTGGCCCTGCATCCCAGCAGTTTGTATTAGTTTATTTTTGGCGCTTTTCTTGGAGATCGTTAGGAAAGCGTAGAAGATTGTTTGTTTCTGTCCCAGGTTATCACCACCACTTGTTTCTCCACTCAGGGTTTATTTTAGCACAATATAAAAACACACATTTAAAACAGGCAGATGGAAACTCACCTACTTGTAAGGATGTGACCAAAGCTAGAAAATACTCTAGTTTGCCCTCCTCTGCTGGAATGAAGTGCTTTCACAGGCAACAGTACTACATGTCCAGCTGCTGTTCTCACTGAAAATCCTTCTGACCAGTCTGGACAATATGTCCAAGGTGATTCTAAACATGGTCATGAATCTTAAAAGTAAAGTAAAAATGGCCACCATTATAACCTGTTACAGTCTTTCCAGTTGCATTACATGAGCAAGAAAAGCTGATCAGATTTAAAAAGCAAGTCTTTATCTGTTTAATTGAAGGAGAAGGACATCAAATGTTTATATGTCAATATAGCAAGTATGTAAAATGCAGCAGCTTCTAAAATGTCGAGGCCCAAAAAGCAGCAGGTCTGCAAATATTTGAAGGGCTTTTGGTAGAGGATGTTTGCTAATACTGGATTATATTGTATGTGTCAACAGTTACCCTGGTTAAAATTACAAATGTAGACGACATACAATACGAATAATCTTAGACAGGAAAAAATTCTGGTCATAAATTCTGGTCATAATGAGAAATTGTCTGGTGATAAGCTAAGGGTTGATAAACCTGCACAAGCAGTTATTCAGGAGATCTGAGTAGTCCAGTGTGCAGAATTTAGGAGGCTCTACCAACAGAAATTAAATTTCTCTTTTGTCTTCATGAACTTTTTGTGAAAGTTAAGAACTACTATGCTTCTGTTACATTGGCAAGAGCTCCTTGTATTACACCAGAATGGGTCCTCATTTGGTTGTAATATGCAACTTTGCCCTTAGATGACACTAAATCTCACACACACCTCCTTTAAAGTGACACAGTGTAGGAAATCGATCTTCAAACAATTTTTCCAAGATCATTTTATTAACACATCCATTTACATCAGGGTTAATTGCACTTCTGTTAAAGTTTAAGCAGGTCTGCATTGCCTGCATCAGCATGATGCATCTTCTGGATGCTGAAAATGGATGCTGCGTAAACTTAAGCACTATCATTCTTTTATGGTGTTTTGGGGGCCTAAACTTTTTTGAAGGTGTTTATCTTTGTGTGGAAAATGTTGCATCACCTGAAATCAGGCTGTTCTCAACATTATGTCAGTTCCTCCCCTTGGTTTTGTGTAGGCTGAAGCCTTTACCTAGTTTCTTCTATTCAACATCAGTATGAAGCCGTAACCGGTCATTGTGAGTTCCTGTGGTCTGGACTGGGTTTCTAACAGAACTGAACTCATGATCGTATGAGTCCAAGCTTAGCTATGAGTAATATACTGCTGTGTGTCCACTAGCTGTCCTACAGCATTTTTCACACATCTTTGGAGGCCATGTTCTGTCCGCGTCATCATTACTGCTCCATACATGCATACACACAAAATAGAATGTGACTAAACTATTTTCCTAAAAGCTTTTTAACCAATAGTAATTGCATGGTAGTTGGTTTTGAGTCTTTTATTTTATTTTTTTTCCCTCCAGTCAGTTGCGTCCAATTTTAATTTTTATTAACTTTGTAATAAAATAAAAAGCAGACTCATAATATTACTCTCAAAGTTCTCAAAAGAATTAATGGGTAATTATTAGGCAAGATTTTCTCTTAAGACAGTCGCCTTAAGCCTGTTTGGTGGATCTGTCTGTGGATGCTGGGTTCCTCTTCCTGTAGTGTCATCATCCCTTCTTAATGAGCATTTATCTCTTTAGCCACCTTTCCATCGAGTGGAACGGTTCAGTTTGGTACAGCTTTTATGTGTGTTTTCTATTAGGCATACTACCAAAATAACTAGACCCAACCATTCTATTCCTTTGCACCCTTCCCAGTTTAAATGGTATGATACAGTCAATGACCGTCAGCTGTTTGGGCGACAGAATAACGTCACTATCTTGCGACTGGCGTTTCTTCAACACCCACAGTCTATTCTCATACAAAGCTTGACGTCTCGTTGAGTCAAACTGCCACAAACTTGTTTTCTTTTGTGTCACGTTCTTTGTCAACCTTTGTTTTTGTGGCACTGGTACAATGTTACGCTAAGCAGCCGTCGGCCACAGCCAGTACTATTTTCAGTTGAAACATTAACCTGACCCATGGCTTTACCATTCAAACTGTACCTTTTTAATGTACCGAACCGTACTATGATGGAACCACAGCATTTGCGTTGCGTTCTGCTGACAGCCAACTAAGTTAGGCTAGACGTATGACATCTATGGGGTAGGTGTGAGTATAATTGATTACTAAGCTTTACGCAATTGCTATTAAAAAGGTACAACCCATTTTAATGTAGGAGTGACCAAAACCTGGTTTCGGAAACACTTATGCTATTAATAATGTTACTACACACTTAGTGAGAGGTGGTGCATGCAGCCCTTGATCTCTGTTTAGATTATATTCAACACATGGCTTGCATTCGTTATACCGTTTGTACTTATGTGTTGCCTACAGCATTAATCAGCGCTGTGAGTGGGTGATGTGTGTGGTGAGCATGCTCTCACAAAGGAAGTTATGCTGTGTAACAGTCTGTTTTAAATCATACGTCTCATTTTACATATGTTAAATACAGTATATGGAAACAAAATTCCATAATGTATTGGTAGTAGAAATGTAACGTAAGCAGGTGCCTGTTGGTTGCATACGCAAGTGAAATAGGGGATGGAAATAGTGTGAGTGCAATACCTCTATACAGCTGCACTCCTTGTGATCTCTTTACTTCTCCACCCATCTGTTAAGATCCTCATCACCATGCATTTCCTGCCTAGCAACGCCACTGCCTGGCTGTGGTAACCCTTGGAAACCAAGAGGGAGGAGGAACACAACCATGTCCCTCTCTGTCACCTCAAATTCTGTCATACAGTTCGTCTGGTCATCTCATTTGCTTTCTTTTGTCTCCACTCCGCACCTCAGCCAGACACTGAAATGTTAAGTAGTATAGTACTTCAGGTATAGATGTGAGTACAGGTCAGACACTTTTTTTTTATTTGATGACCAAATTCATTGCTGATGGATTGTTTTTCTTCCTGTTGAAGTCTTGACTACTCTGTGGCAACAGATTAACACAAACTTTTGTACAGAGAAATTAAACAACTCTTCACTTTAAAGACGCTAAAACCAGAAACGGTTTTGAGTTTGCCTGAAGGTTCATTGGTTCACATTAAGGAGGGCTCACTGGCAGAAATTGAATAAAAAGTACTACTGATAAGTAGGTTTTCAAGTGTGTAGTTTTTTGTGTTGTTTCTCAGTCAGAGGCCACCATCTTGTAAGCAAAGGAGTCCTTTTGTTTTGCAGTCTCACCATTAGATGCCAGTACATTATATTACTTTACCTGTAAACTGTGATTTACTGCAAGCATTCATCACAATGGTTGCAGATTTCTGTTGCTCATTTTGCCATTTCACATTCAACCCTTCTGTATATGTTGAAATCACTTTGAGGTAATTTGTATTTAGTTTTTTTTATGTATAAAGAAAATATAGTAACAACTGACTTTTTTTAATCCCATAAACCCATTGACAATTTTTATGGACAGCGTTTCTACATAATTTAGTCTTGAGTATAAGATTAAATTTGAACTACAGACATCATCTGAGTTTGTAATCCAATGATTTGCTGCATTTTTTTAATTGGACAGTGACACCAATATTTTCACATAAAGATAAAATCAATCATTTGTGAAAGTTATATTATTTTAGTAGTAATTATTTTCAGTCATTTTGAAACAGGACAGCACAGGGTTAGGCATTAACTAGCAGATGGTTAGGGATAAAACCTAATTTAGGCTACCCAATGAATTGAAGTCAGTGCAGTGTCCTAGAATAGCTGTGCAAAGGTGTGTGTGTGAAAAATATTGTACATTATTCACTCCTTCCAATGTTGTTTGCTTGTTTTTCAGGTGTTGGGAAGTCATGTCTATTACTACAGTTCACAGACAAGAGGTTTCAGCCAGTTCACGACCTCACCATTGGTAAGAAACCAGTATTAGAAATGTGTAAATGTTAAGATGGTAGTTGCCTGTTTAGTTATTCTGTATAATGTTAACAACTTCATCTTTACTGAAATTAATCCAATCGAATGAATCAGTCAAGTGGATGCTGCAACATTTCAGTGTCATTAACTTTTGGATTAACAAAGTTGTACCGTTGCACTGTACTGTAGTGATACGTCAGGTCCCAGCCAAGGAGTAAACACTTTGTCACCTATATTTTACCAACCAGCATCTGAAAGTGTTACATTTTGATCCACTGGATCCAGAAGACTTTCTAGATTTGTAAAGAGGTTAACCTGGTTATTGCAGGCAAAGTTAGGTCAAAAATATGTCAAAATTCTTCCTGATCAGTAAAAATGTGTCACATCCGCATTCTGGATCAGATATCGTTCATATCTGTAGAGTTTGGAAAGAAATGTGAAGAGATTAGTATTCTTGGAAATTGTAGAATTTTTGTGACCACCATCAGTGAGTAGATTCTTACCAAAATTGATTAGGACATTCTTGGGTGATCACCTACAGTACGTACCACAAAAAAATTCTGATTGATCAATCAGAAAATGTAGATAGGCAGTCGCTGTTGGACAAACTTAAAGATAAACCTCAGCATTGAAAACTTAGTGGAGGTATAAATTATTATCAAAAAAATAATATTTGTCACCACAGTCTTGTTAACACTAAAGGTTCACACTGAACGCCACGCTTGCTCAGTGAGATTATGTACGAGTCAGTGCAAAGATATGGGTGAACAAGAATCCTGCACAGACGTGACTTTTGCCTTGAAAAATGTGGTGTTGTTGTTTTTTTTGTTTTTTGGTTTTTTTTTGTGAAATCCAGTTGATGTAGACTCTTCCATCAACTCGAATTTTTTTTAACAGAAAGAGTGACCAGTTGCTGTATTTTTGCAACTTCAATGAACAACATTAAGGGCCTGTCTGAAAGTCAATGAGGAAGTCTTACTGTCTGGTAAATTCTGAAAACATGCGCGTGTCACTTGAATCACAAAAAATACAATTTTTGAAATTAATCATTAGAGAGAGTTCAGGTGCCATTGTCTCTCTCTCTCTCTCTCTCTCTCTCTCTCTCTCTCTCTCTCTCTCTCTCTCTCTCTCTCTCTCTCTCTCTCTCTTTCTCTTTCTTTCTCTCTCTGAAGGGAACTAGTGATTTGTCTTTTCTTGCCTGTAGGTAATGGTACAGATTAGTTGCTCAACTTACACTTTCTAAAGCAACTGCTTGTCGCAAGCCTACACTGGGATTTCCTGCTGTCATCAGATCAGTTATTAGCATATGTGTAAGCGCCCATGTGTAGTACTGTGGGGATTATAAAGGTGCTTCTGTCAGTGAAGAGAGTTGGTGCACTGTCTCCACGTCTCAATCTTAATACCCCCAAAAGCCATTTAAACCGAATTTTAAACAGATATTTTTGGCCAGTGGGAATGTTTTAATCGGCATTCACTCCCCAGGTAAAATGATACTGCACTTATGTCTGATTGACATAAGTGAGAATGCAAGACCCAGGTGAACAATTTTAGATTTTATGTTTTGCAAAGTAACTCAAAAAGTTAGGGATGGATTTTGATTAAACTATCAGGAACAACGTGTAATGGGACAAGGAACAGATGATTAGATTTTGGTGCTGATCTGAAACGTCGTCTGGATACAGGAATGTTTTAATCATTATATGTGGAACCACTTGCTGCAATGCCTGATCACGTGACAAACATGCAGCACTAGATTCATTTATGTGCATGTCCTGCCACCATGTGGTAATTTAATGATACTGCAGTTCATTACCTCCGCCGTGGAGGTTTTTTTGTCTGTCTGTTAGCAAAATAACTCAAAGTTATGGATGGGTTTTGATGAAATTTTCAAGAAAGGTGTCTAATGGGAAAGGTAACAGATGAACAGATGATTAGATTTTGGTGGCGATCTGGAACACCATCTGGATTCAGGAATATTTTGAAGGACTCTTGGCGGAGGTCTGTGCTCTCCGAGTGCTTCTAGTTTATTGAGAGATGAAACTTCCCGTGTCATATGGCACAATGCTACGATGACAACTTGCGAAGAGTATTTTTTATTTCGGCAGCTGAATGAATTAAACAAAATGGTAATAAATATTACAAAATACAAAATAGTAATAACTGTAACGTTATCACTGAGCTCAGTGGCTCAATTTATGGCACGTTCATCACATAACAACATACGTGTTGGTGTTTAGCATGTTAAATTAAATTTAGGCTATACACAGTAAGTTTAGTTTTTTTTGTTTTTGTTGGAATCGCACACAGCAATTACTGTTATCCTAGTTGAAACATATGGTACATTACAGAACTTTGTTTGATGAATTACTCAGTGATGCTGGGGTTTATGTTTTCTAACTCCATTTATGTGATTATTGTGTCCCTGTCTCTATAGGTGTGGAGTTTGGAGCGAGGATGATCACTATAGATGGCAAACAGATCAAACTGCAGATCTGGGATACGGTAATATAGCACTTGTACATATACTTTATATTATCTATACTTCTTTCTCTCAGGGTAGTGTTTTTTTTTTTTTTGTTTTTTTTTTTTCTTGTTTCATTTCAAGACAAAGAAAGAATCTGATATTAAACACGATATTGTGACTGTTTTAAAGATGTGCAAATTACTATGTACAGTGCCTTGAGATAATGGGTGTTGTGATTTGGGACTATATAAATAAAATTGAATTGAATTGAATTATCATATATTTAAATTCAGTGTCACATGACCACTAGTGGCCCTGTGTGATCACATGACCTCCCTGCCACACAGGTTATGCTAATGGGGAGAAAGCATGGAAACACCAGCCCCACAACTGAGTGTTGAATGTTTTTATTGTTTGCTCTTGCTTGTTTGCTGAACAGTTTACCTTTTACTTCAGAGCATCTGAATGTTTTCCCAGAGCTCAGCATTTCTACACTGTGGTTCAGTTAATAAGACTTTTTACTTAGAAATTTTACTTGAATTAATAAACGATCAAATTCATTAAGGAATTAAGGAATATCGCCCCAAAAAATATTTTGTGTTTTTTGTTTTTTTTTCTGTTTTGTTTTTTTTTGGCCCATATTGCCCACCCCTAATTTCAAATAACCACACAACACCTGCCATCTATTTCTAAAGGTGATGTAAGAATCCGCTGCTGCCAAATCAGCATAAACATGGAGCACATCTTACAGTATTGAAGAAATTTTATACCTTTTGAAAAGTGAAAAAGGTTGACATGTTTTTGCTATGGAAAAAAATGCCCCTTTTTATGTGGTGTTGTGTGCATGCAGTGGACCTGTTGACCAGCAGGTGGAGCCACAGCTCCACTAAAAATGAGAGGTGACCGCACTGATCAGAGATGTCAGTCCTTACTGTTCCAGACCAGTGCAGGTTTTCTATCCTTCCTGTAATATAATCTTATTCACTGCAGAGCTGCTATTAAATTTTACATGGTAAGGTGGTTAAATGACGACCAGCAGCAGACTGATGACTGGCCTGATGATACACCATCACTACCAAATGGTTAGAAAGACCAGTGGGATGATTGTGTAGGCAGAACTTGCTGTATGAGCAAATGTGTGTGTGTGTGTGTGTTTCCTTCTACACACAAACATGTCAGGCCAGATGGCAGACAGACCAGTGATCTCTCTCTTTCACCCTTATTTATCATTTATTCACTAATAGCATTACTGGCTGGTTGACTGCCTCCTTTTTAAATGACTGACTGAAAGACTGACTGTTCTGGTGGCCACGTATGTTGGTGCTTGGTTCACTGGTTGGCCTTTTGACTGGTTCTTTGGCTCACTAATGTCAATGGCTTTAGTTGGCAAAGACCATGTTCCTCAAACTGTGGTATGTTAGCTTCCTCTGGTGGTACTTGGAGGGATGTCAGAAATACTGTTCTACTGTGTATACCAGGGTATGTGATCGGAGTGGAGCTGAGGAGGTTTGACCAGGGTGTGTAGGAAACGGAATGAATA
Organism: Brachirus orientalis; assembly: GCA_016785285.1. Taxonomy (NCBI): domain Eukaryota; kingdom Metazoa; phylum Chordata; class Actinopteri; order Pleuronectiformes; family Soleidae; genus Brachirus; species Brachirus orientalis. The sequence goes on along the minus strand of JAFBJR010000101.1, from coordinate 9,334,340 downwards.
ACACAAGAATTTGTAAAAAAAAAAAAAAATAATAATAATAATTAGTCACCTTATCTCTTGCTCCATCTTAATCTAAATTTGTGATGATGAGGGAGCAAATCATCATTGTGAATAAATCTGCCTCCGTAGCTGACTTTGCTCGGCCTATTTACACTACTGTAATTCCTCAGGGGGTACTAGGTATAAAATTTTGAGAACCACTGGACTAAGACATTGTCTTTGAAGTGTTTGTCTTTCTGATTGGGTGAGTATGTTTCTTTTTTTAATTTTATTAGCATATGCAAATTTTAGGCGAACTGATGAAAGAGAACCCAAAAGCCAAAAACTCCACGTCCCCTAGAAAGTCATGGCATATTACCTGTCTTCTAGTTGTCCCTTAAGTTAAATTCAAACAGTGAAAAATCAGAGAAGGGATTTTACACAGTGAAACGGTAGCTAAAAAGTCAGTGTTTATAGAGTTTTTCTTACAAAACGGATAGTCAAGCTGTACATTACTTTACTTTTTTTTTTTTTATTGGTACACCCTGGACTGGTCGCCAGTCCCTCAACCAAAGTACAATTTATGCGTTTTTAAATGAAAATGTTGTTGTATGGTTGCAGCACTGACTGGTTGTCTGACTAAGTGACTGCCTGCTTTACCCAACAGCTGACTGGCTTCCTTGGTGAGGAACTCGCAGCCTTGTCCACTGACTCACTGAATGAATCACCGTCCGACTGGTTCTGAAGTGACTGACTGACTTTTTCAGATGAGGTCAGAGCAGTGCAGGCCTGCAGCTGCCAGGATAGAGCGCTGTTTTGTTTTCTGACCCAGCTTGAACGAAACACAGACAACATTGTTACAGTACGTCTGTTGGAGACAGAGGTTCAATGGATATGTGGGGGGTGGTGGTAAGAATTCTAGATGGTGAAAGGGGGTGATAGAATGAGGGAAAACCCACGGATTAATGAAAAGAGGATGAAAAGATGAAGAGATGCTCATCTGAGACGAGGAATTGAACATACAAGGTGACCTAAAGAGTGAGATCGACTGTCATATTGTTTAATTCATCTGTGACTGTTTCTAATGTGATCTGCCATGTTGATCATAAATACGGAAGCAGGGAAAGTAGACACAACACTGAGAGCATAAAAGGATTTGTGACAGAGACATGGAGTAAGAGAGAACGCCATTGTATCCAGTTACAGGCTCTTCTCTGTCCTGTCCTCTGTCCAGCTGACTGAAAATCCGGAGCTGGACTCTGCTAGGTAATCAGGACTGGTACAGAACATGGATCTGACTGGTCCCACAAGTCTAGTGCATGTAGACACCAGAGGTCAGGACAGTGTGCTGTTGTAGGACAGAAAGATCATGTCTGTGAATCCAGGGTCTTAAATACCAGAGGATCCATATTTGTCCATGGTCAGTTCAATTATTAAAATTTCAATTTCTCTTAATTAATATATGTATGTGTTTCTGCAGGCTGGTCAGGAGTCGTTCCGGTCCATCACCAGGTCTTACTACAGAGGAGCAGCAGGAGCGCTGCTAGTCTATGACATCACAAGGTATGAGCAAATCAGATGCACCCCCGACAAATGAGCCCCTTCCTTTTAAATACAGGCAACTGGACTTGATACTGAACTGCTGAAGATATTATTACCTGCATGTCTGAGAACCTCAACAGACACTTTCTGAGACATAGTGATCATCATAGCACTGCACCAAAGTAAAATACAATTTAATTTAGATAGCAGGTGCAAGTTAATAATGATAGTCCAGTCTAGTTTTATGTCTTGGCTTTTAGGGTTAAAAAAAAAATTAACATTACCAAATGGAATTATTTTTTATTTTTAAATAAAGGAAGGCAATATTTAGCTGTAAGGAGGGGAACAGAGTCGGTGGATGCTATTTTTATTCATATAACAATCATAACAAAGATGCTTCACTTAGTTTTTACAAAAATAAACCAAAATTTAAAATGAAAATCCTGAATTTAGTTGTAACTAAACATAAAAACGCCTCAGTTTGTGGAACCATTCAAATGCAAAAGCATCTACTAAATGCTTAACAAACCACAGTAGACATTTTGTCAGACTACATGTTGGTGTGCGGAGGCTGGTCCATATCTCTCTTTTCAGCAGGCGATGAATTAAATTTAATTTAATTTAATTGAAAAGGTAATTTTGAAGTCTGTAATCATTGGCTAAAGGGCTGACCATGTGCTTGGCTCTGTGGAGTTGGTCTGAAATGTGAGTCAGACTCCGTTGCTGCCTGGATAACTTTTTGGCAAACCGTTGACATACACCACCAACCAGACATTGTCAGTTTAAGCGCTGATACATGTCAAATATGAGCCTCATGGTGCAGCTGAAGGAAGTGGAGCACGTCAGAGGATTAGTAAAGCCTCTGCTCACCCACATTGTTTTTCTCTGATTAGGCCTCTACTGCGTGGATGTTGGCAAACAGTATTTGTTTGGGATGACTTGTTGACCTGGTTTATAGTGCCACCTATTTTTAACCTGACCAGGTCTAATCAGCCTCACTAATGAATAAAAATGTGAATGTGCGGAGGGACGTCATTAGGCTCTATCATCTCAGCGGCAAAAGGGTACATCAATGATTTATGCCTCGAAAAGCGTGCAGGCTCAAAAAATGTGCTGCCTTTTTTTTTTTTTATCTGCACCAGCAGTAGCTTAGTGCCTCCACCACCATGGTGTTCAACAAAATATATTGATCGCTGCAGCCATGATTGACATGAAATTTGTTATTGATTTCTGTGGCCCCCACAGCTGAATTCCCAATGATTTTCATGACCCTGTGACTCTTTTGTACTGCACTGTCAAAAATTAGGTCAAAACTCATTTGCCATTAGCCTGCGTCTTCCTCTCTGCTTAAAAGCTAAAAACCAGATGTTGATACATTTCCTGGCCTGCGTGTATTCCTGCTCTGGGGTTCTGAACTGCTCTGTAAATACAGTCGGCTGATTTACCAGCATTTCAGTTCTGCACAGAACTCTAGCTTGACGGAATAATAAGGAGAAGCTGTGAACTTCAGTGGACTAGAAGAAAAAAAAATGTGGGACACAGTTTCATGACATCAGTCATTTACAGCCCATAGTGTGTTTATTAGGGCTGATACAGGAGTGATGCTATCAGGTATTACTGGGCAAGGTAGTTACGACCCCTGAACCTTGAACATTTTACTTTTTTTTTTTTATTGGTTTAAATACAACTCTCAACCACCATCAAGGTTTCCATACCTATACAATGCGTTAAAGAATCCGTCATGAAATATTACAATATTTTAGTCCATCACTATTCTCTTACATGCCAAGTGTTAATACTGCCTGCAGTATATTTGTTATTTAGCTTTGTAGGTGTCATTGTTCTGAAAGTATTGTAATTTGATATATATAATGGAATATAAAATGGGAAAATTAAAAAAAAAAAAAATCAGCTGTGTTCTTGTAGCATACAGACTAGAGAGATATAACAGATTTAATCCAGCATGGAACCATCTCTCTGCTCTTATTTTCTGTCTCTTAAATAAAAACAAGTATGGTTAAGTTCAAATGTCTGTAGAAGTAGTTTTAAATGTTGAAAGAGGAAGTAACAAGCACATCAATTTCCCTCTTTAGAAGAGGAAGTGGTGTCTGTGTTTTATGTTTGAGTGACGAGGACATGATATCTGTTTATCTGTGATTAATTCAATAGAGTCAAACCATAAATCTGTGCTTGTTCTTACAGAAGGGACACCTTCAACCACTTGACGACCTGGTTAGAGGACGCTCGCCAACATTCCAACTCGAATATGGTCATCATGCTCATTGGCAACAAGAGGTAAAAAAGCCTTTCCACAATGATGGCTGCCCTCTGCTCGACGGTTAACCAGCAATCATTTAGCCAGTGACACAGTGATCAAATCAAAAACAGGAACTAATTTTGTGTAAACCCTTTTTACTCTCTCTGAAACTAAGACTGCACAACATAAACTTGTGGTGTGTCAAAAGAGGGCTGTTGTTCTCTGCTTCATAAGACACAGTGGCTTACAGTAAATTCACTGTTAATACACTTGACTGTGACTTGATTTTTGAATGAGCTCCATGAGAAGTTTGTACACACGTGGTTTTACTTTGTCATTTTTGGCAGTTTAATTTAACTTAAGTTAACAAGGTTAACTTGTACACCAGTCACTTATTAGGATTAGACATTTTATTACAGGAATAATGTTATATTACAGGACGTTTTGGACTTATTGTCTTTTAATCGTCTTGTGTAACATCTTGTTTTTAGTGACCTGGAGTCAAGGAGAGAGGTGAAGAAAGAGGAAGGTGAAGCATTTGCCAGAGAACACGGCCTCATATTCATGGAGACCTCAGCCAAGACGGCCTCTAATGTAGAGGAGGTAATAACACACATGAACACACACACATACTCACTCTAGGTTAACCTTTGTATTTAATAATTTTAACCTTGTTGCTCCGATTAAAGACATTGTCTATAGATGTTTTATCTTAGTTTTCAGGATTTTCTCAATTGGTAGCGAAGTGAAATTAGTTCCCTTTGGCTGACACAGAGTGTACAATCCTTCTCCTGATTTGTTTTTAAGACAAATGTTACAATAGCTTCTCCTACATACTTGGAAAGGAAGGGTAAGATGGGAGGTGCTCAACTGCAACATGCAACTTCACCAATAGATTTTGTTCAATCCTACCTACTGTACCTAGTAATATTTTGAAAATGTCTGGGGGGGACAAAAAATGAATTCTGGTGTGTGAAACCCTTAAAATACTGTTAAGAGCAGGACCAATTGGATTGATTCAGTGGTTTACCTGTCCCATATAGACCTGCTTGCCTGCGTGTTCAATGTTGTCTGCAAGTGATACAAGTCACGTGATCTGCATAAGCCCGTCTTATTTGTCTGGCAGAGTAAATTTTTGAGTTTTCAGGAGTGAGCAGGTGGGAGAGCCTGGGATGTGTTTGTCACATCAGTTGTGCTGTAGCCTGTGATTTCATACTTTTCCTGAAGACTCCTAGATCAGATTTATTATATTCTCCCCCCCACTTTGTGAAGAGGATATATATATATTTTTTTTTTTTCAGAGCCAATTACAGGTTATTATAGCTTTAAGGCTGCAGTTTACATCTAAACTATAATCTGCTCCCTGTAGGCCACCACTAATGCTAGGTCGCCTATAAATCTTTGTATTGTAAGAAGGGCTAAACCAGAACTTCACACAGATTAGCCGATGTTTCACAGATATCAGTGCTTACATCTGTATCTGGGGTCAGCCATCTACTATTTATCTGGAGCACAATACAAGCATAGAATAGAGTATAATAAATCTTTGAACGTGTAATGATTGATGTCGAGGAGATTTGATAATCATCAAGCCCTCTGGAGGCTTTGATGCTGTTTTGTCTTCTGTAAATTGATGGATGTTGAATGGATACAGTTTGTTTCACATCCATTATCTGTTACCAGCTCTGCATTAAAGGTCTGGTATGTTACATTTAGCCTTACAAGATATTGGGAAAGTAATATAAACTATGTAAATGTATAGTAGAGAGCTGTTGTGTTGAGCGTTGATATCACACTTCACCTTCAGTTTTGGTAACTGGTCATCCTGTTTGAGAACCATCAAAACTGCTCTGTTCATATGTGGATGTTTACCGTGTTCAGAGTACAAGCCTACTTCAATACGGCTCCAATCATATTCACAGTCTGTTAACCGTCAGGTTCTTCTGTCACGTATACAACTTAACCACGTTGCAATCGCCTGTTCCACATGAACACGGCCTTAAACATGGCACCATGTGGTTTTGATTTCAAAGAAAGCCCTTATAAGTAATTTGATGCATTCATAATTAGGGCAGGAATGATTAACCAATTATTAATCAATTACTACTAAATCTTTAAGTATTTTTGATTATTGATTAATTGGTTTGAGGTTTTTTTTAAGTATTAAAATGTGTTTTCTGATATGATAGTATGAAAGGTGTTAAACCAACCATATGTTATATTTTGTTTTAAAGAATAACAAACAACTGCATGTTTCGTCGCTTTCAATGCAATGCTAATTGCAAAATCTTACTACAAGTCATGGCATCCATGTCTTCTCAGACTCTGCAGGACTCAAGGTCTTGAAGAAAAGTATTTATTTTACTCTTGACAGTTGTTACTTTTGCACATTATACCTGTTATCTAAAAGTGGAATTATGGTTGTTAATTGTTAGTGGAAAAGCCTGAGCATGGTTACTCATGCTGGCTACAGGAGGTGGCAACTGTTCCTGGGTGTGAATTGCCTGAAATATTACTCATTAATTATTATTGTGTTTATGAGCGAACAATAAAGCTTCGGTCAAGCTTGTTCTCTTAGCTTCTTCCTTCTAAACTACTGTAATTTTCAAGCCTGTGTCCATCACGTTTGGAGCAAACTTACCATTGACTGGATGGTCTACCTGTAGCATCACAGCGTGCCACGCCGGAGCCAAACATCAGCACCTCCACATTTAGCATCATGACCCACAGTTAGCGGAGGGAGCACAGCGCTCCGCCTCTCGCAGAGACACACCCCTGGTGTTGTTGTGGGTAATGAATGCATGCTGTTGTCCTCGGGGCCCCTTTCTCACTTATCCAGTCACATAAATAATCCCATTCTACACAGCACAGCATGCTAGCCAAGGGCAGCACTCCGTGTGTGTGTGTGTGTGTGTGTTTTGACTATTTTTTTCCTTTAGTCTCTTGCCTGGCCTATATCATGTGAAATCACACCCCCATACACGGCTGCTGAGCAGAGCTCTGGGGTTAAGATGAGGGGGGTGAGTGTATGTGTGGTATGATTAATTTGTCTCATTAGTGTCCTCTGAATCCTCTTGATAGAGCCTCTCTCCTCCCTTCCCCTCATCTCTCGACACTCCATCCCTCCTCATCCCTTGACGTCCATCATTTGCTCTTTACCTCCCCCTCCTCCCATTCTGCGTCTCCATCCATTTCCTCCTCCCAGAGCTGAACCAACCTGTCTCCCTCTCTTTCCTCCCCCATGTTTTCCTGCCCACTTCCATTCATTTCTCTCTTCACCCCCCCCCTAACACCCACACCCACACACACACTTGCTTCCTCCCCTCTTCCACCTCCTGCCCTCCTCTTATCCATCACCCCCCCACACACACACACACACTTCTTCAGTGGCAAATCAACCAGTTATGGTTCATACATATTCATGACCCCCACCCCACATCCAGTGACATCCAGCAGCCAATCAGTGCGCTGCTTTTGTCACGAGGGTTTGTGAGTGGACACTCTGGATGAGGGGATGATCCTTAAAGAGAGAGAGATTACTTAAAGCGCCACGTCATCATCTCATCCCATCCTTTTTTTTTTCTTTAAGACACAATTCTCAACCTCTACATTTTATTCCTCCTCAGTCCTTCTCTTTCCTACATTTTATTATTTTATTACGTTCTGTATAATTTTTTCTCCATCTCTGTTGTTTTTTCCCCATCTTTACAAGGAAATTATTATGTCATTAATTGACCAACCCTTACTCATAATATAAGTTAATGAATAATAATAATGAATAAATGCTGCCAAGTCACGAAAACTTTTTTATCTTTTTTATCTTTTTTTTTTATCTCAAAGTTTAGTTTTTGGATTTATTTAGACATAGATGTATAGTTTAACTATTATTTTTGTTGCACTGCAGTGCAGACACAAAAACAGACTGGAGATATATGAATATTTACTTAAGTTAAGCATTTGTATGTATCATTTGTTATTATTAAACTGTTGCATATTATCAGGTAGAGCTTAAATAAAAACCGTCCGCATATATCAGCCGTCAACTTCACTGAATTTTTTGGAGTCGGAGGAAAAACCCATATCGTTCTTCCTCAGCTATAAACATCTGAACTTAATATTTAACAAACTCCGAAAAGTAAGTGTCTGGGAGCTATGAAGCAAGGAGGATGCAGTGATGTGAAGGAAGGAAGTAAGTAGGACAGAGTGAGGACGACAGTCTATTTCCAACAGGAGAGAAGTTCAGGTCATATCGTCACATCTAAAAAATGGTTCTACTTATGCAACACACCCTCTTAAGTTTAAGACTGCATGTGTGAAAGCAGTTGGGTGTGTGTGTGTTCTTGTATTTGTTACCTCTTCAGGACATTGTGTGACATCAACACTGACCTTGTCGGGGTCGTTAGTCCTCATGGAGACCAAAACCTGGTCCTAATGATGCAGAACCTCATCTCTGAGGATATGGTTAAGATTAAGGCCTAGGTTTGAATTGAGGTTAGGGTTAGGTCTTAACTGCTTATGGTTAAGGTTAGGGATAATGCATTGTTAAGGCTGTCCAAATGAATACAAGAGTCATAAGAATAGCTGTGCAAACCTGTGTGTTTGTGTGAGTCCATATCATCCAAGTTTAGAACCTTGAGACGCAGTAGAGTTGCTCTGGGAGCTTAGTTCCACATACATTCTGACATCCTCATTTACTCTTTGTGCATGTGTGTGTGTTGTGGGGACATACATCTGTTTACACAGTCACATTATGGGGACTTATCTTTCTTATGGGGACACAAGTCAAGTCCCCGTTAGGTATATTACTCCTTTTTTTAGCTGAAGAAATGTTTTAAAGTTAGGGTGAGGTTAGATTAAGGTTAGGTTTAGGGTTAGGGTACTAGTAATCCTGGTTAAGGTTCGAGTAAGTGTCCCGGAAATTAATGTAAGTCAATGCAACGTCCTCTGAAGTCATGGATTCCCGGGTGTGTGTCTTCAACAAGGTTTCCAGTACTGCCATCTAAACTTGTAAAAGCCTTGACAGCTTTTTCTCTTTTCTTGAAACAGTCCTCAGCTACTGCCATGTAAATCCAAACCTAAGCATTTTATTCAATTCTTCTTCTTCTGTCGGTTATTTTTACTTGAATTTTAATAATTTCAAAGTCCAGTGTGTGACATTTAAGACGGCTGCAAAAATTAGAAGAAATACTAATTATATGCATGTTTGTGTAGGTTTATAATTGTTTTAAAATAAAACAAAAATGATGGGTTTTTGTAAACATACTTTAGGCAAGGGTCTTGCTTCACAGAGACAATTGCAATTTTCTTTAGTAGCTCAAATGGACAAACCAGCCAAAGTGTGTTTAAAAAGATGTTTTATGTTTTTAAAGGAGTGAGGCGAGAAATCTTGTTTGTTGCCATCTGCAGTCTCACCATGAGATGTCACTCATTCTTACACAGAGACACAGAGACCTTTACTGCCTGCAGAACTGTACAATGACAATAAACTACTCTTGAATCGCAAACCTGTTCTGAATGTACAAGTATTTTCCAAAAATAACCTTTTAAAGGTTTTGCTGTCTAAGCATGCAGTTTTTCCAGTAGACATAGCTACACGGATGTGGCATGCTTCTTTTCACAACTGGTCTTTATGTTAAACCAATTGTAAAAATGAGTATGTGATATTCCTACAAACTGTGCACAGCCATAAACATGTATGAGTATGTTTACAAATGTGAACTTAATCATTTCCTCTCTCAGGCTTTCATCAACACAGCCAAGGAGATCTATGAGAAGATCCAGGAAGGAGTGTTTGATATCAACAATGAGGTAAGATGCATTGTTCCCTCCCCTAACTCCTTCATTTTTTTGCTCCCTTTTCTTTTAGTTCATCTTCTCCTCCTTTCCATTCTTTGTTCCCTTCCTTCTCTTCTGTGTTGTTTTTCCAACAGTGTGTGTGGTTTGCCACGCTCTTCTCAAAAAGAGGGGGGGGGGGAAAAACAACCTCCTCCCTGCTTCCTTTGACTCCAGCCATGCAAAAACTCCCTCCTCTCACCTGCTTTATTTTCCACACTCCACACAATCTCTCTTCTTTTTTTTTTTTTCCACTCTCGCTCTCTCACTCTGCATCTGCCAGCTCATAAATTCCACACATCCCACAAGGTCTCAGTCATTTGGTAAGAAAACAAACAAGTCAGTCAGTCAGGCGTAAGCTGTCTGTCCGGCCAGTCAGTAAGTTTTTCTATGCAGTCAACCAGATGGTTATCATCTTAGTGAAACAGCCTTCCAGACAGGAAAGTCAAGACAACTCGGTGCATCAACACGTCTTGGCCACGGTCATGCTGCTTTCACTTTACGTCCACTGAATCCAAAACTGTTGAAGTGTGAAAAATGTCTCTGTTTACATTTTTTCGAGTTCTTTTCCATAAAGATTCTTGTCCAACTAACAGGGTTCCCACGGGTCCTTGAAATCCTTGAAAGTTTGTGAATTTGGAAAAAAAAAAAAAGAAAAACTCCCTAAATAGATTTGGTTCATTGAAAGTATGTACTGTACATTTTGTGCAAGATAGACTTTAAGATGATTTTAAGGTAAATGTCTCCCGCCATCAGTGTTGCCATGCTTGATGTACATCGGCCTATGGAGAACAAACATCGAGTCTTAATCACTAGCAGTGTTGTGGACACTGTCCACTGTCTCTCCACCATTGACGTGAGATTCCAGGCAGAACAATGCGCGAGTAATGGTGAAGCAAGAGAGAGCAAATGACGTGATGCCTGGGAAATGGGAATATTCCAAGATCTCTGTCTCGACCATGAGCCCAAGGACAGTCACTTGTCCAGATGTAGAGCGTGCAGCAAATCAATAAAAAGTGGACGCCATGGACAAATCGGCTTTTACACGTTGCCCTCCCATCTTAAGGTGTGGGAACCCTGTAACAAACACAAGCAAACAACCAAGGTTTCTGGTTTCCAGTTTCTGCTGAACAAGCTAAATTAATGATTCCATCAACGCTCATAAATATCACCCAGCATTCAGTTCCCAACAAAGGAAGTCATAATAATTGATTAGCATCCTGCATTATTTCCTGTCCGAACATGCTGAAGATGCTCCTTGGAGATGATGTTAACACGAGACCTCAGAATGTTCATGAAAGCTTCATCTTTCAGATCCTTAAAGAATTAAAAGAATTAAAAGGCAAAATACACATTTTTAAGGATTAAATCCATGTTTATCAATCCTTGTCCTGGGTGTTTTAGATGTTTCCCTTCCTCCCTAACAAACCTGATTCAAATGGTCAGTTCATCGTCAAGCTCTGTAAAAGCCTGATAACCATTCATCAATTTGATTTGGGTTGGAAACATCTAAAACAGGGGTCTCGAAGTCAGTTGACCCGGGGGTGTGTCGCTAAACATCTAGTCTAGTCCCAACTTTTTGGGAAAAAAGTAGTTGCGGTGGGTTATATAAGCTCAAAACTACCACGATATTCCATCATGGTATCACAGTAATGATATTTGTGACAATATTTCACTGTATTTCTTTGAGTGTAAGTGTTTCATTGAAATGGAAAGATACATGTGTGTGTGTGTATATATAGTTCACAATAAAAAAAAAATATTCATGATGCAAAATGAAAGATGTAGATAAAATACACAACATACAAAAATAATTATAACTTGCTATTGAGTGGTGGGCCTTATGAAATCAATATGCCACAGGTTTGACACCTCTGATCTAAAACATGCAGGGCAGTAACAAGCTGATTTTAAGATTATTGCAGACTTTGCAGTCTATGCAGACATTTTACATGTTAAACAGTGGAAGAGGTGTACCTAATAAAGTGGCTGGTGAGGTTATATTGGCACCAAATATCAGTTACCTTTCCTTAGTTACCAACATTCAGAATCATCAGTGGACTTTAGTGCTGTGATGATTAATCAATTGATTATTAATCAGTTACTAAATGAATCGTCAACTATTTTGATCATCAATTAATTGGTTTAAGTGCATTTTTGTAACAATTAAAATAGGTTTTCTGATTCTTTAGCTTCTTAAATGTGAATATTTTTTGTTTTCTTTTCTCCATAGAACAAAGAAATCATTACAACTATAGTAGAGTTGAGTAATTTTAGTTTGTGGACAAAACAATACATTCAGGAAAATCATTATTTCCAGTTTTGGTAAACACTGATCAACATTTATCAAACTTTTCTGACATTTTACAGACCAAACAAGTACTGGGGTAATCGAGAAAACACCAGCAAAAGCTGACACCAGCAAAATGCTGGCACGTGTTCTCACACAGAGAGTTTAGTTTATAAACAGAGCTGTGCGTGCATGTGTCGTCACATTTATATCATATATTTTGCCCTTGATCCATTCAGTTAGGACAAGCAAAGGTATAAACGTCAAGTCTGTGTGTGTGTGTGTGTGTGTCAGGACCAGTCGGCCAGCCAGTGTTTCTGTTTGCGTTCTTCATACATAAACGTACGATGAAGTAAAAGCAGGCCAGCTGGCCAAACCACATCAGCTGACTGGCTGAGAGGAAGGGAAGCCCCGCCAGAAATGTTGGCAAGCACTATGAGAAAACACTCACACACTCGCACACTCGCACACACACACACACACACATACACACACCGGCTCTCAGATGCACAGATCCACACATACACATGGCCTTAGCTCAATAAATGTGATTTAAAGGCATACAGTGTTTCCCAGAGGCGCTACTGCTGCTGAGTGTAGGAAAGGGAGTGAAACAGGGAAAGATAAATATACACAGAGGGGGGGGGGGGGGAAGCTGACAGTGCTATAGCCACACACACTGAGAGAGAGAGAGAGAGAGAGATTTAGTTTAAGGGATAAAAGAACTCTGTGTCTACCACCCACTTGCCTGCCTCTCTTTCTCTCCCTCTTTCTGAGTGCTTGTCTTTTCTTCTCTCGTGCGCTTTTGTGTTTCTTCTTCTTCTTCTTCCTCGGTCTTTGTGCAGAGCAGCAGCACCTGTTGCCTCCTCTGTGATGCGATCTAATAAAAGCACCAAGTACAGGCACTGCGCAGTGTTTATCTCGCCATGAAAGCAATGGCACACGCGTGCGCGCTCCTCATTGTCTCCTTAATTAAGCCGGTGAATATGTGACGGTGATTTTCCTTGTCATAATAATTTGAGGTTGGTCTTTCTTAGGTGAGGGCATAACATTGGAGGATCTGCTGACGATGTGTCATGAAATTCAGATAATCGCTGTTCTTTCTCATTAAGAAAGATTATGTCAAATTAGCAGCAAATCACCAAAATATAATTTTCATTGAATAAATGGGCACATAAAGGAGCAATCAATACCCTATTCCCACTGTTTAAAAGAATAAATAAAATTCAACAGGTTTTTCACCAGTTAGCATTCACTCCCAGGTCAAAAACTGCATGAACAATTATTTCCATAATCAATTAATCTGTCATTTATTTTCTCGATTAATCAAGTGGTGGTTTTGGTGCATAAAATGTCAGAAAATGTTGATGGGTGTTTCTCAAACCTGTAAATGATGAGGTCTTTTGTCCACAAACTAAAACGATTCCGTTCTAATGATTTCTTTATTTTCTGGTTTCTTTGCTCCATATCACATTCACATTTAAGAAGCTGAAAAATGAGAAAGTTTTAATCATTAATAAATCATTAATAAAACACTCAACATAGTAGCCGATTAAATTAGCAGTCACTAAATCTGTTCACTTACCTCTGTTCACTATTTATCACTATTTTACACTTTATCATGTTTACTATTTGTAAAGCACTTTGGTCAACCCTGGTTGTTTTTGAACGTGCTTTATCAATAAATCTATCTGCAACATTTTGGCACACGGCAAAGAAATTGCACGATTAAGGTCATGAAATGAGTTTGTGGTTTTAACCAGACTCTTTCCCCTCTGCCTGTGTCTCCTCACAGGCCAATGGTATCAAGATTGGACCCCAGCACCCGACCACCAACTCCACACTGTCTGGTAGTCAGGGAGGCCAACAGGCTGGAGGAGGCTGCTGCTGAACCCCCACACACACACACACACACACACACGCACACACACACACATATACACGTATATACACACACACCTCCTCTGTCCTCAACCCTTCCTCTTCCTCGCTCTCTCCGAACCCTTCCTTGCATTTCTACAGAACTGTCCAGGCTCTTAAACTCTGTCGGCCATGTCCTTCTATAGTCACACGATCATGCGTAAGGGTGTAGAGGCTGCATTCAAGCAAATCGTCCTGACTGACCACAGTCTAACAAGGAGAGTACGCTTCAATTGCAGATAAACTGACCAAATTTCAAAGTTCAGTAGTTCATCTTTTTTATTATAATTTGTTAGATAAACCAGTTTTAATCACTTTTATTTCAAAACATCCATGCATCTTAATATATGAGGTTGTTGTTGGGATAATTTAGTACCTCAGAATCATTTAAAAAAAAAAAAAAAAGAAAAAAAAAAGAAAAGGAAAAACTATATTTTCAGTACCAGTGAGTTGCCGTCGTCCAGGTGGAGGCAGGATTGTAGAGATTAAAACACACACACACACTCTTAACCGCTGACGATATGGAATAACTCGCACCCTCTGTCACGTCTGTACACGTTTATACACGTTTGAAAAGAAAACGACATGGCGCGTCGATGGCCGAACGCGTCTCCACACGTCCAGTACGTCCTCATGCTGTGTGTGTGTGTGAGAGAGAGAGCGAGAGAGCGAGCAGGGATGATAATCCAGTACGTCAGTAAGCGTAAGATGAAGGAGGCATTCAAGTCAAGTGTATAAAGTCCATGGATTAAAACAAAAAAAGAAAAGAAAAGTGCAAATGATGTTATTTTGTGCAAACTTTACCTGTTTTGTTACGTTCTTGTTTTTGTTCTCTCTGTCTTTGTGTCTTTTCTGTTTGACTTGCTGATGATTTGTATTTAATGAACACTACAAACTGTCTGTGGCTTAAAAAAAAGAAAAAGAAGAAGTCTGTTTTAAATTGTCTGGGGAGGGAATAAAAGACCAAACCATTGAGCGTGAGAATAGATCCTTTATCAGAAACCACACAAACGACGAGCAGGACAGTTAGAGAGACGTTCAGTCGCTGCCGCCATCATGAAATTAAAGAATAAAAGGAGAACACATTGGAAATCTTTTTTTTTTATTATTATTATTATTGTTATTTGTTTACAGTATTTATCAGGCAGATTCATTTCTGTGTATATATGGCTCTTCAGGTTTAGCTTTTATTTTGTTTTTCCTGTTGAAGGTGAAGCTCGACATGTTGTTGTGGTCCATGTATTTGTTTACCAGGGGCTGGAAAAGAGACAAGAGTGTGGAACCTCCATTTGTCATTTAAACCCAAAGGCACTGACTTACTTTCGAGTCCCTGTAAAGTTCTCATTTTGTCTCCCCTACAGGACAATTTGAGTGATTTAAAAAGGTTACCAAGTGTTTAAAAATTAGGATTTAAATCGTGTAAAATTCCGCTCGCACACTATTCTGGTCAACCTGCTCAGGTGGAGACCAGAGTCCATGAACGTTTGTCAGTGTTTGTACAGAATATTAATGTAAACGTAACGTAGCAAAGCAACATTTTCACCTTTTCGTTGATAGTTTTATGAAATCTTGCACCTAAACAAAGAGCTAGTTTGGCAGCAGTCCTGCTCTCTGTCTCCCCCCTTCTCTATCAGCAGGTACTGCAGCCTCACAGCAGGAGTCTGCTCCTCTGTCTGATCATCTTCTCTACTCCGTTTCCTCACCTTCATGTCATTTTAGATAAAGTGCCAGAGCTTTTCTGTGTGTGTTTTACATACAGGTAAGACATTTGAGGGACAAAGACAAGGGAGACCTTGTTTGAGTTGAGGTAACCATGACTCCTGTGTGTCATGAAGCCATATTTTAAGACGCCTAAAAAGTCTAAAAAGAGACTATTGCAAAGAACCTAGGGGTGGAAATCGACACCACAAATTATATAATTGTTTGGCAAATTATATAATGCAACATAATCGCACAGCAGCTCCAGTGGACTGAAACTAGATGGATTTTTAATGCTCATTTACAAATTGTTTATTTTTAACATCAGTTAAAATAAATGTTATGCTAAAATCTTTGATACTTGGTGTCTCAAAATAATATGGCCACACAAAATAATGCGATATTTCCCTGTATTGTTCCCCCCCCCCCCCAACCCTGAAGAGAAACTTATTTGCTTTCCAGGGTCTTTAAAGCTGGGAGGTTCCCCTTTTCTTTTAAATGACGAGTTTGAACGATAACACGCTGCTAATGTGACCACGCTGAGACTCTGACGGCCCCTGGTGGAGAACAAGTGTCACTGAAAATGTCGAGGCATCTCACTTTTTAATATTCTTAACAGGCAG